>NKZK01000658.1:0-179692 GCA_002370145.1 [Candida] ipomoeae
TGGACATTACACCATGGTTAATCTATGGTCCACCTGGTGCCCCAACTATCGTTGCGGAACATGTGTTATCTAATCTACATTCCGCTGTACTGCAGGTAACACATCCCTGCACATACGGGTCAGGACATCTCACATGTTCAACACAAACTTCGGAAAGACTGGCGACACACCTGTACACCAGGCTACCCCAGGACAAAAAGGCCCAACGCAAAGCATCCTTTTTTGGTCTAAAACTCTTGGAAGTAAGTTTGCTGGTATTCTGGAATTCCGGACATCAAATATCTCAATTTTCGGGGAAAAGTATTTGGTGGGTTTACGTTGGGAGGTCATGAGCTGGCCAATTCCGGCTGCGCTCTCATGTTCCGGGGGTCATCCATAGACTACTACAATATACTACTTTTTTGGCTGGTAAAAAATCAGCAGACTTTATAGAAAATTTTAGAAGGAAGGACAAATATCTTCATTATAAAAAGAAGGTAATCAAAAAAGTCGTAAATCTGGAATTCCACTTCTGACAGTCACCAAGCAGTGAGCATAACCAGTACTGGAGACTGACATCGTAGTATCTAGTATAGTCTAGTATAGAATCTATCATCTGGTATGGAGCGATTAATAGCATTCTAGATACTCCTAAACCCTGGGCCGTACCGATTAGTCTGGCCACGAGGTATGCCGCATGAAAAATGCCATGGAGTAAAATGTCAGAACCAAATAGTATTTTCGGTAACGGGTTTTCTGCAACAGGTTTTCAGTTTCAAGTGACAGTTTCGAGTGGCAATCTCCAGTGATAGATTGCTGCAGTGACAGTTTTCAAATTCAGTAACATTTCCGTATTCAGATATTCTAGACCTGCCGCATGTGCTTATCTATGCTGCGCCATTAATCTTACAATCAATAAGTGAGACATTCGAAACATACAGACATAACGGATACAAACGTTTCAATGAACATAAACAAAAAGACATAAACAATTAGGCGTGATACACGAAACGTGCGGCGAAATTGAAACGTCCAGCGAGATAAACAATAGTGAGGCAAACATCAGAGACAAGCAGTACTGAGCCATTTGAAACATGATTGGGGGTTCTGAATCACCTCATTCAAAATCAATATTAATGAATAAAGCAGTTCTGGAGATAATTGTTTTCGCCGTATTTTGACTTTTCTAGTTACTTAATAATCTTTTTAATAACACGTTGTGAAAAAAGAAACAGAATATGTTTCAGTTGTGGAACGTTTGAGGGGCGAGGTTCGGCCTAGTTGCAGCATGGACATGGTGCATGCGCGGAGGTGGACCTCCACCGGCTTACGTGAGCTGCGCGGATGTCAATCTCCACAACACACTTACACCCACTAGACTGTAGAGTGGAGATACACTTGCGCAATCTTGCAGCCACAAGCATGCTGGACTATATAAGACAGCGATCCGCTCCCTTGTAATTTTTTATTATCTACAACAACAATTACTAAAAACTCAAAAACAACTAAACAACTCTAATTACTCAATACAATGGTTAAAGTCTTACTTGCACTCTCTAGCTACTACGGTTCTTTCTACGATGACGGAGCCAAGACTGGAGTCTTTTTCGATGAGGCCTACCACCCATGGAAGGCACTTGTTGACACTGGTGCAGACGTGACCTTGGTTTCCGAAACCGGTACTTTTGGCTGGGACGAACACTCGTTGGTGGGTGATTTCGCAGATGCTCTGGTGATTGCCAATGATGAGAGCCACCCATTCATTAAGGCCACCAAGGAGATCAAGAAGGCTTCGGACGTGGACGCTTCTGAATATGATATTTTCTTTGCTGCTGGTGGACACGGTGCCATTTTCGATTTCCCCGAAGCAAAGGACTTGCACAAGCACATCTTGGCTATTGCCAAGAAAGATGGTATAGTTGCAGCCGTTTGCCATGGCCCAGCTATCTTCGAAAACATCAAGACCGAAGACGGGGAGTACTTTATCAAGGGTAAGAACTTGACTGGCTTCACGGATGAAGGTGAGAAGTTGTTGAAGGTGGACCATATCATGAAGGCCAAGAACTTGAAGACCCCCAAGGAGGGTTCCATCCACGCTGGTGCCAACTACATTGAGCCAGCCGACCCATGGGCTTCTTTCACGGTTACTGATGGGAAGTTGGTCACTGGAGTCAACCCAGCCTCTGCTACTGAGACTGCAGAAAAGGCCTTGGCTGCTTACAACTAATCTGCTTTTTAAATTACTTCTAGGTTGATCTTACTAATTGAAACAAAAAAAAATCTTGAATCCTTTGAGTATAATTTTCAACCTAATATTGACTACTGATTGAATCTTGTAATATGAATCATATATATAGAATGCTTGATTCGTATTACTCCTCTATGACGGCCTTCTTCTTCTTCTTTTTCTTCTTGTCACTTTTGACAATGGGCTTTTCTCCAGTCCCCTCAATTTGAGCATCAGGTTGAGTCTGAACATCAGGCTGCGACGGCTCCGCCTGGGAACTCTCGCTCTTCTTTGACTTCTTCTTTGACTTCTTTTTTGTTCTGTCTGCCAATTTCGTTCTCAACTGCTCAAGATCCACCTGGTACTCTTGGTCATCACGCATGGTTTCTCCAGGCGACCCAAGCGAATTCAAGCCGGAGTGATCCAAATCCAATGAATTGATGATGAACTTGTTCTTGGCTTTTTTGGCCGGCTTCACCAAAGGTTTAGGCTCGCTTAAAACCTCGTCGTGCCCGAGAGTTTCTTCCAGAAGTACCACGACCTTTTCCTTTTTGATCTTCTTGCTCTTCTTTGGCTTAATCATGGACTCTTGGGAGAGAGATGCCGTCTCACTAGCTGCTTCGGCCATCGAGGTGATACCTTCGCTTTCAAGACCTGTAATCGTAGGTTTGGCTTTGGCCAGTTTCTTCTTGGTGACTCCGGTGATGTAGTAAGGATCATCCTTGAGACGAGATATCCTGTCGTTGGCTGAAGCCTTGTGCTCAGGAATTTGAACGGGCTCTTCATATTCATCTCCAGAAAGCTCCTCTTCACTTGGTGGAGGACTGTCTTCAAGACAGAAAGCAGGCGGAGTGTTGATGGGTGTTTCCAAATCCAAGGTTTCTGGAAGGGGAATTCTGCTTTGAACAGTGGCAGAGACTGGTTTCAATTGGTAGCTTCTGAAGAAGGACATGAGCAATTTGTTCAAGAGTTGAGGAAGCTCTCTTTCACGCTCAACATCAACTTCAATGTTATCGTCATTCAGATAAGATTTTGAGTAGTCTGGTCCACCGTTGGACTGGAGACTCAAGCTCTTTCCTTCCTCAACTTTACTGTCCTCTTCAATTGCCCCTTTATTCTTCGATCCTGCAACTTCATCGAGGGTCTTTGTAATGTTATCACTAACTTCTTCCTCCTCTTCTTCACTTTCTTCTTCACTCTCACTTTCTTCCTCACTTTCAGTAGAGCTTCCATTTTCATCAGATAACGTATCGTCCGACTTCTTTGACAAATTCTTATAGTACTCGAGTTCCTCTGCCTCTAGAGTCTGGACCCTGGTCTGGTCCGCAAGGTTCATGGCATCGAGACAAAGCTTGAGGTACTCCAACCAAACAAGACTCCTCTCCTGGACTCCATATTGATCGTGGTTTTCCCAATGCTCAAGAAGAGCAATGAGCTTTTTGAGAAAGTAGGCTATTTCCGCGTACTTCTCGGGGCTCAACTTGCCGGACTTTCCATACACTTGCTCATAGTCACTGACTATACTGCTGAACAACTTGATCACAGCCTCGATCAATACACATAACGTATCAGGAGCATCGAGTTCAATGATTGCTTTGGAAATAGGAAATAATGTGCCCTCCAGTAGTCTTTCATCAACATACACATTGACTAAGGAATTAAATATAGTGACTTTCTGACTCAACGACGTGATCTGGTCGATCTCATCGTCATCATCGTCGCTCTTCCCACTGTGCCCAAAATTCTCCAGGAACTCGCCCATTATCCAGTAGAGACTTGCCATGAGCTTTGGCGAGGACTTGGTCAACTTGGGGTTTTTGACGTATTCAAGAACTATTGTGGCCAACAAGAAAGGACGGATGGAAGGCACTTTCAAGGCCAACAGCTGGAACTCAGAGCCCACCATTTCAGCGATTTGGTTTGTTGTTGACTCGCTTAGTTGCGTGGTGCCACTATTCTCCAACGAAGTGTCAACCAAAAGAGTCAAGTTCACAAGTTCTTTCAATGCAATCACGTACCATTTGAAATTGGGAATGTGGGCGTAGTTATCTGAGGAAGTGATTTGGAGAATCTTGTTTGTGATTTCCAACTTGTAGCCATCCGGGTTATCAGTGGCAGAGTTTTCTGGAAGAAGCTGCAAAAGCAATGTCTTCACAAGATCCGCAAGGTTATCTTCGGTGACCAAGTAGTGGCAGATTTCAAGGGCCTTCCTCTTGATCACGATCTCTCTATCGGTTAAGCATTGCGTGATGACATCGGCGACTCGGCCAATCTTGTGAATGAACTGAGGGTAGATTTTAAGGATCTTGATCAAGACCAAGAGGCCAACAAACCAAAGGTTGGGGTCGTACCTCTGAGCATAGAACATCAAAATGTGGTCAATGCACACTTTAGCCACCTCTTTATCCTTGGACGAGTCCGGCGAAAGCATGCCACCATCAACAATGCAATTGATACACTCGTACTTAATGGAAGTGGCCTCGCTCTTGGACATTAGGTTAAGGATCGAGGGCATGATGCGCTTTTTCATTCTTTGTTCAATCTTCAGCAAGCTCTGGAAGAGCTTGAGGATGCGTATGATGAGCCAATTATTAGTGGTTTCCTCAAGAATGGTAAAGAATTTCGGTAAGTAGTTGAGGAACAAGTGGGGGTTTTTCTTGGAGATCTCACACACCACAGTGATGGTAGCACTTACCACAGACACATCCGAGTCGTCGAGCTTATCCATCACACGAGGCAACGAGGACTTCAAGCTCTCTGGATACTGCACAAACACCTTGAAGAGGGCCAAAACAGCCTTCTTGCGGATATACGGCTTGGAGTGGGAGAGTTTCATGAGGATATCATCAACAATATCCTTTGCGAGATTGGGAGTGACAATGGTGGCTATTCCGCTCAAGGCCAAGCCCACCTCGATGTGGTTATGCGAATTGAGGTCCTTCTTGAACTGGTTGGTGGCCAAGATCAACAACTCCTGTTCATTCTTGAACGACTGCGTGGCAGCGAGGTAGCCAATCCGCTTCTGCTGGAACTTGGACGACGACATGACCTCCAAGATATTGAAATTGGACCAGCTCATGTCGAAACCGTACATCTCCAAGTACGCAAGCTTCAAGGCGGCCGTGGCCTTGACCTCGATATCCGTGGACATCAACTCGTTCTTGCACTCCAGGATGGCGTCGTTGAGGAAGGCCAGTAGGCTCTCTGGGGAGTTCTTGGAGTGGGCCCGGATGCCCTTGATGAGATCCGTCAACGACTTCTCAAACGTGATGCCGAACGGCTTCAACCGGGCCAACACCTCCGAGCTCTGGAGTTGGAACGTTGACATTGGACGGGCTGAGAGTGGATAGAGAGTATGCGGCGTGAGCACCTGGCTACTTGAAAAACAATTGGGGCTCCACGCGCACGCGCACTAGCCATGGTACATGAGGTGCATGCCAGGTGCATTTCTACGAACATGCACTTTGCTTCTCTGCGTGCTCTGGAGCTGGACTCCACTGCAAATGTTCAGAGGGTTCTGGAAGTTCTGGAAATTGACGGAGTCAATGGAGTCAATGGGGTTTATGGTGCTGATGAACTGGCAATAGGAAATGGTATTGTTAGTGAAGGCAATATAGAGTCTCATGGAGATGAAGATAGAGATGAAGATAGAGATGGTGATGGTGATGCACACGAAGATATAGATACACAATCACATGAAGTTGAAGAGGCGAATCAATTGGATCTTGAGGGAAAAAGTGAGATAGCAGAATCTGGCTCTGGATTACCTGCTTCTTTACATCTGGCACATGGACCCAGGTACAATTCTTCGGATGAATTTGTATCCAGCGACGAGGACTTTCTAGGCCAACCATCGGACGAACAACGACATTCGCCTTTCACCAAGTCCAGCGTGGCCGAACACACCGCGTACTTTGAGAAGTCGCTCAACGAGACCTTGGACTCGCTCAAATTGGACGATTCCTTGGTGCTACAGGCACAGTTGAGCGGGCAGTTGAACAAGAAGAGTACCGAGCTACACGAAAAGAAACTACAGATAGCAAGCAAAATCTTGTCCCTTAAAGCCTTATACAAGCATCACATAGCCGAAAACCGCATAGGCAAGCTCGAGAGTGACATCAAAAGCATAAACACTCGAGTGGGCCTCTTAATGTCTGGAGTTTCTAAAACCACTGTGTTTGGAAAGTCGAAGAGGTTAGGTGTTGCTGAAGAATACCCGGTGGAGTTCAACCAAGCAAGAGATAAGGTTTTGGAGCGAGTCTCTGAACCTTGACGCTTGGCTACCTATACCCTTGCAGAGATGATACCGAACCCTCTGAACCATTGTTTGTGGTGGGTTATGAAACCGACAATGGTCCAAATACTGGAAGTTGGTTCTAGGATAGTCAAAGAGCCCCCACGACTGTTTCCACACATAAACGACTTGCGGCCTGTCTCCGTCTCGAACTGTATGGCATCGATAAATGTACCACTTCTCACATAGACCTTGGTGAGCTTTTGTCCATTCAAGTGGAAATCAGTATGGTTCTTAGTTGTAGAGCCCACCATGATTGAATCTAAACCTTGACCTTCTTCAGCGGGCCGCATAAAAATCTGGATTCCGTCCACAGCATTGCCGTAGAAAACCCGAAAGAAATCAACACGACTCATGTCGAAACCAGTTTGGCGCTCTTTACCGTAAGAGGGCTTTGTAGCGTCAGTACCTAGGATCTCACTCTTGTAGCCTTCGAACGTACCACGGCCCATGTTAAAATCACTCCTGATGATCTCATGAGATGGCGGATAGCACACTTTCCTATAATCTTCAATATACCGCTCTCCCGCAGCAGTAAAAAGCCTCACCCCGAAAGTAGTGATTGTTGATTTCCACTTAGATTTGAGAATTTCAAGACTACTCGTGAAATCCAAGCGGACGTTATGACCAAGATCCTCCCCCCCGTAGCGCTTGGGATAATATACGATATGGTGGCGAGGAAAGGTTCCATCATCAAACTCGATCATGTATATGCCCAAGTGGGACCTTAACAACGCCAGTCCTGGCACTGTGACGGAATAAGTAGGAATTTCTCCGGCCTCCTTGTATATCATCTGACTTATATCCAACTTCTTGAAATGGGGATCCCACGCATCTTGTTCTTCTGAGAACGAACCATGGTAGAGAAAGCGGACGAGGTCGTTTTCCTGAAAGCGACACTCTTTTGGAAATTTGCCATCCGAGCCGATCAAGGTTGAGCTATAATTGTCTTCCGGTTCCCGAGTCATGAACAGTCTGTTCCAATAGATATAATCATGAAGCATCAACCCTTCGAGCTGATGAGGAGCACCGAAAACGTGACCGATCTCATGCAAAAACGCACCCATGCAAACGTTCAAGCATCGCCATGCAGTACCACAGTCGTTACTGTCATTGGCAACTTCAGCCGTGGTGAGTTGGGTGTTATCAACAAGGCAGCCATTAACCTGACCAAATGTCAATGGAAAAGAATGGAGTCCATGCGAGCCGAAGGTGGCCAACCTGACTTGACTATCTCCTCCTCCCAAGGCCGCGTGTGCGGTGATGTAGCTCTTGTCCCAATGTGAGTCCATGATCATCACTGCACACTGAATAGGGGACTTGTTCTCCCGGTACGGAGTGTAAAGCTCATTATTCTTAATCAAGTCGATACAATGATTGAAAAGGAACCTGGGATCCTCTGCCCCAGGAAATTGCTGGGCATACTCAAGATTTCTGAGCTCCAGCATGGTTTTCGGCGATCTCAACACGTGCACCTTCACCTCTGAATGGGCTGGGCCGCTAATGTTGTTGCCGAAGATCAGCTTGTTCTTGGTCTCTTCTTCAACAAATTGGAAGGTCCGGTTGCCCAATTTACGGGCGCTGAATTCGTCCTGAGTATAAGCCTGCATCATGCGAGCGGCCACCTTCAACCTCTTAATGGCCGTGTCCAAATTTGCAACCTCTCCACGATTCAGTTTGTATCGGGGCATGTCGTAAACACCCTTGGAGTCCAATCCCAATAGAACACAAAGATGCATGGGCTTATTTCCCTTACAACTGTTATGACCCACAGTAAAGAAGCCAGTGTCCGCGACGTTGCCCAAATTTCTGGCGTCTCCATTAAGTTCGATTTGGCCGTCATCGTAGGCCTTGACGTCAAATTTATTCATTTTGAATAAGTCCAAATGGAGAAGAGCCTTGTAGTGACCATTGTTAATTTCGAAATACTGCAGCAGGAACAAGTCTTTCTGTTCGTGGGTGAATTTGATGATACCCTTTGAGACCTCTGTGGTTTTGCCCGAGACAATAATGGTTGGCGACGAGACAAACTCGTTCAAATACTTGAATTCAATCATTTTGGTAGTTGTTTGTTATAGCTCACTGATGTGTTTGATGTGGACGATAAATCCAGGGAATGGGCTCCTCTTTTATAGATAAGTACCATCACCCAACCAAGCCAAGTGGTTGTATCATTTCCCAATGCAGGGCCTGCGCATCACGCACCACGACGATTAGACTTCTTTTTGGGTCAGCCCGCCCGCCCTTGGCCCTGTTTACCTGCGACTGCAACCCCGCGCCCCAAGAAAAACAACAATCATCTCATGCTACAACCTACACCATGGCCCCTTCCAACAATGCTAACTCCGCCAATGGTTCTGCTGCTCGAGATGCTCGTAGGGTGTTTGTAAATAAACCAGAATTGGATGGTTCGGCCATTGATCTTGACCACCACAAAAGCGCTTTGGAGGAGCCTCTATCATCCCAGGCTAGTCAATTCTTGCAGAGAATCTCTAGCCTGGACTCGGAGGATTCTGAAAACGGCACTAGTGAGTCAAAGGGCGACGGCAAGTCTTCGCGCACCTTGAATCTGGGTGGTTCGCTCATGAGCATCAGGCGAGAGTCGCCTAAAGATACTTGGGACCAGGGTTCGGATTTCAATGGGTTTTCGGATGATGGTGGTGAAACCTTGTTCATACCCATTTCGGGCTCTGAAAATCAGCATGAGCAAGAAAGTTATGCAGACCCGAAGGAGGGTTATGCACCTGAGACTCAAATTTCTACCGAGACTCGAGGTTCCAGTCAAAGTTCTAGTCAAAGTTCTAGTCAAGGTTCCAGTCAAAGTTTTAGTGCTGAGAGTAAGAATGTTGAGAGTCAGGGTGATATCGAGGTTAAGGATACTGATGATGAGAGCCAGGACTCTGATAGTCTAAAATTCAAGGATTTAGCAACTCAAGCAATTGATCTGGATCCTGAAAGTTTGCTGGATCCTGAAGGTTTGGAAAAAATATCAAGTGTCGGTTCGGAAAGTGAAGAGATCGAGATCGTACAGGTGGTGGACGTGCCCAAGGATAAAAGGTTTTTGAGAAAAAGAGCCAAAATGGTGCCCGAGAACCCAAAAGAAAAACGATTAAAGATCACCCCTTCGGACAACTCCTTTCTGCAGAGCTGCCCCATGGACAAGGAGTTTTCTCATTCTGGATCCGACTACCAATCTTCTGATTCTGATAGCTCGGTGCTGCTGGACCTGGACTCGGGCACTTTTGTTGTTCGTTCTCGTCACTCGCGCTCCCGTGGCTCCGAGAAGCAAACCATATCTTCAACCTACATTGATGTTAACGAGTCTGAAGATTGTGAGGCTCTGCATTTTGCTACAGGCAGTGGTTCAGAAGTGGTGGTTATTGACAGCGAAGAAGAAAGTGAAGTGTATGATGAAATGCATGTGAACCGGACTGGCCCCCGTTCGGCAGTACATCTTCTCAAAAACCTCAGTGGCAGAGTCACAAACGAACATACTGCTGGTTTAAACTCGGACACGGTGTCAATGCATGATTTGGTGGGTGCTTCTGACCTCACGGAGACGTACCAGTTCAATTTCAGCGTGGACGTGGAGTACTTCCTTACGTTCCTCCACGAAAGCTTCTCGGCCAAAAAGCGCAAGGTCTGCTTCATCGCGGGCCAGTCCGTCTTAAAGGGCCACCCTCTCCGAAAGCTTTTTGAGGAAAAGTTCAACATATCAGAGGCCATAGCACCGCTTCCCCATCGGTACGCGTCGCACCATTCGAAGATGATGATTAATACCTTTGAAAACGAGGAGGTGGAAATCGTTATAATGACAAGCAATCTCACGCAATTGGATTTCGGAGGCCTCAGCCAGTCTGTTTGGCGTTCTGGCAGATTGAAAAAGGGTTCTACCGATACTGAGTTAGGCAGCAGGTTCCAGTCGGACTTGCTACAATATTTGGCTCGCTATGAAATACCCATCACCAAGCTTTTGCTTCTCCGAATACAGAGGCTTGACTTCAGCCCTGTGAAGGTGGAATTGGTTGCGTCAGCTCCAGGATCCTACGACATGCGGGATGTATCACCAACGAGCGAAGCTTATGGCTTTGTCAAGTTGAGGCAGGTGTTGGACAGAAACAACCTTCTCATCACGGATACTCAAGCCAAGCACAATATTGCTTCGCAGGTCACTTCCATTGCATCTCCTTACTTGTGTCAAAAAGGTCAGACAAGTTCTGTTTTCACGCATCTTCTTTGCCCGCTCATGTTCTCCGATTGGAAGACTCTTGCACCGGGAGGCGAGTCGTTTTCCGAGCACCAGAATAAGTTCAACTACAAACCCCACTACGTGTTCCCCCGAATCAAGGACATTGCCGAAAGCAGCTTCGGGTACCTATCCGGTTCAGCCGTGCACTTTAATTACACCGGATCCCTGGCCCAGGTAAACCAGTACGAACAGAATGTCAGGGAGTACTTGTACAGGTGGAAGACAAGAGGGAACGTGACGGGCCGAGAGCATTTGACGCCGCACTGTAAGTATTATGCCTGTGACAATGGTGACGACTGGAAGAGTCTCAAGTGGGTCTTGGTAGGAAGTCACAATCTATCGAAGCAGGCCTGGGGATACCCTGTGGCCAAAAGCAAGGGCGAGGAGTACGATGTGTCCAGCTATGAGTTGAGCGTGCTTATCCCAGGTGGCCCTTTTTTGGTACCTACCTACAAGTCCGACTACTTGGACCCTAAGGACAAGGACAATGACGACGATAATGACAACGACGACGATGACGACAAGAAGAAGGACAAGGACAAGGACACATTGCCTATCAGAATGCCCTTCGTACTTCCACCCGTCAAGTACGGGCCCACGGATTTACCCTGGAGCAATGTTACCGATTGCGGCGACCGAAAAGACCGATACGGAAATGTGTATAGGGGCATGTGAATGAAAATTGATGGCATTTTAACTCCCATATACCTGTAGATCATCTCTGTCTAACTGTCTTATTATTGGCTGTCTATCTGTCTACCTGTCTGTCTACCATTCTACCTATCTACCTTTCTACCTATCTACCTATCTACCTTTCTGCCTATCTACCTTTTTACCTATCTACCTTTTTACCTATCTACCTTTCTACCTATCTGTCTGTCTATCTGTCTACCTGTATAAATATTATCCATATGTTTATATGTCTATGTCTATATCTAGATGTCGATGTCTATATGTCTAGATGTCTGTCCTATGTCTGCGCGGACGCGATCAGACGCGCGTCATGAAACGCGCCGCTTCAACTACTAATACACACCAATGTACATCAAGAAGATCGTTATCCAGGGCTTCAAGACCTATAAGGATACTACGGTGATCGAGGAGCTCTCGCCCAACTTCAATGTGGTGGTGGGCAAAAACGGGCTGGGCAAGTCCAACTTCTTCTCTGCCATCCGCTTCGTCCTCTCCGACGCCTATACTCACATGACCAGAGAGGAGAGACATGGCCTCATACACGAAGGTACAGTCACGGTGATGTCTGCGTACGTGGAGATCATCTTTGATAACCAGGACAGGCGGTTCCCCATCCAGAAAGACGAGATCCTGGTCAGGAGGACTATAGGCTTGAAGAAGGACGACTACTCGTTGGATGGAAAGTCGTCTACCAGGTCTGATATCATGAACTTATTGGAGAGTGCGGGTTTTTCAAGGCTGAATCCATACTACATTGTTCCGCAGGGAAAAATCACGTCGTTGACCAATTCTAAGGATGCAGAACGGCTCCAGCTATTGAAGGAGGTCAGTGGGGCCAAGATGTTCGAAGCCAAGCTCAAGGAGTCCAATAAGGAGATGAGTAGCTCACAGTTCAAAATGGACCGGATCGATGAGTCCATGGAGAAGCTCCACCAGAAACTCTCCGATCTCCAGATGGAGCTGGACCAATTGAAGCAGTTCCAGGCCTTGGAGAAGAACAAGAAGGTGCTTGAGTTTAACCTTTTCGACCGGGAATTTTCCTCCATTAATGCCCAAATCGAGAAGCTTGACGAGAAGTACGAGAAGATTCTCACCAAGTCTCGTCTGGATATCTCTTTGTTGGACTCACGTGAGACCATGTGCCAGAACCTTCAATCTTCGATCAATGAGTTGACTTCAAGGCTCAAGATCATCTCGCTTGATCTTGCCCAAAGCACTGCGGACCAGAAACGGGTCATGGAAGCCATTATTACCAAAGAAGCTGCTAAGCTGGCCTTGTCCAATGCTTTGGGATACGCTTCTGAAGCAGCCCATGAAGAGAGGGAGAAAATCGATGCTTGTAATCTGTTAATTAAAAGCAACAAGCAGGAACTTTCCGAGCTGCTTTTACCTCAGCTAGGTCCTCTCAAGGAACAGGAATCTAAGCTCAAGATGAAACTCATTGAAGTTTCTTCAATGCAACGGTCTCTTTTCTCGAAAAAGGGTAGGTACCAGCAATTCTCCTCGAAAAAAGAACGAGACAATTGGCTTAAGGCGGAGATTGCATCACTTAAGAAGCAGATCCAGGACAGAAACAAGAAGTTCAAGTTGATGGAGGCCAGCATCAAGGAAAAAACAGAGGCACTCAGCGAAATATCTGCTCGGCTTGAGCAAGAAACCAATGCAATAGATCAAGAGCGCCATGATCTGGTTTTACACGACTTGGAGAAGCAGGTATCCGTTTTAAAGAGCGAGGTCAATGCCATGGGCGAAGAACGCAAGTCTCTTTTGCGCCAGGAGATTAAGCTCAAGGCTATGCATGATTCAGCAGAGAATGAGCTCATCAGTGTCAATAATAAAGTCACCAAGACCATGAACAGTGCTCAGTTGAAAGCATTGGAGGCTGTTTCTGAAGTGACTGCCAAATTAGGCATAGCAGGCAACGTTTACGGGCCACTTGTGGAATTGTTTACCGTCTCTGACAAATACAAAACCGCTGTGGAGGTCATTGCAGGCAACTCCTTGTTTCATGTTGTGGTGGATACCGATGAAAGTGCGCTGATTCTTATGCAAGAGTTAGCCAAGATGAAGGTGGGAAAGCTCACGTTCATGCCGCTCAACAGAATCAAGCCTCGTCGTCAAACACTCCCAAAACAAGATGAGCAAGACTTCATTCCGCTCATGAAGAAAATCAAGACGAGCCAAAGCGAAGTGGAGGTGGCCATTGCGCATGTTTTTGGCCAGACCGTCATTTGCAGCAATTTGCAAAGAGGCTCAGAATTGGCTCGGCAACATGGGCTCAATGCCATCACTCTTGATGGAGACCGGGTTAGTCCTAAGGGTTTGCTCAGTGGAGGATATCGCCAGGTCAAAAACTCTCGTCTTGATGCTTTGAAGCTCCAAAGAAAGAAGAGAGATGCCTTGCAACAAGTTTCTTCTGATTTGGAAAGTGTCACCACTAAAGTGAGGGAGATCGAAACCAACCTTCTGGATGCTTCTTCACGTCTTGCAGAGGCCACACAAAAGCTCGAGAAACAAAAGACTGTTTTGAATGTTCACGAGTCCGAGAAGATTCTGCTCATCAACAAGAAGTCTGCGATTGACATTGAGATCTCGAGTGCTACGTTTATTCGAGAATCTGATTCGTTGGCATTGGCACAGCTCAAGAACAAACGCAAGCAATATGAAGACGAACTCAAGTCCGCCTTTATGGATGGTTTGTCTAAGGAAGATTCTGAGAAACTCGAGGCAGTTAGTGCTGAAGTTGCGGAGGTCGAAGAGAACTACAATAATGTAGTGAGTGAGGTTTCCAGGCTCGAGACAGAAATTGCAGAACGGCAAGACAAAATCGCCAATTCCGAGGCCCAGATCAAGAAGTTGGAGGAGATCAGTCTTGCGCAAGATGCACAAGAAAAGAACTCCGAGCTCGATGCGGTTTCAGAAGAACTCGAGGCGTTGAAGCAGAAACTTCCAAATTTAAATGAAGCGTTGGAGAAAATCAAGAGAGAACAAGAGGGTCTCCAGGCTGAACTCGATAGCCAAAGTGCCGAGCTTGACCGTTTGAATGAGCAGCAGCTCAAGTTATTGCGCAAAATCGAGGACACCGGCAAAGAAACAGAGAAGGTGCTCTCTAAAAAGGCCATTCTCGATAGCAGAAGAGATGAGTTGCAGGACATGATCCAACTGCTAGGCGTGCTCCCCGAAGAAGCGTTCAACAAGAGCAGGTTCGAAAACGTGTCTTCCAACGAGATCTATGAGTCTCTCAACACCGTGAATGTGGAGCTTCGGGAATACTCGCATATCAACAAGAAGGCCATGGAGCAATACAACATTTTCAACCGGGAAAAAGAGGAGCTTACAGCCAGAAAGAAGGAGCTCGAGGCTTCCAAAGAGTCCATTGAGAATCTAGTCAAGTCTCTCGAACAGCAGAAGGACTCGGCCATTCTCAAGAGCTTCGACGAGGTGTCCCGCAAGTTCAGCGAAGTATTCGAGAAATTGGTGCCCAACGGAAAGGGAGAGCTTGTGATGAGACGAAAAGAAAGTGACGACGACAGCAGGCCCAGTGGAAACAGCATCGAAAGTTATATGGGAGTATCGATTCTAGTCTCGTTCAACTCCAAGGACAACGAGCAGCAATACATCGAGCAGCTTTCCGGAGGGCAGAAATCGCTCTGTGCCATTTCGTTGATCTTGGCCATCCAGAAATGTGACCCAGCCCCATTCTACCTTTTCGACGAAATTGATGCAAATTTGGACACCCAGTATAGGACTGCGGTTGCAGCGCTCATCAGCAGCTTGGCAGGCCATGCGCAGTTCATATGCACCACGTTCAGGCCCGAGATGTTACAGGCCGCCACCAAGTTTTACGGCATTTCCTACGGCGACAAGGTAAGTACGGTTCTGGAAATCGCCCAGGACGAAGCGTTGTCGTTTGTGGATGCACAGCGCTAATTACACCGCTCAGGTCGTACCCATTACATCAGGGTTCAAGGCACTCGTTTATAGGACGCGTTTCCTGCAGGATTGCCTGATCGCACCGTGCACTTAATATATGGCATCTGACTTCCCCTTTCCATAGCAGTAACATGACGAAAATCCTCTCGCCCGAGACCATCAAGGGTCTTATTGCCGATGGGAAGATCATCGTCATCTACGACAACTGCGTGTTGAACCTCACGTCGTGGTTAAGGTTCCATCCGGGAGGGGATAAGGCAGTTTACCATATGGTGGGTCGAGATGCCACCGATGAGATGCTAGCGTACCATAGCGCCGAGTCCATTGCTGTTTTCAAAAAATGGAAGATTGGCGAGATCGATTACCCCTGGAAAAACCTCTTGCCTCCCATCCAGGGGGCAGTGTACTCTAGAACACAAGCCAAGGCTCATTCCAGCTTGGACCGGAAACTAGACACGGAGTCTCCTTCCGAATGTGACGATACGAGTTCCGCCACATCGGTTGAATCCGCTGGTCAGCCAGAATCTTTGAAAACTCCAGGAAAAGAAGAAGTGCCCCAGTTTGCCCCAAAGTCAGTCAAGCCTGTGGTTCCTCAAGGCACTGAGTACGTCAGTGAGGCCATAGTGCCCACGCTCTTTCCCGTTTTGGAAAACGAAAGTGTCATTGTCGATCCTCAAACACTCATGAAACAATATGATAACCAGCTCACTCGTAAGGAGCTCAAGGTGCTTCCGGCCCTCGACTACCAGACGCAGAACTACATCCGGCAACGCTACAACAAACTCCACAGCACGATTATCAAGATGGGGCTTTACAAGTGCAACTACGGAGACTACGTGAGAGAACTCGTGAAAATCGGTTCCTTGTTCCTCTACTCGTTCTCGTTCTTGCGTCTCAAGTACTACTATCTCAGTGCCCTCTTCATGGGCAGTGCATGGCACCAAATGACCTTCATAGCCCACGATGCAGGCCATGTTTCCATCACTCACGACTACCAAATCGATAACCTCTTTGGCATGATCATAGCTGATTGGTTCGGTGGCTTAAGTTTGGGCTGGTGGAAGCGCAACCACAATGTGCACCACCTCATAACCAACGACCCAGTGCATGATCCAGATATCCAACATTTACCCTTTTTCGCCGTCAGCAACCGGCTCTTTGAAAACATCTACTCGACGTACTATGAAAAGATTCTTTGGTTCGATGCGTTGGCCAAAAAAACCATTCCCATCCAGCAGTACTTGTACTACCCCATACTCTGCTTTGGCCGGTTCAACTTATACAGGCTTTCGTGGACCCACCTTCTCCTAGGCCAAGGCCCTCGGCATGGAAAAGCCGCATGGTTCAGATACTTCGAGTTGGCCGGGCTCAGTTTCTTCTTTTACTGGTTTTTCTACTTATTGGTGGGGGGAATCGACGGCACGTGGAACAAAACAAAGTACGTGCTCGTGAGTCACATTGCAACAATGTTGGTGCACGTCCAGATCACGCTTTCCCACTTCGCCATGTCCACAGCCGATTTGGGCGTTAGCGAAAGTTTTGCTTCGAGGCAAATAAGGACAACAATGGACGTGGCATGTCCTGTGTGGTTGGATTTCCTTCATGGAGGCTTACAGTTCCAGGCCATCCACCACTTGTTCCCCCGGTTACCTAGGCACAACTTGAGACGGGCACAACCATATGTGATTGATTTCTGTAAAGATATCGGGTTACAATACTCGATCTACGGGTTTGCAGAAGGAAACGAGGTTGTGATTGGCAAGCTCGCCGAGGTGGGTAAACAATGTACTATTATGTTGGAGTGCACACGGAAAATGAAGGAAGATCAGCACTTATTGATTTGACGAAAATAAGCTTACATTCCCAAAACGGCACTGTCTTTCCAGGAGGGGCAAGATCACCGTTGTGGGGAGGCGTAGTATGCAGAGTATAATAGCAAGCTATTTTAATGAAAATCTATTTCACGAGTAGTCCGCATCCATCTCGAGCATGTGCTTGGACTGAAGGTACTGTAGAAACGAGAGCACGAAGTCGTTTTCGTTGGCGTACAAGTCCCGTTGCACGAGCTTGGTGAAGAGAGAGCCCTTCTCGGCCGAGTCCTTATACCTCTTGGGGATGGTCACGGCGATGCCGTTGATGGAGGTTTTGTTGGAGGGTTTGGACAGCTCATGCAAGTTTTTACATTTAGCCCCGAATTTACACCGATTGTTCTTGGCAAAGTACTTGCAAACATTCCTCTTGGAGGACTCTGCGTTTTTGCCCAGCATTAGCAGCAGCAGCAGCAGTCCCTGTACCAGCAGCAGTCCCAGCAGCAGTCCCAACAGCAGGAGTTGCGCCAGTTGTCCCAGCATCAGAAGTTGTCCCAGATGTCCCAGCTTCTTGGGCAGTTCTTGGCCTTGAGCCCCACCAGCCAGGGCCAACTTGCGCTCGATGTTCTTCCGTGTAGGCCAGTTCTTCTTCCTCTCCGCTATCCACGCCGCTATATCCTCTTCCGTCTGGAGCGAGATATTGGTGCCCTCAATAAAGATGGCTTCCCTCAGCTGATCACCTGCAACCGGCTCAGCAGCTCCGCCTTGCACTGGACTTTTCTCGCGACCATCCACGTGCACATCCTCGACCCCATTCTCGAGCACACTCAAGGGCTCGGCTGAAGCACTCAAATTAGACGCACCACTGCTATTTGGGAGATGAGTAGGAAGATCCAGTAAATCGTCCATTGGCGTGGGTCGCTTACTATGCACACCCCCACCATCCCCCCTAAACGGCCTCTTGTTGTTGTTACGTACATGCGGGAGACTAAAGTTCATTACAAGAAAAAAAATATATAGTATCAGAGTTGGGTGTGTGGGGAAGGAGAAGCAATGGGGTATGACCAGGCCTCGGGGTTTGTAGGGGGAGGGGCATGAGGGAGTATCTCACGGACGATGGATCGCGGCGTGCACACAGCAGCTTTTTTTAGCCCCGTCAATTTGGTCGAATGATGCCGGTGCGCAGCATTGTGCAAGAGCTGCCCGCGTGCAGTCCGCGATTGCGACTTGTAACTGCAGCCTGCGTCGAATGCCTGCGCTGGCACTGCACAGCCTTTAAAATCCACACGCATAAATACCTGCCATTCCCAAACTTTTTCGCTCCATACTACTTCTCACATGGTATGTCTAGACGTCCTTAGTTGGTGTTTTTTTTTTGGACTCCTGCCAGGAAGACTTGCTGCCGTGGCATGCAGGTGTCTCTCTTCTCTGCCATATGTTCCGTTGATACATGTCAAGCAATCCAAAGATGATCCGGTGATGATTTGATTTGATTTGATTTGATTCGGGTATTGATAATTCTTGTCAACCCTTAATTATGATCATTTTCTCTTTTTGATCATTTCTCTTTTTGATCATGTCTTTTCCTTCACCTTTTTCTCGGCACCTTTTTATAACCTGCCTCTTTATTATGCCCGTATTTATACTAATCTCAGTCATACTATCAGCAAGGCCCTCCTCCTCCTCAAGGTGGATACTACCAAGGTCCTCCTCAGGGGCCACCACAAGGCTACTACCAACAGCAGCAGCCTGTTTACGTGCAACAACCAGCCAAGTCCAGCAGCGGCGGTGGCTGTTGTTCCACTTGTTGCGGATGCATGGCAGCCATCTTGTGTTGTTGCTGTGCTGAAGACTGCTTGGACATGTTGTGCGAGATGTAAAATAGTTCGAAATAAACTGATTTCGCTTATGATCTTGTAGTATATTCTTGAGACACTTATGAATTTGTTACACACCTTCAATTATAGATATGACTTGACGCATTAGTTCTTCTTCTTGGACGTGCTGTTCTTTGGCAACTCCTTGCTGAAAGGAAGGAACTCTGGTGCTCCTGGAATGAACTTTCTTAAGACCTCGGGAACAACAATACCATCTTCCTTTTGGTAGTTCTCCAAAATACAGCACAAGGCTCTCTCGGTGGCAGCCAAGGTCGAGTTCAAGCAGTGCACGTACTTCTTCTCGATCTGGTTTTGCTGCTTAATACCACATCTAATCTCCAAGTTTCTGGATTGGTAGTCCGTGCAGTTGGAGCATGACACTAACTCCTTGTACTCCTTTTGGAATGGGAACCATGCCTCCAAGTCGTACTTCTTGGCTGCTGCGTTGTTCAACTCTCCAGAAACAATACCAACAACACGGTATGGCAAGCCAAGCGATTGGTAGAACTCTTCGGAGTTGTTGATCATTCTGTCAAACTCCTCCCAAGACTTCTCGGGCTCAGTAAGAACAAACTGTTCGATCTTCTCGAAAGCATGCACTCTGAAAATACCCCAAGCATCCTTACCGTGGGAAC
Organism: [Candida] ipomoeae; assembly: GCA_002370145.1. Classification (NCBI taxonomy): domain Eukaryota; kingdom Fungi; phylum Ascomycota; class Pichiomycetes; order Serinales; family Metschnikowiaceae; genus Metschnikowia; species [Candida] ipomoeae. The sequence continues at coordinate 19,696 of NKZK01000658.1, forward strand.
CGGCTTCTCTTCTGAAACAAGAAGAGTATCCGGCGTACTTGATGGGCAACTGTTCAGCAGGACTCTCGAACCATTCGTTAGAGTGGTAGGCAGAGATTGGCTGTTCAGAAGTGGCAATCAAGTACTTCTCGTCCTCTCCATCGATGACTTTGTACAACTCCTCATCGAACTGGGACAATTGCGCCGTCTTGGCCATCTGGTCCTTGTTCATCATCACAGGCGATTGCAAAGGAACGTATCCCTTCTCGTATAAGAAGCCCAAACCATAGTTGATCAAGGCCTGATTCAAGAACACACCCCACTTTCTCAAGAAGTAACCACGGTGGCCAACAATCTTGACACCTCTCTCTGGGTCGTAACCGTCCAATCTCAAAAGGACCTCGTGGTGAGACAACTTGGCTGGAGCACCTGTAGCAGAGGCCACCTGGCCAATCTCAGAGCAAGACTCAGGCTTCCATGTTCTCACAATTTCGTTGTTGGCCTCATCGTTGGAAACAACCACAGACTCGTGCACAATGTTACCGATCTGGTTGACTTTGAACTTCAACTCAGCATCCTTCTTGATTTCAACCTCGCCTAAAGCCTTCTTCTCGGCAGTAAGTTTGTCCTTTTCAGCCAACAATTCACTGGCATCTTCCTTGGCCTTGAACTTCTGGCCGATTTGCTTTTGCACGGCATTGATCTTCTTGTTGGTAGCATCCAAGTCGAACCTGGTCTTGGTCCAGTCCTTGTAGTCCTGGATGATCTCATCCACAAGTTCAACGGGGGCTCCTCTCTTTTTCTGGGATTCCCTGATCTTGTCAGGCTCTCCGCCTTTTTCCACGAGAAACGAGTTAATGTCCAACATCTGGGTGTGTGCTTCTGATACGTAGAGTATCGCTTAAATTTTCTGTGATTTTTTCTTCCCCGTGTTGTATGCAGGTGCAACAATCATGGTCCACCCAAGTCCCAATAGATCTTTAGGCTGGGAATTAAATTGGTATATTAATAAAAAAAGGTGTATTATAAGAGCGTGTGATTAAGAATAGGCCTGTACCGTTTTTTAATTGAGCTTATTGGGTGGCTTGGGTACGGCCTGTAAGTACCATGATAACTCCAATGTGTGACTATGTCATGACCACGCAAGGCTACGCGAAATCAGTGACCCACTGGAGAAGCGTACCGTAATGCAATCTCTCCTCTTAGAGAGAAGTGTAGGCAAACTCTCCCCTCAGGACTTTGCAACCACCGTCACGGAATTGCAATTCTCGTGTCTAAAAGAAGTACGGCCCAATTTATTTCCTGACAATTGCCACCACCATGCGGCTGTCAATTCGCTTGCTGTGGAAGCCCTAGACCATAGGTACATGATCAGTGGCTGCGCAGACTCTTCGATCAAGTTGTGGGATCTCCACCAGAGTCTCGATACAGAACAAGAAAATGAACCTGATGACCTTGATACTGAAACTCAAATAACTAAGGGGCATAGTCTTGAATCCAGTCAAAGTTTGATTTCTGGGAAAAGTCTGGTGTCTGGGGAAAGTCCGGGGACGGGCCGCTTCAAAGCAATTGCCACCGTTCCTCGACGTGCAGCCCACAAGTTCGGTGTTTCCGCCGTCAAGTGGTGGCCGCTAGATACAGGCATGTTCATCACGGCCTCTTTCGACCATACAGTGAAGATCTGGGACACCAATAATGTGGAGGTGGCGCATGAGTTCGATATGTTGAGCCGGGTGTACTCCATAGATGTTTCTGCACACCAGGAAAACCGATTCTCATCGCAGGCCTTGATTGCAGTGGCCAGTGACCAGCCGTTCATCCGACTCCTTGATCTACGCTCAGCCTCAAGTGCCCATACACTTCCTGGGCATAAGGGCAAAACGCTTCTGGTGGCGTGGCACCCTCAAAACGCATACTTGGTGGCATCTGGGGGACACGATGGAGAAGCCAAGGTATGGGACATTCGCATGAGCAATAGCTGTGTGGCCCGTCTAGACATGACCAAGACAAATATCCGTACGGCCTCGGAAGATATCTTGAACCTTACCTCTACGGTGAAGGCACACCTGGGCCCAGTGAATGCGTTGGTGTGGGATGAACTAGGGCATATCTTGTACACGGCCGGAAACGACGATAAGATACGAGTGTGGGATATGATCGCAAGCAATGCACCGCCTATAAACAAGCTCGTGAATTTCGGCCCCCTTACCAGAAATAAGTTTCTCCAAAACTTGCCTCTTGTGTTGAGTCCGAGGTGCGAAACCGAGGTGCAGCACATAGTGTTTGCTTCGGACAATGGAGACATTTTGGTATTCCGCGCCTTGGATGGGAAACTCATTACTCGGCTCCAGAGAAGCGGTTCCAAAAGCAGTATCCGCTCGGCCTCGATTGTCTACTCGGGCCCGTCTCTTTCGCTGTACTTATGCGGCAGCATGGACGGTGAGATCGTTGCATGGAGAGGTCAATTGCCTACCCCAGAATTACGGCAAGTGGGAGATCTAGACCCGGCTTTCGGTGACTACACGCCCAAACCAACCGTAAATCCCAAAAATGAACCCGATCCGCTGGGTTTGTATAATGACCCATACTTTAGGTATAATTTAGAGAGCTAGGTCTCTTGGCAGATTTAACTAGTCATCGCACGCGCCGCGTCGTTCTGATGAGCCGGGTGCACGGATCTGGGAGTCTGGATTTTTGCGTCGCATAAAATCATCTACTCCTCATCACACGTCCTCAGGCCATGAAATTGAAGCTCCAGATCGTGCTTGTTCCGGTCTCACTGGCAGACTACCCCGCCACAGAAATTCAGCTATATAAAAAGTTCCTTCATCTCGCCGATCCTTCCAGCTCAATTGGAGAGGTCTGTGACGCCTTGATCCAAAGGTACTACAAGCTCTACCCCGACGCGGAGCGCTTGTTCGTTGAGGGTGTCCAAGATAACAGCTGCTGTGATTTGGACCCCGAGTTTCTTGCCGAGGAAGTGTTTTCCAATGGCGATACCTTGAGGATAGTTGTGGACAAACAGACTGCCTCTTTCCTGAACACCACCATCCTACCTGAAGCCAGTATAAACTTGTCTGTGTCCAGTAAAAGGCCTTCTGGAGAGACTATCACGGGGGACGAATCCCGGCTGTTCAAGAAAATCAAAACCATCTGGGCTACGCGACGCGACTCTTACAGCTTTCGGGGCTCTCCTGAGGTTACTCTTGCTAATGGAAACCATATCCAGGATACAGTCCCTGCTGCCAATTCTCCGGTCCATCTACCCCCTCCTGTTACCGACACAACGCAAGTGAGCATCATCCCACACAAAAAACTGTCTCCTAGTGCCAACGGAAATGGGAAGCGCATCACCTCTGGTATGCTCCAGGCACCAACTCAAGAGAAGGACAAAGAGTCATCGGTTGAGGCCGAAACTCTAAAGCATCCAGCCAACCTCAGTGTGGCTGAAGATTCGGTGACATACGTGTTTCCCGACTCAAGTAGCCTGGAGGATGTTGAAAACGGAACCGATAGTGATAATCTGATTTCAAACAGACCACTTAAAACCCTCGACAAACAAAATGAGCACCAAGACACAAGCAAAATTACGCTTAAACCCCCGCAGCCACCCATGGGGATCACTCCGTCTAAGAAACCTCAAGTGGTGACTCTGACCCCGCGTCCACTCAAGAAACCAGAAGTTGTTATCGCTTCACCAACTCAAACCCCAGATCTCCTGCACAAAGACGTGCTGAAGGAACCTCAACCCGAACCTGTCCAAAAGAGTGCAGTCCAACCTTCAGCAACTCCAAAATCTCCATCAGCTGCTACAAATATACGACTCCAAGATGCTTCGGCCAACGGTGGTCGTTCATCGCTTAAAGTCATCAATCTCTTAAACTATATTGAAGTGACCCCACCCAATGCTGCTAATATAAGTGACTTTCTCAGTAAGACCACGTCAAAGGGGTCTGTTGAGACAGACCTAACCAAGCCAGATTTACGTGTTGAGATAGCAAGTACAAGCCCGAAGCCTACAGCAATTGCAAGTCCGATTGTTGAAACAGTCGAAAGCCAAGATGTTACAGCAAGTTCAAGCCCGAAGCCTCCAGCAAGTACTAGTCTAAGTGGTACACCACCAAACACTACGGAAGCAGTTGAAAAAGATGCTGGGTCCAAGGTTGTTAGATCAAATCTGGAACAATTACCTAACCTGCAAACAAAAGCTGCAACTGCCCCTCCAACCGCAAATGAAAAGAGTTTTTCTGGTCCAGGCCCCAAAAGCACGGGAAAAATCCTTACGAAGGACGAGATCATGGGAATTTTCAAAAACAGAATGCGGGTCCCCAAGAAAATCAACGAAAAGCTCTCCGTCCCTACTCCATCTACAACTCCTTTTGAAACTATTATTGTCGATAGAAAATTGGACATTGAGACGCAAAATGATATCGATATGAATGCACAGGAGCTTTATAGTAGACGACAGGCAGCTCTTTCAAGCCGCGGCAACCATGAAAGAAGCTTGCGTTCTCGGACTACCTTGGGGAGTGCGCCGAACTTCGAAACAAACTCATTGCTTAACCATGATGACCTGGAGGAAATAAAATCCAAACGTGCCAATCTTTTACCTGAGCCTTTGGCCGGTTTTGCAAGTCAATCAAAACTATCGTCTGTTCTCATCAAGTTAAAGAAGCTTGATTCTAAGATAGAAAAGCGTTTGACAGAAAAGAAAAACTCTAGGGTGAAATCCGAACCAATGAGCCCTGAGGTTGCCAAAGTTTCCAAAAATTCAAAAACAACACATGTGTCAAAAACTGGCGCCATTGAAAGTCTGGATGATGACATTACCTTCTCCAAGGGAAACAAGAATTCTCAAGCCACTAATGGTGATCAAAATGCTACCGAAATTGTTTCTAGTAGCGACAGTGAAAGTTTGTTGACGGATTCCGATTCGGATGCCGAAGCGACTGCCTCATCGCTACAATTACAAGATAGTTCCGAAGAATCAGAAGACGATAACAATGCACAGAGTCAGGAACCAGTTCTAGCACCAGTGAAACCACAAAAGACAAAGGTTAGAGCAGCTTACAAGCGCAGATTGGCCAAGCAGTTCGAAGAAGCGGACATCATCTCCTTAGAGTCTCTGGATGATAGCAATACCGGCGGCAGTGAAAAGGAAAGACAGCTGAAGAAATCTACAAATTCTACCACTACCCAAAGCAATAGTCGTGAGTCATCTGAAGGTCGCACCCATGAAAAGCTGAGGCAAGAAGAGGCTGTTAAGTCATCTAATGGAAAACAAGGCAAGTCCAAGGCGAATAAAGCTACAAAGGATAGTGGTCTGAGCAAAAATTCAAAGAAAAGTTCAAGTTCAAAAACTACTTCTAAATCCCCTGTCTCAAGTGAAGCTGATACTGTTGCAAAGCCAAGTAACTCTACTCCACAAAAAAAGACTACCAATGGAGCAAGAGAAAGCAGTTCCGATAAATTACAACAGAATGGAAATTCATCTCACTCAACTCCCCAAAGCAATGGCCGAAAGAAGAAAGATGCTACAACGGTTTCCAAGAAATCTTCCTCGCCTTTACACCAGGTGACGCCATCATCAAAAGCCAATACCAAACCCAATAACAAGACGGCTGCAGATTCAAAAACCGAACTGTTAGCCAAGGAGAGTGGACAGGCTGCAAAAAAACCCAAACTCTCCTCTTCGACACTGACCGATAAAAGCAAAGCTTCTTCCAAAAAGCCCAAGAACCCAACGCCGGTCACTCAATCAAGTGCTTCACAGCCAGTCGTTTTGTCTCTGGGTTCCAGTTCTGATAATTCATCATCAGGATCCGATTCCGATTCTGGCTCTGATTCCGGTTCCGACTCTGATTCTGATTCCGATTCTGACTCTGACTCTGATTCTGATTCTGAATTGAAGTCTAAATCGAAACAAGACACTAAACCTGACCCACCATCAAAGTCAGGTACGCCTCCAACCGCTCATGTGAGTCCAAAAGCCCCTACGAAAGAAAATGTTTCGTCTGGCATTGGCTCCACATCCATCAAGTCTATTGATCCAAAGAACAAATCACCCGCGGTATCTGGCAAACCCAGTCGGCTTTTACCCAAGCGTCTCATATCTGCAGGTAGCCGTGTGATATATAGCATCAGCCCCAGCCCCATTCCAGAACTCTCCCCCAAACCTCAAAAGCAGTCGAAACCTTCAGCTCCGGCAAAACCATCAGCTCCCCAGTCAAAGGCAGTACCCATCAAGAAACCGCAATTGGTGTCCCTTAATGACCTTGCCAAAAGAGGAGTCCCAGAAGTGAAGGATATGCGCTCATCCCATTCTGCAATTCTATCGATCCCGAAACCGTCAATCAAACCTATAGCAAGTGACTCTAGCGACTCAGACTCAGACCTGAGCTCAAGTTCTGGGTCCAGCTCGTCTGACCTGGACTCTGATCTGAGTTCTAGCGACCTGGATGACGAAAAGTTCATGAGCCTCAAGAAGCTCAATAAAGGTGAGAAGAGCGGCCATACTAAGAAGAAGGGTGGATTCTCGGGTCTTGTGAGAGATGCTAAGAAATAGATGTTGAAACGAGAAATGATTGAGACAAATGGATAATGAGCTTAGAAATGACTTTATTACAATAAAGAACATTATTTAAGTATAAATTTTGAAGGGTATATATGCCTAAAGTGATTCATGACCTATGTGTAGATCTAGAGTCTGGCCGTTCTCTTGTTGATAAGCTCAACGATCTTCATTCCCACTACATAAGAGAACTCGTAGCCAGACCCACCCAAGCCATAGCCGTTGATTACAGTAGTACCTTCGTGCATATCCACAGAGAAATTTACACCTCCCTTTACATAAGGCCGGAACCCTACGTTGGTGCCCACCACGTCGAAGTAGCGATTGCCATTTTTGTCGACCTTCATAAGCTGGGAAAATATGCCTGCAGCACGGCTCAACAAGGCATCGGTATCCTCTTGTCTCACACCTCTAAAAAAACTTTGGGTTGTTTAGTCCCGCCTAAAATGACTCCCCCATCTAGAGGGGGTGAGATATAAAATGTCCAAACGTTATCCTTCAGCTGGTGTGTCACCGTATACTTTTGTATGTCACTATTGTCGGGTGGTCTCACAGTGAGTGTCTGGCCTCGCACGAAGAAGTAGTCTTCATCGTAGCCACCTTCCCATTTGAGGCCTTTTCCTGTGCAGTTGATTATGATGGCGTCCAGAGACCCGAATTCTCGGGCTTCCTTGAGTTTCTCGAGCTTGGCATGAACAAACTCCACCATATACTTGAACTTCAACTGCCGGTAGAGGAACTGGAGATACACCGGTGGATTAAGCACAAACGTATCGTAAATAGTACCCATGACAGAATTCCCAGCCAACTGGTCTGGTTTCAACACCGAAAAGTTCTTGAGTCCTTCGGTGTACCCTGGTGCAAGGTCCTGGTAGAGCTTATCTGGGGCCTCAAGGTAATCGATACCTTTCACGAATCTGATGGAGGACTCGGGGTGATCTTTTGCCAAGGTCTTGAATCGCTTGTACGTGACTCTCGAAAGACCATAGTCCTTGAGTTCGCCCTCGTTCTTAGAGGGGAACGGTCTGAAGTGAGCTCCTGCCCAAGCTGATGTGTATTCCGGCTGGGAAGGAAAGGTGTAGGGGTCATGGTCAGAAATTACGGTTATTTTGGTGGGCCGAGAACTGTTCTCTGCAATAGCTAGAGCGGTTGTGAGCCCAGCAATGCCTGCTCCAACAATGACGAATTCCCCCATTGTTGGTTGGTTGGTGATGGTGATAAGCCTGATAGCGCACCGCGATTACTGTTACTGCATGATTCCGAGATAAGGCAATGCACATTGGCTCAATGAGTCACCTACTTGAACAAACGAAACAAAATTAAATCGATAACTTATTTCACATGTTTGATTTCGTTAAGTTAGTAAATTGGTTATTTGAATTAACTTAGCTAAATGCTTATTTAGTCAGTTCGACCTGTCTAGTGGTTATATTGAAGCTAACGTGACTATACTGTTCACTTGTACAAGTTGAACAAGTCCACCTTTAAAATTTCATTGATGATCTTACCTGCGGCCAACACCTCTTCGTCAAAGTACCTCAAGCCAGTAAGTTGCAATGCGATTGGGGCGCCCACAAACTCATTGGGGTCGTAGTTGGAAAGCTCAAGCTCCTCCAAAGGAGATCTGAACTTGTAGTTCTCGTGAGACTGGTCCCACTTGTCAATGGCTGGGTCCTGGAAAAGTCCCGTTTGGAAAGTCAACGATGGGAAGTCTATGAGGTTGAACAAAGATGTGTACGACCAGTTGTACACCTCTCCAGATTTGGGTGCAACATTGCTGTAGTTGGGGCTGAGAATGAAGTCAATGCCATTGTTTCTCATGAAATCACTGTATTCTTGCATCAACTCGTCTCTGGTGGTATTGAGCTGTCTATTTTCATCTGCTCCAAATACCCTGGATCCCTCTCCGTAATTTAAAGACCACTTGGTCAATTTTGCCAAAGGCTCACCAGAGCCCGCGAGCAACTTTCTTTGCATGTAGTTACCATCACATGCGTACATTTTGTTGACGGTGTCTCTGGCAAGTTGGGTTTTGATTGGCTTGAACTCAACCACATTGACACCTGCAGCCTTTAACTTCTCTGCCACCACTTTCAAGCCTCTGGCGATTGGTGGGGTTGGCTTGACGATTCCGTCATCATACTCAATGGCAATGGTCAAGCTCTTGGCCTCAGGCTTGTTGACTTTTCTCCATGGAATTGGGAGGGTGTGGCAATCGAGTTCCCAAGGCTTACCTTCGTTGATGTATGTGTCCATCATAAGTTCGAGGTCTTCGATGGATCTAGTCATGGGACCAACCACAGCTGGCACCGAGATCTGGCCTGAAGTAGATGAAACACCTCCCTTCTTGGAGTACCTGAAGGTGGTTGGCCTCAAGCCAAAACATCCTCCAAATGCTGCAGGACCACGTATACTTCCTCCGATATCGGAACCAATACCAACTGGGGTTCCTCCAAATGCAACAATTGCACCCTCTCCGGAAGAGGAACCTCCTGAAGACAAGTCCAAGTTGAAGGGACACTTGGAAGGGCCAATAAAGTTATTTGTTCCGTCCAAGTGCATCAAAGTCTGGGGCTCATTCGTTCTCACGAAGAACACTGCACCCAACTTCTCCAAAATGGTTGTGGTGATACCATGGTCCTCTGCAATGTTATCTATATAGGAGACGTAACCACCGTGAGTGATTTTGCCCCTGTAGTTCATTTGTTCCTTTAAGGAAATAGGCAATCCATGCAAAGGACCAATGGTGGAACCATTCTTTTTGTAATATTCATCCAAGGCCTGTGCTCTCTCCAAACCCTCCTTGGGGAAGAGTTCCAAAGCACAGTTGGTCAATTGGTGTGCAATTGTACCTCTCTTGGCAAAAGCCTTGAAAACTTGGACAGAGGTCCATTCTCCCTTGGAGATCTTGGCCAAGATGTCCACTGCGGAGGAATCAGTGATTGCAAACTCTTCCTCTGTCAAGAGCTTTTTCTCCTTCAAGTATTTGACTGCATTGAATTGTTGCTTGGATAAGTTTTCAAGAGAGTCGGGCAACTCAATGGAGTACTCGGGCAAAATGTTTTCGAGTAAGTCTTTCCTGTACTTGTCCAATTTAGGCTTATATGCCATGAACTTCTCTGGATCTTCATAGTTATCAAGAGGGTCGTTGACCAAGAATTGTTCAAAGGAAACCATGGTTGGGTGTAAATTTACAAGGGGTTTTATAAGGCGAAGGGAAAAGAAAAAAAGAACAGACTATTCGGAGTTACGGTGCACATGGCCGTGGAATTTATACAAGTTATCGATAAGCGGTGCAGACGCAAGGTTATCCGCAACGGATTGCCCGATGTAGAAACTGCGTCGATACGTTGGCGCATTACGGAATATTACATCTGCCAATGGCGGGCATTTCTATAAACCATCAGTCATTGGACGATAAGAACACATATTTTTATTTAGTCGTGTTTTTGTCAAAACATACTTTTATGCTATACACGTGGAAATAAGTATACTCAGTCTAAATTTCACACTAAGTGTGTTAATTAGACAGTACATTGTCTAAAACTTAGACCTCGACAAAATAGGCATGCGTATAATGATGTGCGCATCACACCTCGAGACAACAATAGAAATGTGCGCTGCGACTTCCAAAATCTGCGAATTACCCCACACATTGGATCTACGAATTATCCCACACATTGGATCTACTGAACTGACTAACATGCACATCCAATCCCTACTCTACAGCAATATCATGAATCTACTTGAAGCTACTTGAGACTGATCTGAAACATATTTGACACTGGCTGAAAAACGTTTTGTGGGTGATTTGTATTTATGATGGGCATTTGCATTTTCGCATAGATTAGACATGAGATGAATATTAACTGGACCGGTAAGTGTATTGTACGGTTGGACAAAATACCACACCGTTGGAATAAAAATTACACTACCTAATATAAATATATTTCAAATGTTAAAAAGACACAAAAATTTATACTTCAAGATTCTTCTTAAAGTACCTGCTTCTTTGAATAGAAACTCGAATTCACTTAGAGCCTTGTAGGGGTTCAGTACGTAATAAATATGTTCATTTTCTCAAGGGAGGAAATAAAGGTACTTATAAACTTATCCCTGCATTTAGATTTGGTATCAAGGCATCTAGGCATTTTACTGATAGCAGATTGTGTCATTTCGGTGTGATGTGGAAAGACTTGATACAGCAGCGTCTGCATGGACAGTAGGCTTCGCAGTAGATCTGTTAATTAAATAGTCCACTCAAGTCAGATACACTCGTGTTTAGATATATGGGTAGCTTTATAAACATTTTTAAACAAATTCCCCTTAAATAAAGATCTTTGGGATTCCTCTAAGTCTTGTTTATTCAACTATACACGTTACAAGTTTTTGATCGCAAGAAAATGCGCAAAAAATTCAACTCTTACAGAGCTCGTATGGCGCAGTGGTAGCGCAGCAGATTGCAAATCTGTTGGTCCTTAGTTCGAACCTGAGTGCGAGCTCTTTTTTTTTCGTTATCAATTTAACAATTAAAGGAACAAAAGTACGAAGATGCTATAAATTATATTAATACTTTAGAAGGAATAGAATTCAGAGTAAACAAACACATTGTTTCTTTGACCCCACTTTCTAGCATCCAGAATCATCGATTCCGGACCACACACCACTATTGCTTTCGATCTAGATTCCGGTTCTTCAAGCAAAGGCTCAAGCACATGATTTAAATCGGGCCTTCCATTGTAAAGCTTATAGTTTTTAGGACCATCTCCTTTTGTAGAGTCTGGTGCACTGGTCTCAAGGTCATCGAGTTCTATCAGTTCGGCAGTAGCCAAAAGACCTCGTTCCTCAATTGTAGCACTGGAGGCACCACTCACCGAGTCCCTTGTCACATAGACATCTATCAGCACCGACGAATGGATATCATCCAAAACAAACGTATCTTCTCTATTAGGGGTAACCCAGCACAAATTTGCAGTAGACACGGAGCCCGAGTTGAAGAACCGAAATAATGGCACACCTAGTGAGATCCCCGAACCACCACACACAATAGAAACATGGTCAGTTGTTTCAAAAAAAGGCACAGGAAGAGAATTGAACGGGCTTGAAATCAAGTAGTTTGCATTCTCGTAAACCTGGAACTTTGTATTTTTTTTCATCACCAAATCAACCGTTTTATCTCCCGGCAAAGAGTATATGGTGAATGGGTGCGAAGGAAATAACCATGTCAGGGCACTGGTGGCCGGAGCAGAAAGTCGCAAGTGAGATCCCGGGGCCCAATGTGAAGGGTACTTTGCAGGAAGACTCAAGCGGACCAAAGCCAAGTTGGCCTTATCGCTAGTGACAACAGAAGCTCCCAAGGTCTGGTTCCACTTGGAGATGCGGTTGTACACCTGGTAAGTGAGCAATGCAACAGCAACGAAGATGTACTCTCCCACGCCAGGGCGAGCATGCCAATAGATAATGGTGACGAATAAAAGAACGACGACATTATGGATTACGTAAAAGGCTCTATAGAAACGGTTGCGTAAAGGCCGCATGGATATAAATAGGAGCACCATGCTCACTGCGAAAGCCACCACGCCATAGAAATTATAGAGTCGGAGAGATTTCTTCCAAAGCACACCTTCCACGTACCATATGGCAAAGTAGCCCAAACTATGGAGCGTTATGGCAAAAAAAAGCACGCGCAGGATCCACTTGTGGAGCGAGATGTAGTCCAAGTACGAAGTAGCCAATAGCGACGGGCGCATTGCTAACACTATATCAAAGGGCACCAAGCAGAAGCCCAAGCGGCCGGCTCGTTTTATGGTTGTAGGGAGAGTCAAAATGGAGAAGTTATAAAACATTAGCCCCAACACAATTACAAGCCACACTAGCGTGTGCAATGCCAACCATCTGCTAGACACGATCTTATTATATAATGAGGACAGGGCCGGCTTCCCCCGGGACGCCCACCTGCTCACATACAAATAATGGCACGCAGCAAACATCAATGCATAGACCACGGAAATGCCAAACACAATCACGCCGTATTTCAAGTTCGCCGTATGTGCATGACCACCATGGCGAGGTTCAAGATCCATCACGGTAGATAATAGTAGCACTCACTCAATAACAAAGGTAAGCGAGCATCCAGCATGCAGACAAGACGCACCACTCGCAGTGTCAACGAAGACGTGCCGTTTGGACCCTTCCTTCCCAATGATCCACTCTGTTCTTATATGTACGTCCTAGGAACCTTCAAGTTTCATTCAGCTTAACTAACCACAGTCAACCATGATGGCGTGCCGCGGCTCACCAAGTTCTATACCCCGGTGGACCTCGTGACCCAGCGAACGTTGCTAGATCAGGTGTACCAGTTGCTCCAGGTCCGAACGTCGCAGGAGTGTTCCTTCATAACGCCTCCCAAACTCCTAGAAGACTTGGACGACATCAAAGTCATCTACAGGCACTATGCCACACTATACTTTGTGTTTGTGGTGGACGACCAGGAGTCCGAGCTTGGCATCCTCGACTTGATCCAGGTGTTCGTCGAGTGCTTGGACAAGTGCTTCACCAACGTGTGTGAGTTGGACTTGGTGTTTGGCTGGCAGGTGCTCCAGACCGTGTTGGAGGAGATTGTACAGGGAGGCATGGTGATAGACACGAACATCAACCGCATAGTGAGTGCGGTGGACGAGGCTAATAGACAGAAGGGCACGGGTGCCACCTCCACAAGCAAGTGGCTTCCTACACTTGATACTGGGTTCGGATGGGGGAGATAATATTGTCCCTTGAGTATTCAAACAACTTATTAATACAGGCAATCATGAGTATTAGTGTAGAATGTATACACTGGTATGGAATAGTCCAGTAGTACATCCATAGTATCTATTACCTCTTTTATTCCTCTGGTGCTCTATCTCTATTTCTATCTCTATCTCTATCTCTATCTCTACCTTATCTCTGTCTCTACATTATCTCTATCTCTCCCTCTACCTTCCCCTCTACCCCCACCTCCCCTCACATTACCCACTTCTAATAACTATAACCTTAATGGTATTCATCGTATCTATTATATACAAGTTATCTTCTCCAGGGCAACCACAGCTTCTTGGACTCCCGCACCAACCTCTCGGTCTCCTCAAGCTCCAACTTAGCACGCTCCACCTCGAGCTGCTGGAGCTTCTTGCTCTCATCAATAAAAAACTGGTTTTTATCCACCAAATGGGGGTCTACGCCTCGAGAGTCTCTTTCGAAAGGCGACTTGATTTTGTCTGTCTTCCAAATGGGGTCATTGCCTTTGCTTGTTTCAATGGCAATCTTCATGAGCTCCCGTTGCTCTTGCTGTCTTAAGGCTCTATTGCGCTCATAGTCTGCTCTGATCTCCGGCGAGAACGCAGCAATTAGCTCCTCGTCGGATGGCGTGGCATACTTATAGAGAAGAACTCCCGTTCCGACAATCGAAAAACCCGTGACCCACATCCGGGCCCACCTGTACCATAATGGTTTTTCGCCTGTCATTGGTAGTTCCGCTTGTCTAGTTTTTCTCCTATATTATCGCACGGTCTACGCAGGAATATAGGTAAGCACCCAGCACCAGGCACCAGAGCACCAGGCACCGTACCAGACACCGCACCTGAGCACTCAGCACCAGAGCAGCAGTGACAAGTGAGAAATCTGGCCCCAGTACTGAGGCTATTGTCTGGTGTCATTCCAGATAAGCGCATAAATGATTGCACTCAGTCCACAATCCACATACCAATGAAGACAATACTATCAGTTGACAAGAAAATATTTACCAAAATAAACCAAAATAAATTAATCAAAATAAACCAAAATAAAATAATCAAAAAAAAAACAAAATAAATTATATCAAAATAAAAATTAAACAATTCAATACTATAATCAAAGTAAAATTATTGGTATAATGGAATTGGTGTGATGTGTGCAGGAGGTCTTCGGCTAAGGGAGATCTGTATTTTGTTTAGGGAGATTTAGTAGGGGTGTGAGTGGTTTGAGTGTATTGTATGCTCAGAACTGGGGGAGAGTTTATATGGGGCTAAAGTATGGGGAGCGGAGCGATGGTACGATTCCGTGGGCTCGTCTAGTGTAGGAGGCATTGGGGCGCAGTAAAAAGAAACTGGTCGCGCCTCTTTTTTTCACCGCACACCGAGGCCTCAGTCGTATACGACGAGCTATACGACGCATCCCATACCTTGATATACTTTCATGATCCGTGACGTTTGATGCTGGAGGCCAAAATCTAACACTTCTCCTCAGCGTTCAAATTCAACTTTCCCATCCTTACACCCCCTGCCAATTCAACTCGGTATCCGTGGGACCTATAGCTTTGCCAGATTCATGACCAGTGCCACCAGTGACAGCTCTCTGCAAAAGAGTGGCTCCAAGCGCAAATACCACTCCAAGTCCCGCAAGGGCTGCTCCACTTGCAAACGGAGAAGAGTCAAGTGTGACGAGAACAAGCCCCGATGCAATAACTGTACGCGGATGAAGCTAGACTGTGGCTTCTCCGAGCCGGACGACCACCTGTCTCCTCCTACCAAGAAGTTCAGGGACTCCATGCC
The DNA here is from genome assembly GCA_002370145.1 of [Candida] ipomoeae. Taxonomy (NCBI): domain Eukaryota; kingdom Fungi; phylum Ascomycota; class Pichiomycetes; order Serinales; family Metschnikowiaceae; genus Metschnikowia; species [Candida] ipomoeae. The sequence goes on from NKZK01000658.1 coordinate 34,813, forward strand.
TGCCTACAAGTCTCCACAGACCCAGCAAGCCACTCCGGATAAATCACCTAGCCCTGTTCCCGATAAAAACCCTGCTTTGGCCAACTTGACATCGTCGGTCTTGGGAAGTGGTTTACTTGGGGCTGGCAATCTCAACAACTTGAACTTGAGTCTGTTGGTGAGCAACATCTCCAACTTGGGCGATATCAGTGCCTTGGGCGATATGGCCAACTTGAGCAACTTGGCGCTTCTTGCCCAGGCCCCCATCGATATAAACTCCATATTGCCGCAGCTCAGTGAGTTTCTCCCCCAGATAATGTCCGCCAGTTCGGGCTCGAATGCCGGTACAACTGGGAAACCTCCCAATCCAGCCAACCCATCAAGTACCCCTTCTAGCATGCCCACAGACCCGGCCTCCAACCCACTAGGGAGTCTCCCCACCAGCATGTCCGATGCGGATTTATCGGATGGCATGGACCAGAAGCCCGAAGACACATTGAATATGAACGACTTGAGACTCATGCACCACTACACCACGAAGGTGTCCAGCACCATTACAGGGGCAGGGATCTCCGACACGGACATATGGAACAACGACATCCCTAAACTAGCGTTTGAATACCCCTTCCTCATGCATGCGCTACTAGCCTTCAGTGCGACGCACTTGTCCCGAACCGAGAGTGGTTTGGACCACTGTGTGACCACCCATCGAGGCAAGGCGTTGCACTTGTTGCGTGAAGAGATTCTCAACATCAATCTCGAAAACACCGATGCGTTGGTGGCCAGTGCCTTGATTTTGATCATGGACTCTTTGGCCAATGCTTCTGTTCCTTCGCTGATATCTCCAAAGTCGCTACCTGCATCCGCGTGGATTTTCCATGTCAAGGGTGCAGCCACCATCTTGACTGCAGTGTGGCCGTTGACGGAAGCATCCAGATTCTACAAATTCATTGGGGTGGATTTGGGCGATTTGGGCGATATCATGAACCAAAAGAGCCAGGTTACCGATACGAGTTCAGCATCGTTTGCCAATTTGGTGTGCCACGACTCGGCCATCGCTGACTTATATCCAGTCCCCATCAACTCGCCATATTTAATTACGTTGGCGTACTTGAACAAACTTCACAAGGAAAGGTATAAGGCAGACTTCATCCTCCGGATCTTTGCCTTTCCTGCATTGTTGGAGAAAGACTTCCTAGGGCTACTTATGTCTGGGGATGTGAAGGCCATGCGCATCATGAGATCGTACTACAAACTCCTCCGGTCGTTCACGTTGGAAATGAAGGACAAGGTGTGGTTTTTGGAGGGTGTTTCATCGGTTCTCCCCGTGGACGTGGAGGAGTACGCTGGTGGAGCCGGAGGAATGCACATGATGCTTGATTTCTTAGGCGGAGGCCCTGCCATCGTGGAGGACCACGAAGTGGACAAGGACCTCTCGATCATTGACCCGGGAGGGAAAATCGCCGAAAAGCTCATTGATACCAATAACCTACCCAGCGATATCACCAGCAACTTGGATATCATGCAAGGGGATGCCGGATTAATGGAAATCAAACTAGAGTGAAAGTTGTGAAATCCATTGATCCACTTACTGCAGTACGGCTTGAAGTAGCCGCATATTAATCCGCATGCATATTGTGAGCGTCCATCTCATTGAGACCGGACAGGACGTCCTGTCTTGTCTTGTCTTGTCTTGTCTTGAACGCGCACGGGGAAACGCGGTCACCACATTCAGAGCCTCGGTGTGGACCCAGATCCACATCTGGCAATACGGCCTACGACCATGCCATCCCCACACGCCACCCCCCACCCCCACCCTCTCATTTCAGCCTTTTTCATCTGAGTAATGTTTATCCCCCTTTTATGGCCATTCTACGTAGCCAGCCAAGCCCCTGAAGCACCACCCCATCTTATCACCCCCCCTATCGCTCGTGTAGACCGGCCTGCAGGCAAGACGCTGTTTTTTTTCTCCCGCGAGCTGGAGTCTAACAACGAAGATAAAACAAAGAGTCAACCAAAAAAATTTACCCAAGCAGTACTTGAGGTTGGCTCTAATTTTATTTTTGTTTTTGTTTGGACTCACAGTTACTTCCTTTGCACAAAGCGAAGTTCCACCCATCTCTTGTTTTAAAAAGTACAAAGCGTGACCCTTGTTTTTCCAAAACTAACAGACCCCCTTTTTTTGTGCCTCCACTAGTCAATTTTTTTGCGCAAACCACCTCGTCCAACTGGGATTAATTTGGGAAACATTCTCACACAAATCTACCCACCCAATACATCACTGAAACACACCTCAAATAATTCCCCCCGCTTCAGAATGCAAACTATAAAGTGTGTTGTTGTTGGTGACGGTGCCGTTGGTAAAACGTGCTTGTTGATTTCCTACACCACATCCAAATTCCCCGCCGACTACGTCCCCACTGTTTTTGACAACTATGCGGTTACAGTCATGATTGGCGACGAGCCCTTTACGTTGGGCCTTTTCGACACTGCTGGGCAGGAGGATTACGACAGATTGAGACCCTTGTCTTACCCTTCCACCGACGTGTTTTTGGTGTGTTTTTCAGTGATCTCGCCTGCTTCGTTCGAGAATGTCAAGGAGAAGTGGTTCCCTGAAGTGCACCACCATTGCCCGGGCGTGCCGTGTCTTATAGTTGGAACCCAGATCGATTTAAGGAATGACGAAGTTATATTACAGAGATTGCACCGGCAAAAGTTGTCGCCAATCACCACCGACCAAGGTGAGAAGTTGGCCAAGGAGTTGAGGGCAGTGAAATACGTCGAGTGTTCTGCGTTAACGCAGAGAGGCTTGAAGACTGTCTTTGACGAGGCTATTGTGGCTGCATTGGAACCTCCCGTCATCAAGAAATCCAAGAAATGCACCATCTTATAGTGGGGATGCACATGACATCACTACGTGCGTGCTTAATGTTGAGGGCCGGTCTGCCCTATTCCTCTCGTTCCTCGCTCTCTAGAGCGTACAGTCTCTCGTTCATTTATTTCCATCGATGCGGAAACAGGTTTTAAGGGTCTACATGTGGCATCTGTGTCTCATGCAATTTGGGGGCGGTGCTTCAATTCAACTGGTTTCAATACTTTTGTATTAGTTTAGTTTCTATCTCTCTGACCCGTGTATCTATCAGGTGCACACATCCAATGGAATGGCGGATTGTACACCAAGTAGATGGGTGTTCAAGAGATTTACGATCGATGGTTGCCGAGAGCTTTGCTTCACTCTTGTTGTATAGGTTTATAGGCCTGTTAGGTCCACTTTGGTGGGCACTATATAACTCAGTTGCTTGAACATGAATATCTGGTAGTCCGAGAGATGTCGGAGAAGTCCGAGATAAAGTGGGGCGGAGGCCCGAGATAATGCCCGATAGTCTAGCCGTATCTGGCCTTAAGTCGAAACATTCTCGGTCAAAAACTTCGGCCCCACCTCGGCCTCGGACATCTCCCCCGAGCCCACCGAGCCCACCTCGGCCCCGACTCTCCATACATTCACCTACTCTTTCTGGACCATCAACAAATACTCTAGTTGTCCAATCCACCACTACTCAAAATAATAAAAACACCAAAGGATCCCAAATTTTGGCACTTTATAAATTACTGTGAAAATCCCACTACTAGATCGTCCCATAGAAACTATGGTCTCCCAACCACTACTATGGAATGCAATGCCCACCACACTAAGACAATTCCATGCCAAGCTCCCACAACTCCATAGTCTTCCATTTCTTCCATGTCGTATTTCGTAAACACAAAAATATCTTCCATTAACACTCTATGCAATAAAACCATACTTGGCCATACCATAGATAAAGACCATAATTGGTTATATCCATAGTTAAAGACCTTAGAGACGGTGAAACCAACAACAGTCAGATTCTACATTATTACATTCTACATTATTACAGTACCCCCAAAAAACCGAACCCAGTCTTGTGGTTGGTTGTATACGTGAAGTGGTGGGGATTTACGAGGGGATCCGGTACATAGCTCGACAGCAGGGGGTAGGAAAATTGGACCTGAGTCTGGACTTGATGGAATTCCATCGGGCTCATTCGCGGTGTGGGCCTCGCTATGAGGCTTCATTCTGGTGTCTCACTCAGATGCACGTCTCAATGGCAGATTACCTCGAGAGAAAAAAAAACTCAGAGTGAGAGCAACCCAAAGTGCAACACACGAGCCCTTGGAAGCGCCCTGGAACAGTGTGTAGCCCCCGCATGCGTTTTGTGCTCGAGTACAAAGTCCATTTGTAAACCTACTATAAATCCAGCGCCAGTTGCTGCACCTCCAAGGCTTTTTTGCTGCTCATCTCAGACTCTAACGCCCATCTTTAGCAATGCACATGTGTGCACTACCGCGCCTACACTTTGCATTCACCAGACGCATGGAGTCTTAAGCTAACCCGTGGACCCTGTGGCCAATGGCATACCATTTTTTACTGCTACAACTCCAACCCTACCTCCGGCTCTGAACGTTGCGGCCACCATGTCGTCCTGCCCCAGTAACTTCTTCAATGACTCGGAGCTCTCCAGTGCGTGGGGCGGCCTGGACTACTTCTCCAAGGGCCTATCCAGCTCCAGCTCAGAGCTGTCCACAACGCCTTCACACCATCGCTCCAGTAACCTTTCTGATTCCCACTCCAATGCTTCCGATTCCCCTACGCTTAGCAGGTCCGGCAAAAAGACCTATGGTGATATTCGCCTGGACTTCAAGCAGGGCAAGGTCGTGGCCCACCTGCTGTATGTGGATAACATTAACATCGCCAAGAACCAGCTCAACTTCATGAAGGACGCGGGAGTTTACGAGTTCAAACAGACCCAGAACCACGACGACTCGCAAGAGGCGCCTCCATCCGTGGCTGGTTATAAACTAGGCGAGAAGCTCTCCACCAATAAGACCACTTCGTCTGTGTTCTCGGCTAAACACGAGGAGACGGGGAGACCCGTGCTTATCAAGGTCTCTTCCGATATCCGCCACTGTGACCATGTTGCCCGTTTTCTTAATGATTGGTATATCACTCTGGGAGTCAATCCTCCTACTTCTACACGTCAGTCATGGTTATACAATTCCGAAGAGCCACTCGAACCTCTGGCGAAACACGACTCCACCTCCCTGCCCATCTATAGACCCATAACCTTGCCGCCAGATATCCCTGGGATTCTCTACCCTTTTGACCAACTAAGTATCGAGCATTCCGTCAATGGCATCTCCAAAACATTGCTCATTATGATCTACCCTGATAACAACTACACCACCTTATTGGAGTTCTACACTGATCAAACAAAAGAGAGCATCGCCACTGGCCGAGTCCCGGAAAGCATCCATTCGGGCCCTTCTGACCGCAGTGCCTCCGACTCGGGCTCTTTTCTTCTGGATAGATCTTCGTTGCGAGGAACCAGTGCGGACCAGGATTTCGTGGAGCTCTCCAATCGTGTACAACAACTCCCTAAAAGCAGGAGCTTAATAGCAAAGATCCTCAAGGACTTTGTGCCCATACTCCGTGCTCTTTCTACCTGCCATAAATATGGCATTGTTCATAATGGCTTGACTACCAGCAACATCTTGCGCACCACAACGCCAGCTTCTGATGCTGACCAAAATGAGGAAGTGGTTCTTACAGGCTGGGACTTTTGCTTTTCCGTTGCTATCGAGCACTCCTTCAATTCCTTTAGAAACAAAAATTATAACAAAATCCAACAAGGTCTACAGTTTGTTTCTCCCGAAAACACCAGTGGTGCCACTACCTCTGTGGACTATAGAACAGACATCTACTCCCTTGGAGTATGTTTGTATGAGATTGTGGTGGGATGTTTGCCTTTCCAAACGTCCAATTTGACTGAACTCAAGAGGATCGTTTTGACCAAAGCACCTATCCGGCCTAAAACGTTGGGTCCCAAATGGATCACCAGTGAACTCGATAATTTTATTATCAAATGTATGGAGAAAAACCCCTGTGACCGCTTTCAAAGCATTGATGCCATGCTTGAAGAATTGAATACAATCATTGCGGATTATTCTAAGCCAAAAGGTCCATTGGAAAACTTGCTGAAAATCACTGAAGAGATCAAGCCGCCTTCTAGTCCAGCCAAGTTGCCACTATTCCACAATTCGATCCTGAATTCAGCTAGCACTGAAAAATTTGAAATGATGCAGAAAGTCTTTGCTCTGTACCATGGTCCAGAAAAATGCAAGATTCTTCTTCTTAAAGGTGAAGGGGGAGTTGGCAAAGCTACATTCTTAGAGCAGATAAGCGGAGAGGCTTTGAAAAAGCAAGACTTTGTGGTTCATTGGGGCTTCGACTGCTGTGATAGAAATGTGGCCCGTTACGCTTTTCTAATATATGGTGTGTACGCCATAACAAAGCAGATCCTCTCCTCCTCGCGGGAGACCATAGAGGGGTGGCGGAAAATCTTCACCTACGAGATCGATGCGGACTTGAGTGTGTTGTTTCAATCGCTCCCCAACTTGAAGGCTCTTCTTGGGCCAAACTACCAAAAGTACCGCCAGAACAGGCCGGTGGTGCCCATAGTGCAGGCCAAATCGAGCACTCTACCCTCAGACGCCGTTGTTGCACTTATAAAGGACGAGATTGATGCGGATGATTCCAATTCTATGAGTTCAAGTGAAAGTACTGAAATTCCTTATGAGGAAGATAAACTCAATATGGAGTTGAAGTTCAACTATATTTTCAAGCGCATCTTCAGTGCCCTTGCTCGTGGAGGCTTGACTCTCATTTTGGATAACATCAATTGGTTTCCTGTCAACGAGTTTAATCTCCTTGTGGAAATCCTTGAGTATTGTGAAGTCAACACTGCCAATGCTGCCATCACTATTGTTGCATCCTACAAGGAAAGCAACAGCGTTTGTCGGTATGAAAATAGCGGAGTGGATCCAAGCTCTTACCACCTGGTAGCCTCAGTTTTAAAGTGGCCAGTGACGGAGTTTGAACTCAAGCCACTCGACCATCGTGGGTTCAGTCGGTATTTCGAGTTATTTTTCAACCAGGAAAACGACCAATACTCGGATTCTCTCTTCAAGGTCACCAAAGGAAACTTTCTTTGCTTCGAGTACTATATGCGGTATTGTTTGTTGAAGAGCAAGTCGTACCCACGTTTACTCGAGCAGTCTCTAGAGAGTGCCAGTCCTGAACTAGAACAGGACGGCATGGAAGGGGTTATCAAAGGATACATAACTTCAGCCCTTAATCCCGATGCTTTGAAGTTGTTGAAGTTTGCTACCATCATTTGCACCAATGGATCGTTTGACATTTGCGAGTTGATGATTGTCACAGGGTACTCATTAAAGGTGGTTCATTCTTTGCTCCAGTTATGCTTGGACTCCAGAATAATCGTATCTTCTGGTATCTGCTACAAGGTCCCGTTCCACATGATAACCGAGACCGGCTTTCCTTTTGAGTTGAACGACTCGGTGATCTTGGAGCTTACCAAGAGGTCTCGTTACCATTTCGACCATAGCAACATCCAGCTCTACCTCCTCAAGCAAATGGACCTCAACAACGAATACCACAAGTTCCACCGCACTTGTGGCCTCCGGTTCCAGAAACACCTCTCCAAGTCCTCAAGAATCAACGTGACGGCATACTTAAATATGGCTTCGCATTTGTTAGTTTCTTGTGCCGCAGCCAAGCCAACTGATACCCAAGCCTATCACGATGCAATGATCAATGGTGGACGCTATGCTATTTCCACCTCCAATTTGAGTCTAGCACTCAGATTCTTCGATGCATCTATGTTGTTCCTTTCCAAAAAAGATAAACGAAGAAAGCTCAAATTGACGTTATCAAGAATCCAGTGCAATTTCTACCTTGGAAACTATAAGGAAGCCAATACACTCTTACAGCAGGCCGAAGCTGAATATGGAGCTAATAACTGGACTCTTTTACACCTTAGCGTCTGTTCATTGTTCAGTCTGAAAAAATATAACGAAGGCTTAAAGAAAGCATTGAAGGGTCTAGAATCATTAAAAATCGAGTTTTCTTTGGACCCAGCAAAGGCAAAAAAGATCGCAGAAAAGCATATTAGTCTGCTCCCGTTGTCGTTGGCCGAAATAAGGAGGCTCAAAACATTGGAAAAGGCCTGGGACAAACGGTTTATTTTGATTGCCGAATTGGTCACGAGCATAATGAATGCCACCTATATTCTCGAGCTTCCAGACCTTCGTTTGGCCATTCTCGCTCAGCTCGTCAGCCTCATGTCAACCTATGGTTATGCTGCTTCCTGTAGCGTGCCATTACTCCATTTGGCAAACTACTTTGTTCAGTTACATGAGGATATGAGCTTGGTCAAGGCCTTTGAGCTTGCGGATGTGGCAATGGCGCTAGTTAACAATGATGACGGAGTAAGCACTCAAACTCTCCAGGTCATCAATGAAACATACCTCTTGTTCATGGCGCAATTCAAGATGCCACTTCCAAGAATCATCAAGCGTTTGGCATACGTGTCGCTTCCTACTCAAATTCAAGGAAAGAATACCTTTATAAGGGGCTACATTGTCTCCAGTCAATTGTTCTTGGGTAACATGAGAGGATGGCACAGCTCGTCCTTGGGGCTTGGGAGACTGGTCAGGTACAACAATGACCTCGAGCACAAGTTCTACTCGGACTTGATGGGGTTATGGAGCGGCAAGCTTCTGTTGGAAGAATATATGGACTTGAGCAGGGCCACTTCCGAGAAGTTGACGCTTGACTTGGAGTTCGTGTACTATTCCAATGCGTTGCTCTATGCGGCTCAGGAAGAAGAGTTTTCTGTGTGTTCGGATTTGATCCTCAACAAAACCTATGCTATCCTGAAGCAATTGCCCATGTCCACGCTCCATGTTCTCTACTACTTCGTGTGTGCCATTGCATTGGTGCACGAGGAAGATGCAAAGAAGAAACCTGAAGTCATGAAAATAGCCAACGAGATCAAAGCTCGTTTTAAGCTTTGGTCCGAACACTCTAGTGCTAATTTCAGGTGTGAGTACAAGATCATCGAGGCGAGTCTCCATACTTTGGATCCTCAATTCCCCTCTTTGGCATTACTAGACATGTTTGAAGAAGCCATTGAAGAGTCTGAAAACTCGAGGAAATGGGTGGAAGCCGGAATCGCCAGCCGCATCTGCGCCAATTGGCTCAAGAGAAACTCTCACAGCGAAAAGAGAGTGCATTTCTATGCCAAAAAGGCATTTGCCTTATTCAACACGGTCATGGCAAACAAAAAAGTGGAGAAACTCAAGAACGAGTATCCTGGCTTATTCGATGATTTCAACTGGGCCGGGGTTCCCAATATTGGTGAGCAGCAAAGTCCTGTGCAGCAAAACTTCTTTGATGATTGCTTCTACACTGATTCCTCTGCTCCTCCGGCAGACAGTGACAGCAGGTCCAAGAACTCAAGGATGACCGATATGTCGGATGAACTGATCATAAGTTCTAAGGTCGAACGAGAATTCTACTCCCGCAAGAAAATCCAGCCTCCTTCGCAAGGCGAGTGGACCAAAACTTTGAAGCTCTGTCTCTTCATAGCTCAATCTTCTTCCATTGATTTGATTGTTCAAAAGTTACTCGAGAGCAGCTTGATGTTTATGGGTGTTGACTATGGAGGAGTCGTGCTCAAGATGCTGACACCTCAGCCAATCATCAAAGCCATTGGCACCATCAATAGCATCTATCTGCTAGACAATGAGTCGCTTTTGACCCGTGCAGACTTGGCTCCTGCTAGTTTGATCATCCAGTCCTTGATCAGTGGAGAAACGGTGCATTCGCATAATGAAGGTGTCACCTCTGATGACCCATACTATGTGGACAATCCCAACTACACAGGGTTCTGTGTTCCCATAAAAACCTCAACGGTGGTCGGGGCAATTTACCTCGAGAACAGGGGACTTGGCAAAACAAACAGTGCACCTGTTCTCAGCATTGACCCAGCAGTCATTGACCTTCTTTCACTTCTTTGCTCGCAAGCAGCCGTGTCATTCACGAAATCGGCAGTTTACACGCAAATGGAATTGGCAAAGAGGGCAGCAGAGGATGCCACGGAAGAGAAGGCCAGTTTCCTTGCCAATATGTCGCACGAGATCAGAACGCCCTTCAACTCTTTATTCGCATGCTCCATCTTCTTGCTAGATACGGACTTGGACAATGTGCAACGAGAGTATGTTGAAACCATCAAAAACTCGGCCTTGGTCACGCTCAACATCATTGATGGAATCCTTGCCTTTACCAAGATAGAGCACGGGTCCTTTAATCTTGAAAATGCTGCCTTCTCAATTAACGATACCATTGAGAGTGCCATTCTGTTTGCTAGTGAGCAGACGGAATCCGAACACTTGGAGTTTGCATATTTCAACAATTGTCCTGAAGTGGAAGTCATCTATGGAGATGCCACGAGGTTCCGCCAGATCATCATAAATCTTGTTGGCAATGCTCTCAAGTTCACCTCCGTGGGCCATGTCAAGGTGACTCTCGAAGCAACACCCATGAAGGATAAGAGGTACGAATTCTCCATATCTGTGGAAGATACCGGTATTGGAATTCCAACAGAGTCCAGTTCCAAAATATTCGGGGCTTTCACCCAAGTCGATGGTTCGTCCAGAAGAGTGTATGGAGGCTCAGGTCTAGGCTTGGCCATCTCCAAGAAATTGGCAGAGATCATGAACGGTAAAATTACCTACACCAGCCAAGAGAACTCTGGTTCCACCTTTGTGTTCACGTGTCCCTTCGAGGCCGAAGTCAAACGTGATAAAGAGGTGTTCCCTCCCCACCATGTCATCATTGTTTCCAAGAAGACGTGGAAGAAGCAAGCACTCAAGCAGGTCTTTGAGTACTACAACGCCAGCGTCATCACATTTGAGAATTCCGAGTCTCTCGAAACTTACGAAGGTCCCGTGGATATCTTGGTGGTTGACCGGGAATGCCTCAAGGAAGCCGAGCACGCCCTTACTCTTCCCAAGTGGAAGCATGTGCGGCTCCATATCTTGACCCGGTTTGGGCTGATGGTTTCTGATACTGAGTTGAACAAATTGAAGCCCAACAGCATTCTCTTCTCACCTATCAAAAGGTCGTCGGTGAAGAAAATCCTATTAGACCAGTCCACAACGCCTATCACGCTTCAGCCCACGTCGTCCAAAACCATCCTGTCCAAAAATTTGTCCAAAGAGAAACCCATTGTCAACGACCTCAGCATCTTGATTGCTGAAGACAACATGGTCAATTTTGTGGTTGCCCTGCAGCACTTGAAGAAACTAGGCTACGTGGCTGACCATGCCAAGGACGGAGTGGAGGTGTTGGAGAAGTGTGAGGCCAGACTCAACGAGGGAAAGAAGTATGACGTGATTTTCATGGATATCCAGATGCCAAAGAAAGACGGCATCCAGGCCACCATTGATTTGAAGCAGTCTCTTTCGCAACGTGGCCTAGACAAGTTCCTACCCAAAATCATTGCCTTGACTGCAAATGTTGCTGGTGAGGAGAGACAACGATGCCTTGAAGTGGGAATGGTGGACTTTGTGTCCAAACCCATATTGCCTGACTTGTTGAAGAAGGCATTGTTGAAAGTTAAACAGAGTATAGAAGCTGATGAGCTCAACGGTGACCTGAGCTCAACTGTGACCTGAGCACATGCCCAAGCACCAGTGACTTGAGCTTACCATTAACCTACATGTATTAGTAACGAGAACAATATTTAACCTACTTATAGTAGAAGCCTCGGCGTTGGCGCCTTATCCAGCGACTTACGATCTGCTGATCTTTTCCTTGTAGAGCTTCACTCTGTTGGCAACCCAAGCGTCGTGGGCCTTCTTGAAGTTGGTGAAAGCATTTGCCTCGGGCTTGTAGGCATCCTTTTCGGCATCAGACAATGCCTTCCAAGCATCGGAGACGGCCTTGGAGGAAGCCTTGAAGTCACCGAGATCCTTCCAGTTCTTCTTGACAAAGAGACTGTAAGAGGTAGGTGGCTTCTTTGGGCCCTCGGTCCAGATCTTACGCTTCTCCTCGTTGTGTTTATTGGCACGGTCGACGTACACGGCCTTCTCGCTCTCGGAGAGCTTGGCCCATTGAGCATTGACATCCTTAAGAGAGTTTGTGGCGGTGCATTTGTCCTTGACGAAGAAGTTCAATGCGCTTAAGTTTCTGTATGCTTTGGTAGCCTTCTTGACCAACTTTTTCTCGGCCTCAGCGGCCTTCTTGGAGCTTTCAGTCTCCTTAGCCTTTCTGTTCTTCAGCTTGAGCTTCAAAGACTTGGTCTTCTCATTGTGCTTGGTTTTGTATTCAGCCAACCGCTTCTTCTCCTTTTGAAGCTTGGCCTTCAATTGCTTGACTTGCGCTTGAGACTCAGACACCTTGGACTTGACGGTTCTTTGGGACATAAGCTGGAAAGTCCCCAAGGACTTGGCCTTGCTGATGTTGACGAATGCATTGACTGCTCTGAAGGAAAACATTGTGATGGTAGGTTTTACGGAGTGGGCGCCTTCGTTGTTTTGATCGCGCGCTCCCTTTGATATGCGCACTCCCTACTGGAGGAACTGAGATTGCTTGAAACGCGACCCTGACACCGGCCAGGCTCTAGACTCAGCATAACCAATTACGGCTCCAACCTATTTCCTCCCCACTCATGCTTCTAACTATAGACATTCACCCCCTACTCATGGTTCTTAAGTATGTTGTTTCAACTAGCCCCATTTAGATCTTGTATTATCTTTTATATGTATTATCTTTTACATGTATTATTTTTATATGTATCATCTTTTATATGTATTATATTTCATTCTGGTTCCTTACTGTTTCCTTACTGGTTTTGCTCTTACTCTTCTTGTACCCAACACAACACCATACCCTTCCTTTCCATAACCGCCTTTTATCCTTTTACTGTATTTCCTCTTCCCAAACATTCTCCTGTATTTAATCCCAGATAACACACTCTCCTTTTTCTCGTCCTAGTAGTCTTTTCGTGACTATGGCCTGGCTAGGCTGGCTTGACAGGCTGGTTTGAATAGGCATGCGCGCACGTAATCAGGCGATCAAACTGGCTGCTGAGACACGCCGCGCAATGCAGGCCTAAGCACATTCATTGGCTGACACTTTTAGACTGGACTAGTATTTAAACAGTACTAGTCCGTGGAATAGATCCGTAGAGTAGATCCGTGGAATAGATTTGGATGACAAATCTTCGCCGTACCAACCCATATCCCGGGCTCGTAACCATGGATTTACAGTCAATTTAGTGCAATGTCTGACAAATCCGTTACACTCCATTACAACCTAGTGCAATCTAGTACATGTTTATTTTACAATTCTCTGACAAATATGACACTCTCTTACACCCACGTCAGATCTATCCCTCCTTTCGTACTCTCCGATTATATAGACTTACTTACGATTTCTACCTCTTTTTTTCTTGTTTTTTTTTGAATTCTCCTTACTCCGCCTTATCATTCATTTTCTCTCTCTTCCTTGAATTTTCTTAGACTATTGTGATACACTGCTAGCTTGTAGAATAGTAGTAGCTTCCCAGTAGCTTCCGCCACACTTGGCCGTAATCCGCGCTATCTTGTGCGCTATCAAGGCCAAGGCCGCCACTAGGCACTAGGTACCGGCAGGAAACCCGCTAACATTCGCGGGGAAATTCCATCACTATATAGATCTGGGCTTCTGCCCTCCATGGAGCTTCTCTTCCCAGCACCATGACAGTGACATTGAAAAACCCAAACCTTTTCAAGGCCAAGCCTTTCATCAATGGTGGATGGTACGAGTCAAAGTCCACCAAGACTTTCAAGGTCTTTGACCCTGCTACTGAGGAGTTGATTATCGAGCTTCCTGACCAGACTCCCGAGGAGATCGATGAGGCTATCCAAATCACGGCCGATGCCTTTAAATCCTACAAATCGTCGAACCCAGTTGACCGTTCCAAGTGGTTGAGAAACTTGCACAATCTTATGCTTGAGAACTTGGACGATTTGGCTGCTATTATTACGTGGGAAAACGGCAAGTGCTTGACGGATGCCATTGGTGAGGTCAAGTATGCAGCCTCCTACTTTGAATGGTTTGCCGAAGAGGCAAGAAGAATTTACGGCCACACCATCCAGCCTGCTAATTACAACAACAAAATCATTACCTACAAACAGCCGGTGGGACCCGTGGGATTGTTGTGCCCTTTCAACTTCCCTTCTGCCATGGGTGCACGGAAAGCTGCGCCTGCCTTTGCCACGGGATGCACATGTATTTTGAAGCCGGATGGTCAGACGCCCTTGTCGTCCTTGGCTCTTGCGTACTTGGCCAACGAAGCTGGCTTTCCACCTGGTGTATTCAATGTTGTGTTGGTGAGCGTGGAATTGACTCCAGCATGCGGTCTTAAATTCTGTGAGTCCCCCTTGATCAAGAAAATTTCCTTCACCGGCTCGACGCCTGTTGGAAAGTTGCTCTACAAGCAATCGTCGTTGACTCTCAAGAAAATGTCTATGGAGTTGGGAGGTAATGCTCCGGTGATTGTTTTTGACGATGCCAAGCTCGACAATGCAGTGGAGCAGGCCATAGCGTCCAAGTTCCGGTCGTTGGGCCAAACCTGTGTTTGTGCCAATAAATTATACATCCAGAGCGGAATCTACGACAAATTCGTGGCCAAATTCGGCGAAAGGGTCAAGCAGTTCAAGATCGGCAATGGCTTCGAGAAGGGTGTTACCCATGGATGTTTGATCAACACCAAAGCCATTGACAAGGTTGAGGACCATGTGTCGGATGCAGTGTCCAAAGGAGCCAAGGTGGTGGTCAAAGGAGGCCCACTTCCGGACCTTGGAAAGCATTTCTATGCTCCGTACGTTTTGAAAGACGTCACCAAGGACATGAAGGTCGTGCATGAAGAAACATTCGGGCCCTTGGCTGCTATCATCAAGTTCGACACGAAGGATGAGGTCATTTCAGAGTGCAACGATACCCCATACGGATTGTCGGCATACGTCTTCTCCGAAAGCTTGAACACTGTATACTCTGTGTCCGAGGCCTTGGAGGTGGGAATGGTGAGTGTGAACACGGGAATATTTACTGATGCAGCCATGCCTTTTGGAGGTATCAAGGAGTCTGGCTTTGGCCGTGAGGGTTCGTTGTATGGAGTGGACGACTACACTGTGGTGAAGTCGATCTCGCTTGGAAACGTCTACAGCTAGGCATTCTTTTATTTATCAACAAGTTATAGAGTGAAGAAACAAAGACAATTATCGAAGTGACCAACTTGACACATACAAAAGAATTTAAGGACAAGAATATATATATATGGATAGAAGAGTCGTCTACTTCTAGTTCTAGTTCTACTTCTAGCTTTAATTCTGCTTCTACTTTTACTTCTACTTCTAGTTTTGATCTAGTTGTAGTTCCAGAAACTACATACAAGGTGCGCATTATCGTCGCGCACCAGGCTCGCGTTCATCACACTTGACAATACTCTTCAATGGATCATGACTGACAATATACAAGAAGTCACCAACCCCCTAGACGGCTTCTATCTAATCGATAAAGATGGTATGTATCACCAGCAGCACCTTTTTCTGGCAGCACCTTTTTCTGGCCGGCACACGACTAACTCCAGTGGTGTACACCCCACCCACTCCATCTCCTCTAGATAACCTACTTGCTCTATATAAGCTAGCACCCATTGCAAATTCCATCAGCCGAGTCAAGAGCGACGGCTCCAAGGGGGTCAAGCTACGCAAGTCGTATAAGAACCATATACTGGACCTTCCAGGGAAACACCAGATTCCTGCGCCCAAGCCGGTGGACGGCCAGATCCTCAACCCCGAACTAAGCAATTTGCCGGATGTGATTCAGGAATTCGACGGCAACTTGTTGGCATCGGCGTTAAAATTTGACAAGACTTCCATCAACGGCATTCCTGGCTTTAACACTGCGGACTTGGCCATAAGTGATACTGCTTCTGGTAGAGGTGAGGACATGACCGAAATGGACGAGTATAAGAAGAAGAGAAAGAAGAAGCAGATGTACGGCTCAGACATGAAGAGACAGCATATATAAAAATGGGTTGTTTTTGAAGTTCGGTTATTCGTGTGCTAGTTCCTTTAACCTTGTGTGTTAGTCTGTTATGGTGTCCCCTGGGAAGGTAAGTGTTTCAAAATGTTTCATTAGACATTTCTAAATCTATGTATTATTTGCTCGATCTGTGGGTCGGTGAAATCCTGCTCAGAGAATAACTCTCGTTTGTAGATACCGTACAGCCTTCTGCTTGGTCGGGTGCAACCTCAAAGACCACAACAGGTCTATTTGCAGTCTTGGTCACCTCCTCTGGTTTTGGCTCACTTGGTTTTGGTTCATCTGGCTCCTTCAGCTTTTCCAACTTCTTGGAGGAGAACCGGCGCTCGAACCGTTTCAAGTTTTGTTTTCTGAATGACACCTTGTTCTTCAAAAGACCGCCTGAGTGCAGGAGCAATGCTCTGATGGCAGTCTTCTTGAAGATGTCCGCCACGTCCAAGAGTGACAACACCTTGGTCTCGATCTCCCACGCAGGGAGTTGTAAGCGGAAATTAGACACGTTGAGCAACCGTTTGGAGCCGGTCTTCATGCGGAGAGAAATCATGATTTCAAACAGCTGTGACGTAAGCTTCGAGATACTGATGTACTTCTTGGACCGGTCAATCATCGCCGTGACATCCCTATCATGGTCAAGGTCATTTCCGGAACTTGTAAAAGAATAAGAGTCTTTGCTTGAAGGATTCTTATTTCCTCTGGAGGCAGCAAGGCTCCTTGGTGGGCCACGAGAAGCCACATCCAAATCAGTATCAGTGCGGCCATCATTGTCGCTATTCTTATCGTCGTTCTTATCCTTGAATTCCGTCTCCGAAACCTTAAGGATGGGGCTCTCGTTGATTTCGTTATCGGTCCGGAAAATAAACTTAATCAACAGAGACCCGGTCTCCTCATCAATGCTCAAGTTCAAAGGAAGCAGGCTGATGTTGAAGTTGTCGATGATCTTGATTCCTCCAATAGACCGGTTCATGGACCAGTCCACTGTGATCAAGTCATGGGCATTGGTTTTCTTCAAAGGCTCCAAGAATTTCTTGTAAAAAGCATTCTCCAAGAGTGTAACACCTTCGATGCTCTTTATCTCAATCCGGTTATTGTTGGAGCCATCATCTTTGAGGACTCTCTTGCACACACCGTGCTCAATCTTCAAATCAATGATTGGACTGCGGTCATCGTTCAACATATGAAGAACGATTTCGTCTGCAGCAATCCTCCAGTCCTGGACCACTCTGGCGGACGAGGTCGTGACCAAGTCGCCTGAAAAGAGCGTTTGGAGTGTGAGGATGATTTCATCCGATAATGATGTTTTCGTGTGCGTGAGTAGCAAGTACTCATTAAGTGCCTCGTTGTCCAAGTATCCATCCTGCCGGAAGTTGTAATTGTCCAAGAGACCACCCGAAATGCCCACAATTTTGTGGAGACTCGTCAAACGGTAGTGAAGAGCAGGCAAATCCTGGAAATCATTGGAGAACCGAAGCTTCGAAATCCGATCGTTGAGTTCCACTGCCAAAGGCTCATTGTATAGAAGAAGTGATATCACCGTGACGTAAAGTGCAAAGTACTGCTTGGAAGTACTGTTGATAGCAAGACGGGGAACATCCACTCTCAATCTGTTGGCCGTCCGAGAATCCTTGGACTCGTTGTTGGGGCTTTCTCCATCTTCGTCGTCCACCTGCTCTAGCTTGGAAATCAGTGCCATGACCTGGTCAAATGTCAACATCAACGACATCCTATTGACAAGCACATCCTCCTCGAACGCTAGGTTGCTGCTCTTGCATGTCTCTATACCAAGTAACGGAGGCCATTTTGTTTTGGTACCGTATGGTTGTCTCTCGAGAGCGATTTGTTTGGCTCTCGTGCTCAGCTTCTCCACCACCATAACATTGGCATCGTGAAGAAGCACTCCGTACCTCCTCTCTAGATCTTGAGACGGCATCGACGAGTCTTTATTAGTCTTAACAGACAATATCTTCGACTCCAATACCGGCGCAGTAATGATGACAACCGAGTCTTTGGCCTGTTCTGATTGCAATTGGATCTGAGGGGAAATCACCTCGATCTTGTAGTCTTCATTTATGACATTGCTGCCCTTGACCTTCCTGAGAATGCCGTTGAAATTGTCAATACGCTCTTGCGAGCTCTCGAACTTGTTGAGCCGAGACCTCAACTCCTCTGCTGAGTTCTCTGCATCTTTGAGGGTTGAACGGAGCGTTGAGGCGTCCTCTTCGTTCTTCTCTTTTTCGATGATATTCTCAAGCATATTCATAAACTCGAACGACATGAGCTTCTTGTAGCTGCTGCTGCGTTGCACGAAATGGATGTACTTCATGAACTGGTTGCGAACTGGCTCATTCCACTTCAAAAACATCGAAACAAGAATAAACCTGTTATTGAAATTCTCCCTGTGTTCAGCCATCATCGACGTCACGCTTCCCTTATGCATGCTTCTTCTTCTTTGCATTTTCAACTTGTCAATCAAGCTCTTCAACGTGCTGACTCGCTCCTCCACGTTGTGCTTGCTGACACTCGGATCCGATTTCGAAAGCTTTCGGATATCCTCAAGTCTGCGCTTGTACACTTCAATCTGGGAAGAGTAGTAGTCAGTCTTGTACATAGTACAATCGTGTGTTTGGTCGTCCGAGAGGTCTTCGTCAAACCTGTCGCCAGAGATATCCCGTAGATAGGCGAATTTCTCCGAGTATAAGAATGGGAGGATTTCTCCCGATTTCAAGACAAACCCGGAGGAAGGGAAGAATGCTTCGTCGAAATCTTCGAGGTCAAGCCATGTGGTGTTCTTGTCAAAGATCTTTAAGGCATCCTTCAGAGCCCTTGCCTTGTCTTGACGTACAGCTGTGTACACATTCCGGTGGAAAATGGCATGCACAGTCCGAAGATCTATCTTGGTCAACACCACTTGTCCCAAGTTGAACATCATCTTCATGACCTTTTTTCCATGGGATGCGTCATCGCTGGTATCGAAGACCTCCTCCTTTTTCTGATGCAAATCAACGACAAACTCATCTACCTTTGCTCTCAACCCAATGCATTCCAATTCATCCGACTCCAGTCCCAAGTCTTCGTTTCGGTAGATGTGACTCATAAAGAGGTTCTTTATATCAAAAAGAAACTTGTTGGTGAAGAGATGCTCTGAGAACTTCTCTGAGTTCTTCACCTCTCCAAACAAAGATCCTCTCCTGATAGGAAGCATGGTGTTGCCTTTGAACAAAGACCACCAGTCGAAAAAGTGGTTGAACACACCTGGACTCAAATGGATCGTGTTGTAACTTTCATCTGTATGAGCAACAAAAGAAAGAGCCATGTGGATCCGTCCAGTCCTAAAACCCTCATAAGAGTCATGGCCTTCCTTGGTGTAGTTGGGGTTGAATAGCTCAATCTCATAGTGGGCCTTGCCTTCTTCAGACATCTCATTTAAGTCGGGCTGTTTTCGCTGTAACAAGAAACCAACATTGAGGGTGACTCCTCCGCTCAATTGAACCACTTCTTTCTCAGGGATGCTTGAGACTTCTCCTAGCTTGGAGAGATCATCGATTCGTGCCTCGTCGTTGAGATAGTACCCGTGGCATGATGATAACACCTCTTTCATATTGGGGAAGAAAGTTGGTTTGGAGCTCGGACGTGTCCAGCACACCAAAGGTGACGATAGGTAGTTGGGAATGTACCAAGAGATTCTTCCTGCCTGGATATCAAAGAACTTGAGTGAGTTATCGTACTCGTTGATTCTCCACTCCACTGAATCTTTCATGCTGAGAATAAATCCATTGGCATGTCCAAACATATTGTAAGGGTCTTTGTCTCCCTTAAAACCCACTTCAATGCTTGCATGTTTGCCTGTACGTATGTTCATTTTTCCATGCATAACATACCTGAGCTTGTCCCAGAATCCTAGCTTGGACGAAGGGTCCACCGGGGGCTTAGAGAACTGGTCGACATTGAGCATGATCTGCTGGATTCCAAACTGGTACGATTGGCCCCAGATAAATCTCGATGGTCCCAGCGAGTCAAAGAGAACGTCCATGTCGGTGTAGATCTTGAGAGTCGCCATGGACTTTTCGATAATGAGCTTATCGAATTTGTTGGGTTGGTACTCTGGGTCATCTGTCACTTCAACGAGTTGCACTGGGAGCTTCCGAAGGTGTTCGTCCTCTAACACGAGGTTTTCGCTTAGAACCAAATGACCGCTCATCAAGAGAGCTCTTCCCTTACCACTGGAGTCAACGGCATGTGGAAGCTCAAATAATGGTAATGGGTAATCTCTCAAATGCATCCTCAACTCCTCAATGCTAACATTCATAAACATGGGGATCATCAAGTTGTAGCGAGTGTCTTTGGGAACACCCTGGCCATTATCGTATATGAACTGAGAGAGTTGGTCAGGTGTAAATTTGGGCTGCGACAACTGGAGGTTCACACCACTCAAAATCACGCTAAGCAAAGGAGCTGAAATCGAGTATGCTTTCACGTGCCGATTCTCGTTGTTGGAAAGGTTGGACTCTTCTCCGAACAAGAACATTTTGTTATCATCACATTCCTGCAGGAGTTTTTGCTTGTACACTCTGACCTTTCGAATCCACAGGCTTTCAAACACTTTGTTGAGTGCATCTTGTTTCTCGTCGATCTCTTCTTGGTCGAACTTATCGTGGTTCAACTTGACTTTTTCATCAAAAGAGTCCTGAAGTTCATTCCGTTTGCGTTGTTCCACGAGTCCCAATTGGTATATCATATTGAGGTCGCTTTCAAAAGGATCATCTTCAATAGCAAATGTGATCTTCTTGGATTTCAACCGAATAGGCGGAAGTTCGATGGGTTTGGACTCAGTGGGTCTCACAATGATGTCCATTTCCGATTCTTTAAGGCACTTAACAAGATGTTTCATAACTTTCATGAAGATGGAGAGATTATCAAACAACTTGTACACCACAAATTTGTGTGGCTGGCAGATTCTGATGGCAGACGTTTCAATGATGATGGATTCACCAGGTGACGAGGCGTTGAATCTTACGGTAACCGAATCCACAATCAATACTCTATCCCAATGTCCAGGCACCGTGGGTGAAGATACCATGACTCGGGTCAAGAGATTAGAGCCCTGGACGATTTGTTTCTCGTAGCTCATTTTCAAATCATAGTTCTGCATGCGGATCTTGATCTCCTCCGAGAGTGACAAGACCAGGTTTATCCTCTTGAGATCAAAATTGATGACTAGGTAATCCTGGACCTTGAAAGAAGAAGTCTTTTTTTGCCTCGACCGCAAAATCTGTCTTTCTCTTCTGAAACTATTCTGGAACTTCTTGATTGGTTTCACTATAGTCTCCATGATCAAGTGGAACAGCCCAATAGCAGTGAACGCTACTTGCCTGTCCAAAAAGGTGTCGAGCTGGTCTATGTTTGTATCAAACACCAATTCGTTTTTGGAGTCCTTGCTCTGCGAGCGGAGCTGAAACTTCATCTCAGGGATGTTAAGCACCGTCACCTTTTTTCTTGTGTCCAGTGTTTTAAGAGAAGTATCACTTATTTGCAAGGACATATCCCAAAAGCTATCCTTTACACTGCTGACTGATAACGTTTCCAGTGTAGTCGAGGAAGAGCTTTGATCAGAGCCTTCAAACAATGCCTTGTCTTCAACATTTTCAATGAGTAGCTTGAACAAGCCAATTTTGAAAGTCAAAACACTCGAAGTCTCGGTGAGTTTGGCCACACTCTTCTTTGAAAGCTCGTAGATATAGCTTGGAGGAAGCAATGGCGACGTTGAACCTAACATGACTGTCAAGCCGTCAAATTTGAATTCGGCAGAGATAAACCACGATGGAAGAGACGCAAAAATAAAGTCCTCTGGATGGGAGGTTGTCGTTAGAGATACCTTCTTGGGGCTATACTTTGCGAGGTCACTCAATATGCGAGCATCCAAGTTTCGGTTCAAACGACCTCTCTTCAAGTTCTCGGTTGCAGCCCTGGTGGCAGTGGTGATGATCAGATTGATACCATTCAATACATCAGGCTTCACAAGCTTAATAAATGCTCCACTTAACGATACTGCCGCTTGGAATTTCAAGTACTTCAAGACCTGGAAGTCTATGTGAGCATCGCCCAAACCACAAAATTCCTCGGTAAAGACTTTTTGGTTTGAATCTTCACAAGACTTTTCGCTGAACGTGACACTTGGATGCATGAAATGACACATGGAGTCGTAGTCATGATCTTCCGTTGTCAACACGTGCATGACCATCATTGAGTAGGACACCATGAGCATCTGGGTTTTGTTGTCCTTCTCGTTGTGTAATCTGAGCAAAGCACGAGGCTGCTCCATTGTTAATTTGATATCGATTCGAGGGTAATAATCCTCGAGCAATGACATGGCCTTATCGACAATTTGCACGGAAATGTGTTGCTCGTGAGAATGCTCAAAAGCAGTTCCTTCCGAGTCAGTAGAGTCCTCGCCATCACTTTCGCTGTCAGAACTGTCTTCATAAGGCCGAGACTCCCAAGAGCTCTCGTTTTTCTCTATACTTCTCAACCTCATAAGCTTCTTCAATACCAAGTAATTGTACCATAGAAGAGCTAGAAGCCGTACGTCTGCATCGAACATAGGACTGTTTCCAGACGAGAACAATTCTAGAACACAGTTTTTGAACCCATATCCGTGTACCAAGTGGTCTATGATGTTGGTCTTGAACGTAAGACTGTAACTTGGAATCGAGAGGAACTCCTGGCGTTTTTTCTCCTGCCCCGAACCAATATCTCCACGATAGCCTAGTTTCAAGAGTAAAGTAGAGACCGTAAGTTCAAAAGGCGAGTCCCGTGGATGGTTGAAAAGCACCTCATAACCAGCCGAGGTATTGAGCACTCGCGCCAAGTGGATTGATATAGACTCCACACACATGAAAAGGGAGGAGTCGATAGACTTTTGAGCAAAGTACTCTTTAAGTGTATAGTTGTTGGAGGGGGAGAAGATGGGGATTTCTTCAATATTAAAATTAGCCACATTAAGCGAGATTTCCTTGAAGCATTGAAGCACTCGGTTGTGGATTAGAATGTAATCGTCGATCTTGGACTCTAGTGATTGTTGTGGAGTAGATTTATGGTCGTTGCGAGGAGCAGATTTCGATCCATCTTTTATGCTGTGCAATATAACATGTCGTATAGCCAGGAAGGCCTTAAGGACAAGGTCGTCCACATGGAGACGGGTGGAGATGTTGGATAGACGGCCCAATTTGGCATCAATTGAGAGCTTGAACAGAAGCGATAATGAGCCAATGGCAAGGGGTTTCGAGGGGCCCTTGGGATCTAGGATCTGGACGCTGGCCTTGGTCACCGAATTGACCAACGATAGGTTATATGAATTGGTGGAGCGGACCTTATGTTTCGAGTCCAAAACAACCTGCACTGAATCAAGGCTGAATTGGTACATGGAAGCAAACACACTCACGTCCCTCATTTCCACGTCGAGGGACCTTAATAGGTAGAGCACGAGCTTGACCACCGGCTTGAGCAAAAACGACTTCGGGTATATGGAGAGCGACTCGTCCGAAGGCGTAGAAGCCCGTTTAGGCCTCAGAGTGTTCTCTCTCGGTAGCACATTGATGCATAGGTTGGAAAATATTATTCTTCGGGTGTTTCCCCAGAGTCTAAAGCGCAAGGAATTCAACAGAAGGTGTACCTTGCCGTGATAAGCGATGCCATTGAACAGCACGCCATTGTTTATGGATATATAGCTGATGTAAAAGCCGGAGAGGTAATATATTAGGAGCCAGGCGACACGCCAGGCCACCACAGCCACAGCAGCATATTTGAAGTATTGGTTCATATCAAAGAACCGGGTCTGTGGCGGTGAACGGGGCTATTATAAGTGTGTGTTGTTTTCTTGGGTGTATGGGGTCTTGGGATATAGATAGTTAGAGACCGCATGAAATGCAGGCTAGCTGCGCATGCGTTTAACGATGGATGTTTTTGCTCTCAATCTAAACAGCAAGAGAGCCGCGCTACATGGCCCCTCCCAAGACTGACTTCAATGGACTTTTTTCGAGGAATTGTATGTTTATGGAGGGATGGTTATTAAGGCGAAGGTGTGTTCTAAGGGCTAGACTCTACTTTACTGGTTTTACATTCCAATTGTGCTCTGGTGATTTGCACTTCTCGTAAGTCATGTACCGAACCCCGCCCAGTGCAGTATTGCTATCTGCTCGCATTACCCCAGCAGAGCCAACCAGTGCTCGCACTGGTCACTCACCTGACCAGACCATCATACATTATTCATACACTACACTTCTACTGTAAATTTATACTGTAATTTATACTGTAATTTATATTGTAATTTATATTGTAATTTATAATGCACCCATTCTGCATACGGTGCTAATTGACACGAGACAAATTAAAATGTAAATTTTTTGACGGTTGTATTTTTAAATGGATTGTGTATTACCTGGTTATGGTTTCTGGAGTGAATGTGGTATTGGTCTGTGAGCTTTTTACATGGGTGCATAGTTACTTCGAAATCCACACAACATAAAATATCTTTTTTTTACAAAAAAAAAATAGGTGGAGTAGACGGGAGTAATTGATGATTATAGAATCTGTTTTAAGGAAATGGAAGCTAAGAATTTTTGACTCTCGAAAAATTAACCACCATAACAAGTTTCCTATAGGCTGTTTCTACTCTACTACTACACGGAGCCACTGTGAGCCTAATGTGCCCTGCCCATAATGCCGCACCCTAGATATACACCAGGCTTTAATCAAAGTAAAAAAACAAAACCAAAGAAATGTATACTTGTAGTATTACATAGTAATCATCCCGACTCCAATTCTAAATAGACACTTTTCCCGATTGATTTTCTAGGTGGTTTAATGAATACACTGGATAACTCTGGTGGTGCCCGTTTGCTGTAATCGGTCGTCTCGCATTGTTGCACGTGATCCGTTCAGGGCTTGCGCCCTCGCGCACTCTTCTCGCGCTTCTGTACAGGCGCCCTCACTGCTCCCACTCGCATCCGCGAAAATTTTTAGCCTCTACAATCTCATTCGAACCTTCTTCATACCTATCAACAATCAATAAAGAGTATGTGAAATCAAGAGTTGCATTGTAACTCGCCGCCAGCAAGTGCCGTCTTCATTGGCAACATCATCGTTGATCACATTGCTGTCTTCATGACTGTCCGAATGGATATCTTGATGGCTATCTTGATGGCAGTTTCTGGTTCACCATTGGCCAGTCAAATGCCTCAAAAAGGTTCATCACAACCAGTCTACATCCATCTTCATTTGCTTGAATAATTACTAACATACAGTGGCTACTCCAAAGATTGTCAAGAAGTACACCAAGAAGTTTAAGAGACATCACTCTGACAGATACCACAGAGTTGCCCAGAACTGGAGAAAGCAAAAGGGTATCGACTCATGTGTCAGAAGAAGATTCAGAGGCTCCATGCCACAACCAAACATTGGTTACGGTTCCGACAAGAGAACCAAGTACATGATCCCATCTGGCCACAAGGTCGTGGTTGTCAGAAACGTTAAGGACTTGGACGCCTTGTTGATGCACGAAAAGACTCACGCTGCTGAGATTGCCCACGCCGTGTCCTCCAAGAACAGAGTGGAGATCATTGCCAAGGCCAAGTCTCTCGGTGTTAAGGTTACCAACCCTAAGGGTAGAGTCTCTTTGGAGGCTTAGGTATATGTGCCATAATATACTGGGTTTACTCCATCAAATACATATAATCATTGTCCGCTTCTTGTAATTTACCCTCGTAGATGCCTGTTCATTAGTTCTATTTGTCAGCATGCTATTGATCCAATGACCTTGGTTTGCTGATCATCTTCTGGCAAGTGAGCCTCCTATGTATGCATTGCTTGTGTCCAAGTGGTGATGCTTCTTGATCTTGTACCCCAACTCGCAACATCCATTAGAGCCGATCTTCAAGTCATCGGGATCATGCAACTGTTCGTCTTCGGCAAAATCGGGGTGTGTGATTGTCTCGTCTTTGGATTGTGCGGTCTGCGGAGTGGACTTGTCTGCATTGCTCGAGTCTTCTTTCACCACCTCAAGAGAAGAAGAAGATGCGGAAACCCTATATTCGGGCTCCACCTCGTCCACTTGGGGAAGCGATCCCCGATCGGAAGTAGCTCCCACATTGAGCATCAGCGTGACTCTTTGGAACGAGCCTGCTGAGGAATTCAGTTGGTGAGACCCTTCATTTGGCATTTTATGCACACTATCCGATCCGATTTTGAGTGGCTCGTAGCTTAATGACGAGGCCGATTTGATCGACGAGACGTCATCTTCTTGGCCTTCTCCTTTTCCTGGGCCACCGGTGTCCAACATACTTCTAATTGGTGCATGCGTAACTTCTGGTTCTTCGGCCTGGAAGTTACTGATAGTGTTCTTCCGTGACGGAGCACGTGAGTTCAGGAACGACGAGCTGCCGGATTGCAACACTATGGGGTTGACCTTTTGGTCGGGGTGCTCGTAGATGCACATCTCCAAGCCAGTGAACCATGGATCATTAAACAATTCGGGCAACGTCAACCGTTGAGTCACCGAAGGATCACATAGCTTCCATGCCACTCTGGCAGCACCCGAGGATTGGAATTGCGCAGCCCATTTAAACTCCGAGCCTGGGCCCTTGGAGTATTCGGAATTGTTCTTAAACGAAGGGTGGTCTGAGCAAAACCTATCCCGGCTGAACTTGTAGTCTCTGTACTGGGCATCACTCGTACAGGATTGTTGGAAAGGGACACCAGAATGGACAAGGCAGAACATAAGCATTCCCAATCCCCAGCAGTCCATCTTGAACGGATCATAAGCATGTTTCTTGATCTCACTAGGCGACAACTCCTTCAACAACATGACCTCCGGTGGTGAGTAAGGAGGCGAGCCCACATAAGCAGTAGACTTTTTGACCGGACTGTCGAAATTCATATACTCCTCATGGCCATACTCACTCACACCAAAGTCACAGAGTTTGACCAAACCATTTCCATCCAAGAGAATATTTTCCGGCTTCAAATCCTTATGAACAATATCGTTTTCATGCAAAAACTTCAAGCCATAAGCTATCTGTTTGAAGATGCAGTAACGTTCACTCAAAGGGTTTCGTTTCCAGCCAGGCTTGATGATCATATTGAAGAGGTCGCCACCAGCGCACAATTCCATGATCATCCCCCAGCCTCGGGTCATACTGGCCTGCGATTGGATCCTCAAAAGGGCCACAGTCTTCACCACGTGTCGCAGGTCCGAAAGCTTCCGGCTGATAATGTACTCTTTGGCCGCCCGCTTGTAGAATTCGTCATCAGTCTCCTTGGAGAAAAGAACAAACTTCTTCAAGGCGAAATGTCTCTTTTTATTGGCCGTCAAGGTCACTATGCGCACATCGCCTGCTCCACCATCCCCAATCTTCTTGTCCAAGTTCTCATACTCAAAGTCTTCTAGCAAATTGATGTGGTCCTCATGTAAATCATCAGGAAGGTAATCGTTTGGGTCAGCCACAGGCATGGACACAACACGGCCTCCTTGGTCAGGGCCTCCTTTGAGGTAGAACAGCGTGGAGTGCTTAGCAAGCTGGTTCAGAGCGTTCTTATTCACCCCATACGGATTGTATACTATCTTATCCTGAGTTCCATGGTGAGAAAGCTTGCGTGAGCTCAAGTTCCTGTTTTTCTGGTCGAAATGCCCCGCAGCAGTCTCTGCTCTTCGAATGGGGCCCCGTGGGGGGTCGATTCGGGGCTGGTTGGTATCGTTCCGCTTGAGAGTGGATAACGGCCCATTTATAGGTGAGCTGGGCAACGACAGCACTTTTTCACGTTTGACTTTATCTGTTTGGATCTTGGGCTCTTTTTTATGCTCGTGGCCCTGCTGGGAAGGTTCCCTCAGGTCTTTGTCCTTATGGAAGAGTTTGGAAAGGTTGAGGTGGGACAGCAAGGACTCCAGATCCGACGGGTCCTTCTTGAAGATGTTCTTGAAGTGATGGCGATGTTGGGATTTCTCCATCTTGGATTTAGGCACTAGTGAACAAGAGAGGGTGGGCCGGTAGGAGGAAGTATTAGAGGAGAATAGAATCAACGAGACGTCGAATGGATGCACGTGAGGAGGAGTGGGCGAGGCTGAGGAGAAGATCTAAAAGCAGGAGAGCAGCAACAGGCCGGATTGTGACTGCCACTTGGGAAAGGTGTAGGAGGTATCTAGACAAATTGGGGGAGTAACGAATGCGAATGTATTAGTCTCGGCCGAGGTTTTCCCCGTGCTTATCCTAAGATAATTAGCAAGTTGTACATAGAACTCACCAGGCGCACTGCGCATCGAGCACTTAGTTTCGAGCCCCAAAAAGAAAAAAAATCCTCACCACTTTTGGCACTAGAGACGGGAGAAAAGGGGGTGCAAAGGGGGGAGAAAGCCGTGGGGCGGATGTGGGATTCTTATAGGACTAGTTGGGCGCATGTGGTGTCAGTTACAGATTTACGAGGGGTTGGTGTTGGCTTCGTAGGCTGGTACATTGCTGTCCCCAACCATGACGCAGAAGGGTTCCATCATGCACGCTAGGCATCAGGGCAAATACTTCATGATGTAATGATATGCACCTATAGAACAAGGCTTCTGGAGGCCCGTATTTGCACGCTTTCTTTCCTGTTGCAGCAGGGCAAACTGGACCTGTCGCTGTGTTAGGCACATATCCTGCTGCTCCGGTTTCTGGGGCTCTGCCTACTGGATAGGGGCAGTGCTATATGAAGGAGATTGCCACATGCATGAACTGTTAGGGCCTTAGCTGCTATCGCGCCAATTCTTTCCGGGCCACTCTCCAGTCTCTAGTTTCAAGCTTGGTTTGTAACTCCTTTGAAACTTTATTTAAGTTTCCAATTTCCGTCATTCCGTCATTTCCTGTTTCAGAGTAGACTCCGATTACTAGGCCTAATGTTTCAGATTTAACAAAAACGTATGACTAGTAGTCCTGTCTAATTAGTCTGTCTAGTTGGTCCTGTCTACTAAATCTGTCCATTTAGTTTGTCCACTTAGTTTGTCCACTTAGTCTGCGGAAGTCTGTTCACTTAATCTTTCTACTTAGTCTGTCCACATATCCTGTCTACCTCCCCATTCGTAGGCAATCCTATTGTAGTCTCCAGAATATTAATTAGGTTTCGTATTACATATTTAGGCAACCTGAACTTAATCAGCGGTATTAGTAAGCTAGACGAGTGGGACACCTTCCGGCCAATTATGCCATCAATCTAAACGCTTTCTTCGTCAGAGGTTTTCTGGTTTCTCTTGATGCGGAAAAACCGGATGCCTCCCGAAGCATTGTCGGCCTTCTCCTCTGGACCGGCTCTGGTGAAAGAGGACTCGTCACCCAAAGGTGCGCCCTGGTTCACGCCATCTTGGTTGTAGTAGTTTTGCTCCTCTCTAGTACCATTGACATTCTGGATGTGCTTCTTGTAGGATCTGGCAATGTTGGCAGCACAGGTGATGAAGAACACCAAAAGCATGGCAGCAACGGAGGCCCAGGCAAGAGCCATGCTCTTAACACCAATGTGAGCATTTCTACCGTCGTCCTTGAAGGCGTTTCTGGCCAACACGTTGGCAGCAGTCTGCATGGAAGCACCACCCATAACAAACAAGAGTGCAATAACCACCAAAGCATTGACCACCTTGTCAATGACAGTGAAGCAGAAGCCCAAGAGGTCAACAATCAAAGCAAAAGCAGTGAAGGCAAGAGCAATCAAAAAGAAAGCAAACGAGAATCTGGTCAAATAGTAGAAGGTGTCTCTGTTGCTAACAAAGTCATCTGGAACATTGGTGGAGGTTTCGAAGTTGTCAACAGGGGAAAGAGGGTAGGCAGGGCCAACTCTACACGAATTGAAGTCCCTGTAGTCGCAAACACCCCAGAAAGTCCAGGCGGACTCGCCAGCAGCGTTGCTGATACCGGTGGTATCAGCTCTAATCCAGTAGAAACGGTTGAAAGGGAAGTGGGACGTGGATCCGGACAACACAATGAAAATCAACATTAGAGTTGTTCCAGCAAGGAGCAACAAGTTTAAAAACGTGTTAATGACCTTCATTTTTTAGGGGGTAATGGGATTATTTTTCTCAAAACACACTTGGACGGGGCAATTCAAGGAATGGGATACGGGAGTGAGGCACTGGAAACTGATTGCAAACAAGGATACACGGGTGTTTCAAAGTTCGGACAAGGATGCAGTGAAGAAAAAATGTGAGGGGAGTTTTTTCGAAGATGTTTTAGAATTTTTAAACTGTTGCAGTATTAGCCTCGCTAATTTTGGAATGACTAGCATCAGCACGGGACTGCACACCGCCCCGAATGCTCACTGTTGTCTTGAGCACGCATTTCTTAGTTGCTCGAGCAACAAACGGCGCCGGGTTGCTTTGTGTGGGGTTTTTGGGGGGTTTGGGTGTTTTCCTTTACTTTGGTAGGTTGATATTGGGGGTTTTTGGGTGTATAGTGCTTGCCTGCCATTGGCTGGAGGGGGCTTGGAGCCTCCCAATGGTTCTAGGTTATGTTTTTGTTGCTCGCACTGTGCAGGCCGGCTATTTTTTTTACTTCCATTTTTGTTTCCTCACTCTCTACATGTAGCCCACTTGGCCTAATTGGGCAGCCCACTTGTGGGTTGTGCATACACACTCTATTCCCTGGCAAGAACGAGGGCCATAATTGTTGCGGCGAAACAATTTTGCCGAGGCGTTTCAAGGATCGCTTTTCTTTAGGCTAGACCTGTGTCTTTAAACTTGCCATTGTGCCAGGAACAATGCTCTTTGCCGCCATGGATAATCCCTGTTCTTATTAATTTGCAACTTTCTCCATGTGTTTGGAGTTTCTTCCCATGCTGCATTCTGTTCCTCGGGAGCGGCGGTGATGCCTATTACGTAAGTGCTTGCCCGGTGCAATGCATGAGAAGTTTCCTCAGATGCAGCGCCATTCTTGAATCATGTGATGCGCAACATCGCTTGCAGCCACTCGTGAGCAATGTGAGATTGAGAGGAATGTCACTTGCGAATTTGTGCTGTATTCCTGGGGTCAATTTCTGTGTTCCCAATTTCTCTGTAGTGCTTTTCTGTATTCCCCACTTCTAATTTCTTAGGCCCATTCTTTGCTTCTCTGTATCTTTGGCAATTCTTCAGCCACTCACTCATCTTCATCGTCTCCCCACTTGGTGCACCAGCCGTACCAAGTTCGCTCCAAACACTTTTTGGCTGGATCCGTCGAGGTACTTGTGGATGTACCAATCGACGTGGTTTCCGTGGGCCCTCCTGCACTCTTTGATGGCTTCGGCTTGAATGGATTCGGAAATTTGGGTTCATCCGGCTCGTTCTTGTCATGGCTAGTGTATCTCCAATTAAAGCAATCTCGACAGTGCGGCTGATCCACGCACTTGGCTGTCTCGTTGTATGCCAAAATGATATCATCGATGACCGTGTGGATCCGATGATTCATTAAGTTGACATGCCACCCTTTATCAGTGACAACATCATACACGCAAAGCTTGCCTGTATGACACGCCGTTTCCATGGCGTAACCTGCTATGGAGCACGAAGATGAGGCCCCATTGCACAGGCCCATGAAAATGGGGTCCGCAGTATTGCCAAAATGCCAGATGTGTTCCATGAATTTAGGGATTCCTGGAGGTTTGGGGAGATGCAATCGCTGTGTAGCCAATTGCTCGCCCGGTGCTTCAAATGCAACTACCGGTAGGCCGTATGTCCTTCCAACAAGCGAAGCAAGTGCTCCACCGAGGGAATGGCCCGTAACCCAGATATCTGTTTTTTCGGGAGGGTAGAGCTTGGTCACGTTTCGGTAGATGTCTAGAGCAGCCTGGTAGTACCGGTCTTGTCGAAGTAGCTCTCTTTCCAAACAGTCTTGGTTGCAGGTATAAGTCTTTTCGTAGCAATCACAGACGGTAGTCCAAGTATAACCGACTCTGGCACAGCAGCACAGAAAAAGCAAGTTGTCGTTTGTCTTGTCGTTTCCGGCTGTATCATCGGAGCCCCCTCCGGGCAAAAAAGCGCCCGAGGTGCCTTTGATTCCAATCACCACTGTCTTGGAATCATTACTAACAAACACGTGACCTCGGAGCCCATTGTCAAGCCATCCAAAATTGACATCCAGATGCTCGGTATCGGGTTCCCATGGGTCGCCCACGTCCATCCAGTCCAGGTTTTTCTTTTCCTTTTCATTCTGAGGCATCTTCACATATGCATTGGAAGAGATAGTTGCCAAAGAAACCACGGTGTCCTTATCCTCTATGTCAGGCACACGGATCTCTGTTTCGGGCTCCCATTCTAAGTTGATTTTATTCAAGATCGAGGGGTTTCCCTTGACCTTCATGGCGTACTCGAGGTACGAGTCCAAGAAATGTGGAGTGTGGCGCTCCTTGAGTCGAACCACTTTGCTTTTTGCAGCCCCATCCTTGATTTTGATGGAAGCAGACCATGGGTTCTGGCCCCTCCTTGATTTAGGAAAGTCCTCCACGTGCAACTCGGCCTCTTGGTCATGCCCAATGAGCTCTGCTTGCTCACTCATCATCTTTTCGGTTTCAGCTATGAATTGAGGGGTCACGTCAAGCCGGCGATGTAGCCGGTGGTTCTCACCAGCACCATGGTGGAATATGTGCTTGATTTGGAAGTCCAGCGATAGGGGCTCTGTGTGGCGTTCATGGGGTTGATAGGGGTGCTTCGGGGGAGGCGGATGCGAGTGCCCTAGCAAGAGCAACAGAATAAATAAGCAAGGGGTTAGGAGCCACAAAACGTAGTAGTGTCTGGAGCGCCAAGAGGGATGGGTTCCTCGGGGCACTTTCTCCGACTTCATGGTAAGGAGAAGAGTGTTCTGTGGGGTGTAGGAACCATCTTATCGCGGCGCGTGGGTCGCGCAGTGACTATAGATAATCGCAGGTCACTCTCCAGAGTCCACTCCAAAATGTAACACTATAGAATGTAGTCTCTATATTGAAGAGCATTTGTATATTTTTTGAATGTGACTTTTATATTGTAGATTGAGTGCTAGTATTATAAGATTATAAGATTTTGCAGTATTCACGTAATGTCAATTACTGTGTGGATACACTTTAGGTTCCGGGTGTAATCTATGTCATGTCCAGTGTACCCAATACATTTCTAGTGCGACCCGCAGCTCCAGATACTCTTATATCTCATATGAGCATATGAAGTCTCTGGTAATACTAGGAAGGGGTACTATGATACATGAAGGGGGATGTGAATCTGGTTTACTTTAAATAGTATTCTATTGAATTTAAAGGGAGCTTTGAATTCATAAAAAAATCCTTGGTGTCTGGATTTGTAGGTGACCAGCCAAACATACAGTATGGGCATTGAGGAATAGTCATTGAGACTCGCGCATTGTTCGATACTAGCACTATGGAACCAGCACTAACATATCAAGTAATTTTCAGATAATGTCTTCCAAAAATTTTCCAAAAACAGAAACACCGTAGATCTTTGGAAAATCATAATATATGAATTTTGCTAATAATACTAGTTTGTCACAAGATCCACACTCAGTATCTAGTCCTAGTCCTAGTTCTAGTCCTACTACCTACTCTCTACTACCTACTATCCAAAAATCTTATGGTGTTAGGCATTTGTAATTTCATGTTCTAGACTAGTGTAGGATCTTCTAGTATTGAATGTTCCAGTGTAAATGTTCCAATGCTAAATATGTAGTATTGAGTGTTCTAGTTATAGGAGATCTGGTGTAGTGTGAGTGGATGAGTCTCAAGAGCAAGTCAAAATCTTCTGTGACTTCTTACGGCAATACAGACCAAACTCTTTCTTTTGATCCTGAACAGTAAAAGTGTAAAATCTGTGCAGCGGTGTATGGGTAATTGTGGCGCATGGACTGACAGACATTAACAATGCGGCTGAGTGGGTGGCTGCGACGCATAGGTTTGTCATGGGTTAGCCTGTAGGAATTCAAGCCGGTTCGCATTTCCCCAGGTCGCTCACCAAGCTCACTCACTAATATCAACACGCACTATAATCTTAGCATCAATAAGTACTATCATTAGCACTATTATAAGTACTTCATTAGTACTATCTTTAGTACTATCATTAGTGCCATCACTATTGGTACTATGGTACTATTTTTGTACTTTTAATATTATTAGTAGTTTTCAGGGGAGGTCCAAATAACCATTTCAATTGTACTTCATGATACACATCACTGTTATTACTAAGATATGGACACTTATGCCAGTCAGAGAATGCAACGGTAAGATGCGAGTTCGTTTGAGGCATTATTTATGAATGTAGAAATAGACAGGAAGTCTCTTGACATCAGTACATCCGTATATCACTACTATTAGAGTACCATACTGGTAGCTAATACTACCTTACTATCTTCAAGAGAGTTCAATACCACAGTACTACCTACTAGATACACACTAGACACATACTAGACTATTAATGACTACTTATGACTTATGACTACTAATGACTTATGACTAATCTAGAGGCTGGAATTACTGTGGACGCATTCAAAAAGTTATATGGGTGTCGTATCAATATGGGGTCGTCTATGAATAAATAGGAAAGGTGTAACTCGATAACTACTGAGTCAAGGTATGATGATAGTCGAGGTAGAACTGAAGGCTTAGTCGGCCAACACGCAGCTCAGCTGGATTAGCTTGATGTCACGAACCACCGAGGGCTCGGAGCCAAGACGTTCTTTTTCACATTCATACGAAATGGTGAGAATTCCGTGCACCTGGTCCACCACCTTCTGCAACAAGTGGGCCGAAAGAAGGCATTGATTCGCACTGAATGCATGTGCCAAGAGTGCAGTGAAGACGTCTCCACAGCCACTGAATTTGCAGTCGATCTGGTGGATGGGAATGAAGAACGTTTTAGGCTCCACACCTGAAACATACCCCACACTGTACATGGCGCCATCTATGAGTGCAGACAGCATCACCACATTTGGAACGTGGTACTTTTCCCAAAATGCATTCAATGCGAGGTGCGCTGTTTCTCGGCTACTCACGGTTATATCCGTCAACACCTCCAATTCAAACTGGTTAGGAGTAGTGAGTTGGGCTTTGCCAAGTAGATATTTTGCATGCACATCCACTATTTCCCGAGGCACATATAAATTGCCATTATCGCCAAGGACTGGATCAACTATGAGCATAGGGCTCTTGGCCCCATTTCTTGTCTCCGCTAGAAGCTCTACTCTATCGTAAACTAAAGCCATGATCTCGGGGCTTGGGCAGTATCCCACTAAAATCATATCGTAGCCGTCACCGGGACTCAGGATATTGTCCAATCCCTCGAACAAGTCCTTGACCAATTCGACACTGGTGGCAGCTCTCTTCAACCTGCCGTAGCCAGGGTGGTTCAGGAAGTTGGTGGTGTAGATCTCGTCCACGTCCCAGCCATAGAATTGAAGAGGGAACACGGTGGCACGGTTGCCCACGTACCCATGCGTCACATGCGACAGAATGGAGAGCACTCTGCCCAAAAGCTCCACCATAGTCAGCTGTCTCAAGTGTGTGAGAGACAATCGAAATGTCCTGTACTGGTGAGATTCTCTAGACGTCACGTGCGTTGAGGTAGGCCACCCCACATCCCAAAGATCCAGACAATAAAATCGAAATCAGGATTTTTTATCCTATTTCGGACTTTCCCATTTTGAATCTCCCCGAGTATGGGATCCCTCTCTCCCGGCGTGGCAGAATTAAATGTGTAGTGTCTGGTCAGGTGGTACGGGTCTCGCTGCGTCGCAAGACGTTTGTTGTTAACATCGCATTACTCACCACTCAGACACCCAGCAGCCCATGTCCAGCAAAAACAGCGTCGAGATCGACTTGGGCTTCCCTGTTTATGGGCTTCGTTTTGTCAACAATAACACTGTGTTGGCGTGCGGAGGCGGCGGCGAAGGCAAAAACGGCATTCCCAACAAGATCACCGCCATAAGGTGCAGTTTCAATGTCTCGGACAAGAAGAGAAGATTGCAGAAGTTCAGAGAAATCACCTTGCCCTCCAACGAAGACTCGCCCATGTGCATTGACTATGGCAAAAGCCCTTCGGATGACAACATCAAGTACAGCATCTTTGTGGGTTGCAATCAGTCCACGGACTTGATCAAGTCTATGAGCATCAACAACAACTTGAGAAAATACGTCTACAATGACGAGGAGCATTTAGAGTTTCTGGATGCCGTGCAGTTTGACGACAACTTGCTGACCGAATCGATTGGTGAATACCCCAAGATTGTGCAAACGGCCCGGGATTCTTCCGTGGGTGGCTTGATGACTTCGAGAATCCCCTCGGAAATCTTCATCTTCAACCCCGACTCCTTGGAGTTGAACTTGAGATTCAAGCCCTCGTCGCCCTCGGAAATCAAGGATTTCTACATCAATCCTGAAGACGGTGGCCAGACCCTCACTTATGTGACGGCGTCGTACATTGAAACTATTTCCACCCACTCTGGAAACTTGATCGCTTCGTCCTTGTCCGCAGACAAGAAGACGGCGAATGTTTTGCAGAAGTACTTTTTCTCGAAGATCCGCTACGTCAATTCCTCCAAGGTGCTTGTCACTGCGGCCAAGAAAAACGGCAAAGGTTCCGCTATCATAGAGTACGACCTCAACCTCAAGAAGGTCACCAGAGAAAAACTAATCTCCAGCAAAATCAAGGGTATTGTTGCCATCGATGTTTCTTCCACTGCTGGGCTTGTTGCTGTTGCTGGAAACGACTTCTCCATCTCGCTTCTCAGGCTCTCCGACTTGAAGTTGGTCAAATGTTACACCAAATTGCATGCTTTTGCCGTCACCTGTTTAAGCTTCTCGCCAAACGGTAAGAAGTTGGCTACAGGGAGTGCGGCCAATTCTTTGAACGTGCTTCAAGTCCCATCTTCCTCTGGTGGGTTCTTATCTTTCATCGGTACGCTATTCAAATACGCCTTCCTCACGATTTTCGTGGGACTTCTTTCCATTTATATACAAAAGGCGCATGAAAAGGGTGATCTTGATGAGATCATTGAATTGTCAAGGATATATGGTGGAGATGCTTTGACTCTCAGCCGTCACTACGCGAAAATTGGCCTTGACCTCTCTTGCAAGTATGGTGCTGAGTACTATCAACATGCCCACAAGTACGGAAAAATTGCCTATGGTGTTGCAAAGGATAAGGGATTCGAGGGTTTTGACCTTTTGAAGGAAAAACTCGCCAAGAAAGAGGACCTGCCTCCAAGCATTCTTACAACGGACTGGACTGAGAATGCAGAAAAAACCACCACTGCGTCAACTGTCACCACTGGAGACATTGATGGTGTGAAAAAATCTTCGGCAGATGTGGATACAGATTCAATCAATGAAACTACACTTGCTGTTCAAGTTGAGACACCAGCTGCTTCTGTTGATCTGAAGGAGCTTCCTCAGTCTGGTAGCGAATCTGAGCCTTCCATCCTTTCCAAGGCCTCATCTGCTTTAAGCTCCGTCGCTTCAGAAGTTCCACCAGTGGTAGAATCAGTCGTTCCCGAGGCCTCTTCATTCGCTCAATCCGTCATTTCTGAGAACTCTCCTGTGGACTCTTTTATATCCAAGGCCTCATCTTCTGCTGAATCTGTCATTTCTGAGGCTTCTCCATCTGTTGAGTCTGTGATTTCTGAGGCTTCTCCCTCCGTTGAATCTGATATTTCCGAAGTTTCTCCCTCTGTTGAATCTGTCGCCTCCAAAGTTGCCCCAATTGTTGAATCTGTTGTTCCCGAAGTTCCACCTTCTGTCGCATCCGTGGCTTCTGAAGCAGCTCCATCTGCTGAGTCCATCATCTCTGAGATTGCACCTTCTGTAATTGCTGAAAGTTCATCTGTCGAGCCAGAATCGGAAGTTCCATCAGCAGAATCTTCGCCATCTGTTGCAGAAGAGATCTCAGAGTCTTCGGACTCGAAATCTATTGCATCTGACGCGGCACAGTCTTCAGCTGTGGTTTCTCCAGATGACCTTGACTCTTCATCAGAGCAAGAGGCAATCTTGGATGAGACTGTTGATGAATCTGTCGTTCAAGACACTCCAATTGCATCCCAGGACGATACCGTCTCTGGAGAAATTGTTGAGGACAATAACATCTCTGAAGAAGTTGAGGAAAATGTCTCTGAACAGGAAACCATGCCTGAAATTGAGGAAATCATTCCTGAAGCGATCATTGAGGAAGACATTCCTGAAGTTATCGAGAAAACTATCCCCGAGGTGATCATTGAGGACCGAATCTTGAGTCCTGAAGAGCCAATTCTCAACATGACTCAACAAGAACCAAAAGAACAAATCCAGTTCCAGGAACAAGGCGATATCAAGTCATCCCCTGAAGTCCAAGAACCCGCCTCTGACTCTACGAGCGAACCCGATCAAACTACTCAACCAGGCATCGAAACTGTTGATTCAACAACTAGTGCATTGCCTTCATCTGATGTTGAAACCCCCGAGAACTTACAGGAAATCCCATTGAATACTGTTTTGGAAGACTCCGAGTCGTCTGCATCTGCACAAGATTCAGTACCCAGCGATGTCTCACCTGAGGATGTTCCTTCGCCAATTGAAGAGACGCCTGAGGTCTTAGAAACGGCTACGCAAGATTCCGCCGAAGTCATTGACACGATCAGTGACGCTGAAACCCCAGTGGAACCAGTTGTTCCATCCTCAGAGGATGTGAACGAGGAACTGGTAGAGGTGGTTTCTGAACCCGAAGTAGAGGTCGAAGTCGCGGCACCTGAACAGAATCAGGAAGATGACCAGGAACAGGTGGAAATTGTCCAAGAAGATAAGCCAACTGAAGATATTGAACAAAAGGTTGCATTTAAAAATACTGTCCAAAAGAATGAGCCTTCTGATATTGAAGAGGTGGCTTCTGACATTGTCGAAGAGGCTCTTGATATTGAAGAGATCCCTGATAACAAAGAGACCCCTGACATTGAAGAGATCCCTGATATTAAAGAGGTCCCTGTTGAAGCTCCAGGCTCAAGTCCTGAAGAGGAAAGTGTGGAAAAAGCACATGTGGAACAAGCCAAGGTATCCGATGAAGCAAACGAGATCAAGTCTACCGAAGATGCCGTCCCACATGACGAATTATAGTTAGCCACCCAATAGATTGGTATAGTAAATACATAGCAGCAGTAATTAGCTTGGATCTATAGTGCTTGGACCATATTGAGCTTGGACCTGTAGTGCTTGGAGCAGTAGTGCTTGCAACAGTAGCTTGCAGCTTTCGCGGCCATTTTTTAGACAGGGCCAGGATCAGGCTGCACATCGCGCGTCAGCAACTCGCGCCCCCACTCATCAGTCTTCTTTTACCTCTACTTCCCACCACATTCTGCCCAGCATGTCCAGCTTCGAGCCGTCCGACTGGAAAAACACCAGGTTCCCCAAACTTTCGCTGCTAGATTCGCTCCAGAGGTGTCTTATATGCAAAGACTACCTCCGGGCACCAGTAAACACGTCTTGCAACCACACCTTCTGCTCGCAGTGCATACGACAGCACTTGTTAAGTGTCAACTACTGTCCGCTCTGCAAATCGGAGCTCTTTGAAAGCAACTTGAAACGGAACATTTTGCTTGAGGAAATCGTATTATGCTACCAGTCCCTCCGAGACGAACTCATCGGAGCCCTAAATAAGGAGCTGGAGAAAGAGATGAGTAGTCATGAGGTGAAACTGAGTGGCCATAATGAAAGTGATAAAGGAAAACTTGATCCCAATGTGGAGGTGATCGAGATCAACGATACAGAAAGTGATGCGGAAAAACCAGTGGTGAAAAGCTCCAGTGCGCTGGGCACGCCGCAGCCCGAGTCCAGTACCCCAGGCCTCGTCCTGTGCCCAGTGTGTAATGTGAGGATGAAGGAAACGTATTTACAGGCTGTTCATCTTGACTGCTGTCTCAATGGAAGACCGGATCCCAAGATAACAAAATCGCCATTGACTAAACGCAAGGCCAACGACGTGTCTCTGTTCTTCCGTCAGAAGCAGGCCAAGCCACTGCGCGATGTGGACCATGAGCACTTCTACTTCTCCGAAAGCCATAAGCACCAAAGTGACAAGAAAAGACTCCCTAAGGTGGACTTTGCATCTCTCTCGACCTCCAAAGTCAAGGAGAAATTGGCTCTGCTCAAGCTTGCCACGCTGGGCACGCGGCCCCAGCTAGAGCTCCGATACAACCACTACTACCTTCTCCACAACTCGAACCTCGACTCCAACCACCCCATATCCGACGTTCAGTTGCGCCAGAAACTCAACCAATGGGAAAAGAGTCACCAGGCTTTTTCTTCGCCTGTGGCTGCAAATACCATTTTTGGTGACCAGCTCTCACTCAAGTCTCTCACTGATAAGGACTTTCCAGTGCACGCGTGGCTCAACGAGTACAGGAATCAGTTTCGAGATTTGGTGAAGGCAGCAAAACGGTCTCGCACCCCAAAGCCTCCGACAAATTCGGATGTTAGCTCTAAACCGAATGATCCGGCCTTAGAGCATGAGGGCTGCAAACCATCGCATTCGCACCTACAAGACAAGAGCTCCGGAACAACGGTTCCGGCCTTAGAGGCCAACGGCCAGGTCCCAAAAACCGCCCTGCAGGATAGTGTCCCAGAAGAGCTAAAAACCCCGACGAATCCGGAGTCTTTGGCCTCGCGCGCTCTGGAGAACCCAGACGAGGTATTTGATTTCCGCAACTCGACCTTGTTTTCCTAAGGCTTCTTCCGCGCCTTTTTACCCTTAAGCCCGAGAAATTTGCCTACACGCACTGCATCCACGTATCCTGTGTGGAACCTGCCGCGAGCATCGTCTTATCAAGCCATTTATCTTTTGGGCCCATCTATTCTTTCGTTTCGGAACTCCACAGGGCAATGAGAGATGACGCTACTTACCTTACGACATATGAAACTGCGCTAGCTGTGGTGGCTACCTCCATGAAGAAAGCCCGGCAGCCGCTAGATACGTTGATGATCAACTCATTTATGGGTGGTTTGCTCTTCACCTCTGGTGGAATGCTTCACATTATGGTCCAGGCCGAGTGTCCAGGGCTCATGGCCAACAATTCAGGAATCATCCATTTGCTCCAGGGCTTGCTATACCCAATCGGGCTATTCTATGTTGTTCTTATGGGTGTGGACTTGTTCAACTCCAACGTGTTGTTTTTTGCAGTGGGCCTTGCGCGAGGTGCTATTTCCATCGTGGACCTCCTCATCTCGTGGATAGTCAGCTGGTGGCTTAATTTGGTGGGGACCATCTTTGTGTGTTATATCATTTGCCATTACTCTACGGTGACCTCTCTGGAGTTGTGGATAACTGGTTCCAGAGATGTTCTCATGGCGAAAGTGGAATGCAAATTCCACGAAACACTATTGAAAGGCATGGCAGGCAATTTCTTTGTGTGTTTGGCCATCTACCTTCAACTCATGGCCAAGCCTATCCACGTCAAATTGATAATGATGATTTTGCCCATCTTCACGTTTGTTGCTTTGGGCTTCACCCATTCCGTGGCAGACATGTTCTTGGTTGTGATTGGGTTGATCAACGGCGCGAATACCTCCGTGGGTCAGGTGGTCTGGAAGGTGTTTCTCCCGGGTGCTTTAGGGAATATGATTGGGGGATCCTTTTTTGCTTTAGTTATTCCATGGTACTTGCACATCTTCGTTGTTGAGAAGGACTGCAAGAAATTGGGCTTGCCTCGGTACGACATGAGAGATCAGCAACCAGAACTTAACCAGGACTCCAGAGTCGTTCGTGGAGTGGAGGAAGATCCCGTTTCTGATGATGCCGATGATGTGGCTGAAGATGACGAGTCGACGCGTTCATCTCTAGAATCCGCTTTGAAGCTACACGAAGTGCCTGCTGCCAATTCCAGAGATAACCGGGCTCCAAGCTTGAGAAGCATGCCCAGCAGGAGAAAGCCTCATCTTTACAAGTCGCCGTCCAATGTATTTCCCGTTTATGGTATGGGCAGGGCCGGCCAAAGAGAGCGGTCGATAGCGTCAGGTACGGTACAACCGCTGGACAACGAATCTTCCACTTCAAATATTTATACTGGCCCCGATGATCGAAGATCGGCCACTTTTATCGGTGACCAGCTTATCCGCAGTCTAAGTCGGCCTCAGTCCAAGAAAGACATTGAAGCCCAGGATTTGGATGTCTCGGGGCTTCGACGTCCATCTGTTCTGTCGCTTCGAATGTTTGGAAAGGGCCTGAATGATAATACTAATAGAACGATGCCCACCAGGTTTCCATCCAAAGCTAGCGAGGGCGCAGCTACCGATCTTTCGCCTGATGCGATACTAGAGCATCTATCATCAAACAAGGCCGTGGAGAAGGAGAAATAATCACTAGGAATATATAAGAACGATAAGCATAAGGGAGTAATTAAAGCATGAAGGTAAAAAACCATTAAGCACTAAGAATTATGAGAGGTGTTTAGTTCTTCTCCAAGACTAAGAAAGTGCAAAAAAAGTGGACGAGATCGGAATCGAACCAATGACCTTC
The DNA here is from genome assembly GCA_002370145.1 of [Candida] ipomoeae. Taxonomy (NCBI): domain Eukaryota; kingdom Fungi; phylum Ascomycota; class Pichiomycetes; order Serinales; family Metschnikowiaceae; genus Metschnikowia; species [Candida] ipomoeae. The sequence continues at coordinate 77,313 of NKZK01000658.1, forward strand.
TCCTTGCAAGGGAGACGCGCTACCAACTACGCCACACGCCCATTTACGAAGTTGAATTTACCGTGCTTTTTTAACTCAGCAAAATATATTTTTGAAGATTTGAACAGATACCATCGTTTCAATGACTGGTGTCAATTACTATTTCAAGCAAGCATCTCTTTATCTCTTCTGCGAAATCACCAGCTTTTCCCTGATCATCTCACAAAGCCTCACTCCTTACCAGCCAAGTCATTGTCTATAATCCGTCGTCAGATTATGGCCACCATGTATTATAGTGCGCTTCACATGGGCTCTTGTCTAATCGAAGAGAAATCGCACCTGGTGTGGTGGTCCTGCACAGTTGCGGGTGAGCATCTCCCAATTTTCCTCAGGCTAAGAAAAGGCTTCCTTCTTGTCAACCCGCCACAATGGAAAAAGCTGCTGCTGCTGCGTATGTTGATGATGGTAATCTGTGGGATTCTTTTGGACTCGATGCCCGCTTGTTACAGGCCATAGATCATTTGGGTTTCAAAAACCCCACCTTAATCCAGTCCAGTGCTTTACCCCTCGCCTTAGATGAAAAGAGAGATATCATTGCCAAGTCCAGCACGGGGTCCGGAAAAACCGCTGCATACTGTCTACCTATCTTACAGAACATTTTGCTGGAAGAAAACTCCGGCGCAAAATGTGTTAAAGCCATCATTCTTGTGCCTACAAAAGAGCTTTCCAACCAAGTCACTCAGTTTGTTGAAAAGCTCTTGATATACTGCAACCACAAAGTGTCGTCGCTCAATCTTTCGTCGGATGTATCGCTGTCTGTGATAGACAGTTTGCTTGCCGGAAAACCGGATGTCATTGTCTCTACCCCATCCAAGTTAATTCTGACATTGAAAGCGAATGTTAAGAGCAACTTGATCGACTTGAAAACAGTTAAGAGCTTGGTTATCGATGAAGTCGACCTTGTTTTGTCGTATGGCTACATGGATGACTTGGCACAGCTCGGTGACTATTTGCCCATCAAGTCCAACTTACAAACATACTTGATGTCTGCCACGATCAGCGATGAGTTGGATGACTTGAAGACACGCTTTTGCTCCAAGCCTGCTGTGTTGAAGCTTAATGAGGAGAACTTGGCCAAAGAGAACTTGGTGCAATACTATGCACGTACTACTGAGTTTGACAAGTTCTTGCTTGCTTATGTTATCTTCAAGTTGGGCTTGATCCGGGGTAAGTCGTTGGTCTTTGTCAATACCATTGACCGTGGTTACAGATTAAAGTTGTTCTTGGAGCAGTTTGGTATTCGTTGCTGTGTTTTGAACAGTGAGTTGCCTGTCAATTCCAGAATACACATCGTGGACGAGTTCAACAAAAATGTCTACAATCTCTTGATTGCAGCCGATGACATGAACGACTCAACCTTGGAGCATGGCGAAGAAGAAAGTGAGCAAGAATACGAAGAAGCTAAAGTCGAAGAAGACAACACTGAGGTTAAGGCCGAGGAAGAAAATGTTGAGGTCAAGTCCGAAGAGGAAACGAACCCCCAAGTCAAGTCCGAAGACGCTCCTGAGACGGAGCAAGTTGAAAACAAGAAGAAGCTGAAGAAATCCAAGAAGGAAAAGAAGTCCAAGAAAGACAAAGAATACGGTGTATCTAGAGGAGTTGATTTCCGTAACGTTGCATGTGTTCTCAATTTCGATATGCCTACCACCTCTCGTGCATACGTCCACAGAATAGGGAGAACCGCAAGAGCAGGAAAGGCTGGTATGGCCTTATCGTTTGTTGTTCCAAAGAAGGAGCTTGGTAAAAACAAGATTGCCGGCTCGGGAGGTCCAAAGAAAGACGAGAAGGTTTTAAAGAGGGTCGAGAGCCAACAAGCAAAAAGTGGCTTCGAATTAAAAGTCTACGAGTTCGACATGAAGCAAGTCGATGGGTTCCGGTACAGAGCAGATGATGCTTTCAGAGCGGTGACGGCATCTGCCATTAGAGAAGCAAGAATCGCTGAATTGAGAAACGAGTTGATAAACAGTGACAAGTTGAAAAGATATTTCGAGGAGAACCCCCAGGATTTGGCATCCTTGAAGCATGATAGAATCTTGCACCCAGCGCGGGTCCAAGAACAATTGAAGAGAGTTCCGGACTATCTTCTTCCACCAGGTGCCCGTACAGAGACGACGAAGAACCTCGGAGACGTCTCGCTAAAGAAGCGCAAAGTGTCCAAGTTCCATAAAAGAAGAAATGGGAACAAAATGGACCCATTGAAGGGCGCGTTGCGTCGTTGAGTACATTGGCATGTCGATAATTTGCATATTCATTAGTTCTAAATAAATGTAGTTGAAAGACCCTAACTAAACTTACACAAGATCAAGTTCCATACGAAGCTTGCGAAGCAATTGAAAAAAAACTGTTTATCCTGGCTCACCATCGTGAACATACATGTGGCCACGAAAGGCCAGTAGTAGTAGCTATATCGTAAAGACCTCATGTATGTCGACCTGAAGGTTATGCTGAAGATGCTATCGTTCTCCCAGATAGCAGAGAGCACAGCGAAACTGAGTTGGAAGAGAGGAGCAGCAATTGTCTGGTCGAGAAGCACTTGTCTTACAGTGTTGTCCACTCGATGGCTCAAGATGTCAAACCATATGGCGGTGAAGCACCCATTGATGGAGCCCCATGTGATGAACTTTAAAAGTTTGCTGATAGAATGTTTCCGCCTGATGATTTGGTTCAAGGATTGCGCTATGGCTGCTGACAGCGCCCCCAACAACGTAGGTGCAAATAACGGGTAGGCATCAGCTATGCGATCAAAGGAAATAAGGATCTCGAAGCCGAGGAAGAGCTCGATGAGGAGATATATGTATGCCCTTTTCGGCAAGCGGGACTCGATTTCTATCTGAGCTTCTAGGAAGGGTTTATTCTTCAAGTCGTTGAGCTCAATGTTTTGCGACATGAAGATCGTGCTCCCTGTTGTTTGTTCTTTCAAGGCAGACCCATATAATTTGACACGCGCTCGAAAATACCAGACAACTAGGCGCACCTACGTATGAAAGTGGAACATTCACTGTACATATTGAGGCAGTGTAAAAAGACGTGTACTTATGACTTCTACGAAGGTAGAGATTATCAGTGTACCTCTTTGGGTCACATGTGAAAAAAATCAAAAATTAAAATATTAGGTTATTTATCCTTTATGGTCCTGATAAGAGACCCTCTGAAGCAATGTTATCTGACACTATCTGCGGCATACGCACAGAAGGTGCTGGAAATTCGTGCGTATAAACGTTCGTGGGAAACTCCAGTTGATGAACTCCAGCAACTAGTGAATCAAAAATGGTCGTACACAACCCTAACAACTGGTATGATATTTCTTAAAAAAAAAAACCTTGTTTGTGGAGAACGTCTTACTAACACTGTAGGCATTGGGTGGACAAGAATTGTCTTCCATGGAGTAAGAACTACATGAACGAAAATGTCGTGAACACCACCTCCGAGAACGACACCTTCAAGTTCGTGGTGAAGGAGAGTCAGATTGTTTCGGGAGACTGTGATGTGACTCAAAGAAAGGGCAAGGTCTTGTGTATTTACGACATGAAGCTCCTGTTCTCCATAGATGGCTCCAAGAAGGACGAGGAGAAAGACTTGCTGGGAACAGTGACTCTTGATGAGTTCTTCCATGACCAAGATGAAGATGAGTACATCTTCAACGTGACTTCGGAGTACTCTGGAGACATCAAGAAGATGCTCATTCCTGTTCTTCGAACAAAACTTATGAAGTTCCAGAATGACTTGATCCTGGCTCATGAGAAGGATGTGCAGCACAACACATAGTTCATCCAGAATCCTGAAGACTCTGTGCTTGCTTGTATCTGAAAATACACCTTCCTTGTAATTTTCTATGTGGCAGCTCCTCGTACATCTAAGATTACAAATAAATTATTTAATCTATGATCATTAAAATCCATCGAATCCTTCAGGCACTCCCTTGGCGTGCCTTGCACCTTCTCTCTTGTTAAGGTAGATCTCCACCTCTCCATAAGTGTTCTGGTCTTTTCCTAGACTGAGCCAAGGAATATTACCGCTTTCAATCGACTTAATAATCTGGTAGCCGTCTTTGTTATCATACGGGATACCAGTAGCAGGATCGAAGTAACGTACCTCTTTTCCGTTGATGAGACACAACTTCTTGTTTCCATTCGGAAGATACAATCCAGTGGGTGCTTCCGTGCGGATCTCGATGGCTGTGGCTTCTTCTTTCTGGTCGTCTTCTTCGAGTTCCTCGAAGATCTCCTTTGTTCCGAGCCGGGGAATTCTCCTCAAGGCTTCGAAAATGCTATCTTCCTCATCAATCTCCGTCACAGGTTTCATCAATTCATCCTCTTTCTCCTCCTTAGGCGCACTGTAGGGGTTATCCAGTCTTAAGGAACTCTTCAAGATTGTCTTTACATCTCTCAACCGTCTTGAGGCGCCTGAATTGGCTCCCTCTCCAAACAAGATAACCTTGACTTTGCTGTTGGCCAATGGAAGTAATCTTTCACCCTCAAATTCTATAAGTGACACATAGTTGCGGGACACAAGCTGAGGTGGCCCTTCAAAGATAGAGCCATCTTTATCTTCTCTTCGAAGAACAATCTCTTCCTTCGCTTCCTCATTCACTTCTTCTTCGTTAGCCGCTTCTTCATCACCTGCTTCTTCACCACCTGCTTCATTGCCTGCTTCTTCATTAACGGTCGCAGCTTCTGAATCCAACTCGGTCTTAGGTGTGTCTTCATTGAATTTGTCAATTGGCGCTTTATCGATAGTTGACGACGCCTCGTCAAGTTCTTCATGCAATGGCAAGTCTTCAATCACTTTATTTGTATTAGTCTTCACTTCAGGCTCGGCTGAACCTTCCGTATCAACCAAGGTTTTTGTTTCTGTTTGCTTCTTCTCGATTTCGGAATCAGCAGGGATCTGGGGTGATTTTTCACCCTCTTGCAGAGTTTTTTCGGTTGCCTCAGATTGCACTTCGGGATCATTTGGAGAGTCAGATTTGTCATCAATTTTGGACGTCTCCTGATTCGTGGTGTGGTCTTCATCTATCGTGACATCATTTTCGGATTTGATATCACTCTTCACACCCGTTGGTTCAACCTTGTCTATAGCCATATCATCTGAATTGACACTCTCGATGTCCGGGGATAAAGTCTTAGAAGCGCCCCGGGTCTCTTCATCTTTCTCTTCAACTGACACTGCTTCAGCATTATTTAAAGGATCGTTTTCGCTTTTGGACACATCCTCAGATTGCTCCATCTTCACTTTGGCCTCCTCTTCTTGTCTCTTTTTCATTTCTGCCTCCTCTTGTTGTCTCTTTTTTTCCATTTCTTCCCGGTAGTACGGAAGACTGGTGTCAATAGCTCCTGGCAAGGCAACTTCCTCAACTGTCTCAGTAATCGTTCTTCTTCTCCTGCCCTTATTCTTTTTCTTTTCAATCACATTATTCACATACCTCGCATCATCGATCTCATCAAGAGGCGTCACATATGTTAGCTTAGATGATAATCGAACGACATCACGAAGTTTGATTCTTCTCTGCTGAAATAACAACTTCTGTCTTTCCTTCTTGACGATTTCTTGCTCGAGGAAGCTGTGCAAGGATTTGACATTCTCTCTCTCGGTCTCGACGGCTTGCGCTAGCCTTTCTTCCTGGGTCAACTTCCGTTCTTTGACTCTAACAACCGGCGCAAGGGCAGCACGCCGAGTCTCATCCTCCTTGAGTTTTTTCACCAACGTTTCCTTGTTCTTCAAGGCGGATTTCCGCGAAGACGCTCTGCGGTCATGCGTTAGTAGTAGTTCGGAGTAAATTGTTTGGGGTTGTTGTGGTTTGGGTTTAGGTTCCTGTAGTCTGGGTTTCTTGATAGCAGGGATGATGGAGTGGGGTTTCTTTTTCCGCTTGTTCTCCCTCTCTCTTTTCTGCAAGTCTCTCTCCCCCTCACTATCGTCGTTGTCAGAGGCCGAGAGATCTGAATCCGAGAGCATTTCGTCCGAGTTGACATTCTGGTCACTGTCTACGGCTTCAGCTTTTGATTCTGCATCTGGAGTTTCTTCGCCTTCCTCTTGTAATTCTTCAGCCAGATTCTCGCCGTCTTCGCTTGCTGATTCCTTGAACTCCACATCGTTCTCGTCTTCTTGGAATAATAGCTCAACGTTTTCATCATCCCCAGTGTACACAATGTTATTCACACCGGTGGATTGCTCCTCTATCTCTATAAGTCTTCTTAAGTTGGCGCCTGCATTTGCCCTTCGGGACCGGGTGGCCACTAGACTGTCCGGATCTAGCATATTATGTACAAGTAGTAGGAGCAGTAGTTGATATGGAATGCGGGTCGCGCTCAAGTAGAATGGTAGCCAAGACCAAGTCTTAAAGGTAACGCTTTGGTAAAAATTTTTGGTAAGGATATCAATTTGTGAAATATTAGTAATTAAAAGAAAAAGAATTTATTCAAATTAAGTTCAAAGCATTTTTTAAATGATTAAACAAAATTGATATAAATTTCCTGATATTACTATACTTACTCGTTCCTTCTAAACCAAGTGTCCTACGCAGTTTTCTCTCTATATACACATTACGTGCAATACTCCAACTAGTACATAATACAAAGACCCTTTAAAAATCAGAAACAGCTTCTTTTCACCCTAAAACTCGTCTATAAAATCTTCATACCCTTGAGAATAATCCTACACAATTTCAAGTCTTTTTTAATTGTGGTCTAGGTGTTGCCTCTACTCCACTACTGGGGCCATACTCAATATTCTCCGCACATTTTTTCTGTCACCAATTGCTCCACCATCATACATGTTTAGGTGCCTGAAATACGTACCACTACGGGCCACCCGGAGCTTTGGCATCTCATACCGCCTTCAGCACAATGTGGGCAAACTCACGTCGGCATCCAAGGACGAAATGTCCCATTTCAACGCCCTAGCGTCCAGCTGGTGGGACGTTAATGGTCCCCAACGAATTCTTCACAAGATGAACTTGCTCAGGGTGGACTACATTAATCTCATTATGAGGACGCACGAGAAGTTGAACGAAGCTGCCGAGTCTGAAAATGACGAAATCTACATACCGTCCTACAGTTTGGATCTACTTCCTCCCACAATAAAGGACCGGATCATGCAGGAACAAGAAGATCGACGGAATGAGATCTTTGATGAAAAACTGCTCAGAGCCTTGGACGTTGGGTGCGGTGGAGGCATATTGTCCGAGTCTTTGGCCAGACTAAGTTACGTTGATTCTGTTAAGGGTATTGATCTTTCTTCCGACGTGTTGGAGGCAGCAAAACTCCACCAGAAGCTCGACCCGGCCTTGGATAACATCATACTGTACGAGTTGACTGCTTTGGAAGACTTGCCCAAGGATGAGAAGTTCGACTTAATAACGGCCTTTGAGATGTTGGAGCACGTCCAGTACCCTGCTCAAATCCTCACCGAGATATTCAACCGTTTAGACAAGGGCGGATGGCTTTTCTTGTCCACCATTAACCGAGACTTTATCAGTTGGTTTACCACCATCTTCATGGGCGAGCATATCTTGAAGATTGTTCCTGTGGGAACACACACTTTGGAGAAGTACATCAATGAAGACGAGATCCGGCAATGGCTCAAGAATAGCGAGTTCAGCGACTCCTTTAAGGTGGCAGACTCTCGCGGTTGTATGTACTTGCCAGCATATGGGTGGAAATTCACTGAGAACGCCAAATGCGGAAACTACTTCATGGCAATCCAAAGATTGAAGTAACTTACGTTCAAGCTTTCACGATTAAATAAATAGAACTAGCTGCTAACTTGAAAGTAGTTGAAAAATTGTGCGCCGGCAAGTTCCCCAAAAAATTACCATCCCCTTACTGAGATGCACATTGAACACCTGGTCCACCTTGGCCACCCTCCTCATCATCAGAGTCGTAAGCATCGCGTCTGCCACCCAGTTGATGCTTTCTTGGGTCGACAACTTGCAAATCACATTCGTCCACCTCCTTGCCCTGAGGAATCGTGTACTTGGTTCTTGGGGGCAAGATGTCACCCAAGATCTTCAACTTCTCCTCAGAGGCGAAGTTGTTCTCGGGGAACTTGACGGAGAACTTGATAAACAAGTTACCCTTGTCACTGCTTCTGTAAACTGGCATACCTTGCTTCTCAATGACACGCAAAGACTCTGGGGCAATAACCTCACCAGCCAAAATCAGGAATTTGATGTAGTCGCCGGAAATGTGCTTGAAGGAAACATCACCACCAGCCAATGCAGTCAATAAGTCGATCTCGCACTCGTAGTACAAGTCGTTACCCTTTCTGGTGAACTCCTTGTGAGGCTTCTCATCGACGGCGAAAATCACATCACCTGGAGTGACACCAGGCTCTTGGTCACCTTCTCCGGAGAAGACAACTCTTTGGCCATCCTTCATACCGGGGTCGATGTGAACTTGCAAGATCTTGCGCTCGGCCTGTGTCTTCTTTCCTTTACAGACAGTACATCTGTCCTTGGCATCGCAAATGTCACCAGTACCGGAACAAGTGTCACAAACGGTTTGGAATCTTTGGATCATAGGGCCCATTTGTCTGGTAACAAACTTCATACCAGAACCATGACAAGAGATACATTGATTGATCTTGCCCTCTTTACCTCCACGGCCCTCACACAGCTTACACAAGATGGTCTTGTTCAAGGCCAACTTGGCAGTTCTACCAGTGTACAACTCCTCCAAGGTACATGCGATGGTGTGCTTGATGTCTTTTCCTCTGGAAGGACCTCTGGATTGGCCGCCCATGCCACCAAATCCTCCTCCAAAGAACTGCGAGAAAATGTCATCGGCACCCATACCGCCCATACCGCCACCCATTCCTCCGGCTCCACTCAAACCTTCTTCACCGTAATTGTCGTAGACCTCTCTCTTTTGGGCATCTGAAAGAACTTCGTATGCTTTCGACAACTCTTTAAATTTTTCTGCGGCCTCTGGAGATGGGTTCTTGTCGGGGTGGTATTTCAAGGCTGACTTTCTGTAGGCTTTTTTTAACTCCACCTCGGTGGCGGTGATCGATACACCTAAAAGCTCATAGTATTTTGTCTCTTTGACCATAATGCTAGGATACGTCTATTGAAAAACCGATTGAAACTTAAAAGGTAGAAAGGAGAGACTTAAATGAGAATGTTCTGCTCTATATTGAAGAGATTTTCTTCTCACTTTCTTTTTGTAGAACATTCTATCGTTTTCGCGTGCACGTGACCGGGGCCTCATCTAGGCAAATATAAGCCTCCTACTGCACGAGCTACTGCCGGTGGCGTATAATTATACTAGCTTGGTATTCTTATGGGAATTTGTAATCTTGTAGTGAAAAGTGCCCGCCATTCCTAATCTTGGTGGAGTATTGCCTCTGCGCATCTTCCTGGCATGTGGTGACATGCTTAGCCCGCATGCTCAACCACTTCCGACATAAGCTTTCCGTTTTTGATAGTGTGGCTGATTTGTTCTGGAACGGGTAATTCCACGTAGTCGTCATCTTTCAAAACGTTAATATTCAACGCAGTGGTGTTGGAGCTGACAATTTGACTTTCTGCATCCACCGATTCCTGAGAAAGGTAAATACTTCCCTCTTCACTATTGTCAACGCTGATAAGCGGCACCAAGCCCGTCACCTGTAGACCAAACTTAGTAGACTTGATCACATCAATACCAGAAATCAACGACTCGACAACAACGCCTGTTTTCACAGTATCCGAGATGGAAACTGCATTACCTTTACCCTGGATTTGAATCGTCACTCCACTAGTTTTACCGATGAACACAGATTGAGTTTTCTCCACTTCAATCTTGATAGGCTCAGATGCATCAGCTTCAGTGAAGTTTTCAACAATCCACTTGGTTCCGTCCACCAACTCTTTACGAGCAGGCTTCTTCTTGGGGATGTTTGAGGCAGTCGACAAGTTGGTGGGTTTCTTGGGAGGAGGAGGCCTTTTGTTGACAGACTCTTGCTTTCTCAACTCGGGGTTCTTGTGGGTCATTTGAGACTTGTCCACCTTTTTCAAGCCGGAAGTGACCAGAGCTCCTTTGTTCAAGTCTGCAAAGACTGCACCAATGCCACCCGACTTTGAGTTAGGAGCCTTGTCGAACAAATTGGCTGGTGGAGGTGGAGGAGGGGCTGGTGGACCGCCTGCAGCTGGGGCTGGGGTAGCCTTCACGTCCTTGCTTGCCAGAATCGAGTCAGCCAAAGGCTTACCCTGGGCATTCCAGGAAGGACCAGCTTTATGGTAGTCCCTGACGTAAGCAATCAAGGCATCGAAAATGGCCATGAAAGCCTTGACCCATTCAACATGGCGGGGGTCCTTTTCCTTGTACTCAGTCATGACTTTGTTCGTCCAGAACTGGGCACTGTCCTTGAAGTCGGAGATGTACCCGACCGGGGTAGGTGTGACAATCCAACCAGCAACGGGAGCACCATCGCTGAAAGCACTCAAGTGCTTGGGGTATTCGGAGCGGAAGTTCTTATCCTTTAAAGTGGAGATCTTGAGGATATCTTCATTGATAGGCTTAATTGCCTCCATCAAAGCAGGGTCATTGTCATCTGGTTTTTTCGACTCAGACACATAGCCCAAAAACTTGGCCTCCTGGTCAAAAGCATCCTTCAAGATGGACGCTGCCTCGCCCAAAAGGGAGTCGATCTGATTAGACAAGTCAACAAACGGAACCACTCTCTGTTGAACCAACAATTCAAACTCCTCAATGTACTTGGGTTTAGCAGGAGCTGCACTGGACTTGGATTCTGCAGATTGTGCAATGGATTTCGACTCTTCAACTGCTCCAGGCTTTGTTTCAGGCGTGCCGGCAATGGACTGGGGCACCAGCGAACCCAGTTTGCTGGCTCTATTGGCTTCCTCCTGGAAAATGGTGATATCCTCCAATCTGGAGGTGGCGGTTTCCAAGCGCTTGAGAATGGTGACTATATTGTAGCCTTGCACATTCAATTGGTTGTCCTCTGTGTTTGGGTTTGGCGGCATGTTTGCTTGTTGAGGCGAGAGACGGATCAGGTGGAGATTTTGAGGGCCGTCTGTCCGCACGTGACTCTATCGTGGTTCCCAGCCCAGGCCAACTTCTAGTACAACACAAGGGAATATATGAATAATTTCACCTTATTAAAATACTGCCACCCCTCAAAAACCCCCTTGTAAGGTTTTTTTATTATAAATTTCATGGATTTCTTATTCAGTTCTCTTATTCAGTGGTCTGGAGATGGTTGTACTGAATGCTACATAGTTAAGATATCGCACGCGTGAGGGCCACGCAAAAAATGCCCAGAGCTTCTAGTCCTCTATCAACCCACTTAACCCAGACCAACCACCTAAAACAAACCAACCCCCTAAAACAGACCAGCAGCTCAACACAATGCCCAGTGAAACGGAAGAGCATGCGGCCTTGCAAGTGCATACGATCCGGGAAATAAGGGCCCCACCGGAGCCTGAGCCCTTCTACAATGACTACCAGCCCGGAGTACCCATAGCCATAGACTTTGGGTCCGACTCCCTCAAGATAGGCATGACCAACTCCAAAAACCCCAACAACGTGTTCCCCAACCTCATCTCCAAATACCGTGACAGAAAGCAGAACATCACTCTCACACTAGTGGGGAACGATATCTTCAGAGAGGCCGAGTATTATCCCACATTGAGAAGCGGGGCCAAGTCGCCGTTCGACTCTCTGATGATCACCAACTGGGAATCCGTAGAAAGCATACTAGACTACTCGTTGGAGCACTTAGGCATTACGTCGAATGGCTTTGTTGATAATCCCATCATCATGACGGAACCTGTTGCGGCCTCGTTGAACCACCGCAAGGGAATGTACGAAATTTTGTTTGAAGCCTACAAGACACCCAAGGTTGCTTTTGGAATCGACTCTCTATTCTCCTTCTACCACAACTCCCCGAAAAAAGATGGCATTGTGGTGGGTGTGGGGAACAACCTGACCCACATCATTCCTGTTCTAGACGGAAGGGGAATCATGCAGAATTGCAAAAGAATCGACTGGGGAGGCGAGGCAGAGCTGCAGTTTCTCCAAAAGGCTTTGGCTCTCAAGTACCCTTACTTCCCGTCTCGGATCAATAGTGACCATACCAAGAATATCATTCATGATCATGCATACGTGTCGAAGGATTATGATGCCGAATTGAGTCATTACTTGGAAATGAACAATCTCATCAAGAAAGACGTGTTGATCCAAGTTCCATACGAGGCCGCTCCAGAAAAGGCTAAGAAGTCCGAAGAAGAACTTGCTCGTCAGGCCAAAAGAAGAAAAGAAAACGGAAGACGTCTCCAGGAGCAAGCACAAAAGAAACGCTTGGAGAACATTGCGCAGAAGCAAAAGGAGCTTGTCTACTATACTGACCTCAAAGAGTCGCTCTCAAGTCTCAGCAAGACCGAGGCAGAGCGTCGGGTTGTCGAAGAGGATTTCGAAAATGTGGCTGATTTGAACAAGTACATCTTCAATTTGCAAAAAACACTCAAGCGGTCGTTGGGCCAAGAAGACGATGGCCCGGAAGAGGAGGAAGACCCTGCAGTGGCTTGGCCCTTGGCAGAGATACCAGACACCGAATTGAACGACGAAGAGATTAAGGAAAAACGCAAGCAAAAGCTTCTCAAAGCCAACTACGAAGCACGCTTGAGGCTCAGAGAGGAGAAGCTCAAGGAAGAGGAGCAAAAGCTCAAGTACATCCAGGAGCAAGAGGAGTGGAGGAAAAGAGACTTTGAGGATTGGAGTAAGATCAAGAGGCTCGAGCTCGCTGAGCTTGTGGAGACGCTCAAGTCCCGACTGAAGATGATGGAGGCCATGAAGGACCGGAAATCTATGGCTGCACAGGAGAGAATGAGAAACATTGCCGATCTTGCAAATGACAAGGCCACTAACTCCGCCAACGGCAAGAAACGGCAACGAACCAGTGCTGCTGCCACCATTGACAACGACCCCAATGACACGTTTGGTACCAATGATGCGGACTGGAATGCATATCGTGATATCAGCAATGCTACTTTGGAGGAGGAGCAAGAAACAACGCACAACGAGATCTTGCGGATCGAACAAGAGTTGCTTGAATTCGACCCCGACTTCAACAAAGAAGACACATTGGCAGCATCGCAGAAGTTCGACTGGAAAAACTCAATGTTGCACAAGTTCATCAATGGGCCTCGCCCTAACTTGATGGTGAAGATGCAGGCCGAAGGACATGACCTAGATGAATTGATGACTGATCCGGAGATAGTACGCAGGAATCACCAGGTCCACATCAACATAGAGAGAATCAGGGTGCCTGAAATTTACTTCCAGCCTCACATCGGTGGTCTAGATCTGGCAGGCATTCCGGAGGTGATTCAAAACTTGCTCACAAGAAACTCGGACAAGAACTTCGAGTCGGGAGGCAAGTCCAGAGCCATGATTGAAAACATTCTCGTTACGGGTGGTGGGTCCTTGCTTCCCAACTTTTCAGGAAGACTAAAAAGCGAGTTGACCGAGTTCTTGCCTACAGGAGCACCGTTGAATGTGTATGATGCCGAGGATGCTATTTTGGACGCATGGAGGGGTATGCAAAAATGGGCCCAGTCGCCAGAGGCACAAGAAGGTTACGTGACAAGAAAGGAGTACGAAGAATATGGAGACGAGTACATTAAGGAGCATGGTTTGGGCAACTACTCTCTCCGCGACTTCAAGAGTATATAGGAAATATATCGATGATGGTTTTTATGATTCGTTGATAGTTGTGATCATTGACGGTTGGTCATTGTTGACATTTTGGTGTTTCTTTATAATATACACTATTTCTTTGCGTTGGGGTTGAGACCCTTCCTCTTCATACTTCTCTTGACGGATTTCTCGATCAACTCCTTGTCCTCTTCGGCCTCGAACTCGGCGAAATCGTCGTGGATGATGCCCTCCTCCTCGGCCTCGGCTCTGGCAGACATCTCCTTCTCCTTGGCACCGGACTTGGTGATGTCGTGTGGAGAAGAGGCAATCTTCTTGAACTTGGCCACGAAAAAGCCGTCTACGTTGTATGTGTGGGGGTAATAACGCCTCGTCAAAGAAAGGTGTTTGCTGAAGTGCTTTCCTCTGTAGGACGTGAAGCCCTCTTTTCCGATCTTCAAGCCGGCATCGACCAACCTCACGTTGGGCCTCTTTCTCAAGGCATAGTCCACCACAGCTTCGTTTTCCTCAATAGCAACCGAACACGTGGAGTAGACAATGACTCCTCCGGCCTTGGAGTGGGCGTTGACCGAGTCAATGGCACTCAACAATAGTTGTTTTTGCAAGTGTGGGATCTGGATAAAGTCCTTCTCGGTACGCGAGATCTTGACACTCTCATCTTTGGCAATGACTCCGGTACCGGAACATGGAGCATCCAATAAGACACGGTCGAAGCCTCCAATGACCTTGGGGAACTCACGGGCATCGTAGTTGCACACAATGGTGTTTTTGCATCCCAACCGTTGAATGTTGGCAATCAACGACTTGGTTCTGGCATTGTTGGCATCATTGGCAAACACACACCCGGTGTTCTTCATGAGGGCAGAGATATAAGTGGTTTTACCACCGGGAGCAGCGGCCATATCCAACACACGCTCGTTTTCCTGAGGATCTAAAGCCATCACCGGCAAGAACGACGAGGCTGCTTGTAGAATATACTGTCCAGACAAGTATTCGGGGGTGGCACCAATGGGGACCTGCGAATCGAAGATCTGCAAACCCACCTTGGTCCAGTTGCCAATAGGCTGCAAATTGACACCACGGTTGACCAAGGTCTGGGCCAAGTCTCTTCTTCTGGCCTTCAAGGTGTTTGTTCTGATGGTCACGGGTCTGGCCACCTCGTTTGCCTCGAAGAACTCGATGGCTTCGGCTGGCACAAACAAGTTGAAGAGCTTCTCGGCCAAAAACTCAGAGTACCCAAAGTAGTCACTAATGTCCTTGATGAGCCTGCTGACATAGTCAGCACGAGACTTATCCTCCTCGGCCAACTCTTTGAAGTTCTCCAAAACCTTGACGATTTCAAGCATCCGCGTCCTGACGGAGGTCACATCTACAGGCCGTTTGGCCATCTCCTCCTCTTCTTCCTCGGTGGGCAAGACCTGGGCCCGGGGCTGTACAGCACCTTCCACCAACTCCTTCTGGGCCTCCTCGGCCTCCAATTCCTCCTCTTCGTCCAACTGACGCGAGAAGGCCTCCATGTTCTCTGCATTCAAGCCCTCCAATTCGTCGTCGTCCTCATCGTCGGAAAACATGGGCCGCATACGGGCCTCTTCATCCGAGTCCACATACTCATCGTTCTCGGGCTCGAGGTCCGAGCCAAACTCATCGTTGGCATCGTCCTCATCAAACAACGATTTCTTGGCTGACGACAACTCCTCGTAGTCGACTTCGGGGAGATCAGCTGGAGCCTCTTCCTCATCTTCACGCTGCTGCTTGCGAGCTCTCTTAGCAGCTCTTCTGCCTTTGGGTGAGGCATCACCCGCCCGCTTTTTGTCCTTGGAATATTTCTTGGAGCCTCCTGATTTGGCCCCGGTGAACTCCTCCAACGAAGGAGGCGCTTCCTGCTTACTTTTGGCTCTTCTACCCATGATATGAAGAGATGGTGTAGTTTGGCTGAAAAAATGCGATGAGGCTCGCTTCGAAAAAATCTCTGGGTGCAAGAGTGCGACCATGAGATAGGAGAGAAAGAACAGGTCTAAAGAAACAGGCCTGAAGAAACAGGTGGTAGAAAGTAGAATGGAAATTAAAAGCGGGAATTTAGGAATTTAGAAATTGTGGAATTGGGGAAAAGAGGTGTATTTTTGAATTTAATATCAGTATACGGCATAGATTGGCATGTTTGCCTATGTAGTGATTATTGATCTCTGGCTTGGTTGATGCTCACTAGCCTCCGGCTAACCTCCGCACCGTACTCTCTATACAACATAGATACATGTAACGTAATAAATATACCGAAGAGATCTGGAATTAAAATGTAGTGTTTTGCCACTTCATATTGTCTAACTTTTTATTTTTTTTTATTTTTCTGGTTTTCTGATTTTCAAAATTTACTACTCT
Organism: [Candida] ipomoeae; assembly: GCA_002370145.1. Taxonomy (NCBI): domain Eukaryota; kingdom Fungi; phylum Ascomycota; class Pichiomycetes; order Serinales; family Metschnikowiaceae; genus Metschnikowia; species [Candida] ipomoeae. The sequence continues at coordinate 93,383 of NKZK01000658.1, forward strand.
TCAATTCATGAGCTGATAAGGTTAACCATTTGCAGTGATAAACATGTGGACTTGAACAAGGTAAGGCATGAGGCATAAAATTCAGAATTTTCAATTTTCAAGAGAAGAAGAAATTGAAGAGGTGAAGATTGGAAGTATATATAAAGGAAAGACGTATAGTAAAGGTGGTACATGAAGGTAATACTAGAGGCTGTGTCATCTATACCGATTGGCAATGATTCGATGAATGTTTCAGACAGTCTATTTTTATTATATAAAAGGGGATTTGAATAATTAGTCAGAATCTTGACATATTTGTTTAGTGCTTGGAAAGTACCTATAGTATAGGTATGCCATTATGCCACTACTAGAAACGAACCAGTTCTATATAGCTTTACAAAATATGAGTCCACATTCTTCCACTATAGATAATGTGCATTAACACATACTGCTAAGTACTAATACTGGTTAATGCCAGGTCAATACCTGTACTAGAAAGCGAGACTATCAGTATAATTCCCAGCACCAACTACAAGACTAGATGAGTCACTTTAATACCACCGGATATATATAACCAGTACCATTATAAATTTACTAGGTATTTCACAATGGCTCACTAAATTCTGACCGTTCAGGTTCGGCTTGCCAGATGGGTAATGCCCCAGTGGGTCTAACGAAGTATATAAGAACAGATGCAAGTAAAGTACTGAGTAGATGATTTTAAAAATAGAGACAAGTTGTAGAGGAGACAGGAAATGGAAGGAAAAGGAAGAAAAGGAAGAAAAGGAAAAAGGAAAAAGGAAAAAAATGCAAAAAGTGTAGAGATACGCTAAGTAGAAACATTAATGGCTTCTCGTGGAGTGGGTCTGGAGTCGCACTAGCTGCAGTCCGCCATGGCAGAAGTGATGGAGCCGATGCATCGCAGCTCACCACTGGCTATGGACATGGAAAAAAGCCGCCACACGATCGTGGCCAAGCAGCACGTGCTCATCCGGTTACCCTCGGAAGGGTTGAAGATCTCCTATCTCCGGGAAGACGGACTCATCAGTTTGGGCAAGTTCGGCTCGTTCAAAGCCACCAGCATATTCGGGCATCCCTACGGCACCACGTTTGAAATCGTCGAGGACCACGAGGCAGTTCCGGTGAAATCTTTGACCAGCGTCAATGACGAGCCGTTGGAAAACGAGCTAGACGACTCGCAGCTCACCAAGGACCAGGTGACGCGGTTCTTCGAGGTCAGTGCCGAGTCTAACCAGGACATCATCAATATTGGGTCCAAGATCCAGAAGTTGGACAACAAGCAGATCGACGAGCTCAAGAAGTCGGGCGCCTCTTCGGACATTGGCCAGAAAATCATCGACCAGATCATTGCGGGCCACTCTGCTTTCGACAAGAAAACCATCTTCTCCCAACAGAAGTATTTGCGCCGTAAGCAGCAGAAGTTCTTGCGCCGGTTCCAGGTGGAGTACTTGGGCCTGTCACAGCTTCTCCAATACTACATTGAAAAGGACTCTCAGAAGGTCATGGAGATGAGCGACGAGACCTTGGGCATGCTCCTTAGCCATGCCAATATCAGACCTGGAGGAAAGTACCTTGTCATTGACGATACTTCTGGTGTGGTGACATATGCCATGTTGGAGCGGATGCAAGGACAGGGAACCATTCTCCTTGTGCATGAAAATGAACATGCCAACTTGGCGGCCTTGCGGCACTCCAACTATACTGAGGAGTTCCAGAAGAAGATGATCAAGACCTTGAGCTGGCTTCAGTTTGCTGAGCCAGAAAACGAAATGATCCACTGGGAAGAACTCCCCGAGAACGAGGTTGAGGAGATGAAGCCCACCAAAAAACTCCAGTACGAGAGAAGACTGAAGAGGGCCGCAGAGATCAACCATGCTTTGAACATGGTGATCGAAGGTAACTTCGATGCTCTTGTTTCAGTCACGGCCCTCAAAATCCCCTCCATCTTGCCCTACACAGTCCACCGTGTGGGAGGCTCTCGGCCCTTGGTGTTCTACAGTCAATTCAAGGAAGTGTTGTTGGAGACCCAACATGCCTTCTCGTGCATGAAGACGGTGTTGGCCCCATCCATCTTTGAGACCAGGGCCCGTGCTTACCAGACCATCCAGGGCAGATTGCATCCTCTCATGACTCTGAAGGGTTACGGAGGCTACATTTTGAGTGGCACCAGAGTGTTCCCTGCCGAGGGCTTTATCCAAGCCGTGGGTAAGGGCACCAGAAAGAAGCCCAAGCAGAATCCCCCAGGAACCCAAGAAGCAGACACTCCAGCCCAAGGAGCAGAGGTCCAAGAGGCACTGGAAACCCCCAAGTCCAATACAGATACAGAAATGGCCGACGAGATACGATCCTGAGAATGATATACATAGTTTAGAACATTTTGAATCACTCATACCTCATAAATATCACTCATACCTCATAAGTTATCACTCAAAACTCACAGGTAGAACTCGTACAAGTCATAACTCATGGATACAGTACATATTTCTATCACTTATTATATGAATTTAGCTCAGTCATTCCATCACTCAATCTACTTTTCCACGAGCTTGCTTAAGAAAACCATGTTCGAGTCGGTCTTCCAAGCAACCACACACCGTAGATTGTTCGCAGAGTCATAGTACCTCCCCCATTCCCAGCCTTCAGGAAGCAACCTCGAGGTCTCGATGACCTGGTCGTCGTAGCCTAGCTCAAAAACAAGTCCTTTGGCATTCAAAGGCTTGACGAGGTTCTCCATGAGGTGCTCATAGAACTCCACACCTCCAATCAAAGCATCGGCAGGCTCATGGAGCCTCACAGACTGCTCAATTCCATTGAGAGCTAGTGGCTTTTCGTAGTCCTCCTGGAATACGTATGGAGGATTAGAGGTCACTAGGTCCACCTCAGAGAAGTGTCTAGAGACGTCCACATCGAACAAGTCAGCCTGGTAAACTTCTACATCAAGATCACATCTGCTCCGATTCTCCATGGCAAGCTCATAGGCATGTTTGGAGTAATCAAAGGCCAGAACCAGGCATTTCGGAGCCATCTTCTTCACCAACAACGGAATACACCCACTTCCCGTACATGCATCCACAACCTTTAGTCCCTGGTCCAGCAGCGCTAGCAAGTCCCCCACCTTCAGAGCCCATTCCTCCGTCTCCCACCTGGGTATAAGTACGTTCTTCTTGCACTTGATCTCCAAAGCCCCAAACGGCTGCGTGCCTAGGATATACTGTAAGGGCTCCAAGCGAGAGCGTCTCTTCACAGCATCGGCCCACTTACTCTTGTGAAGCTCCGTCTTGATCCACCGTAGCTCGTTCCTGGCTTGGTCCAAGGACCTGGTGGCATGGACTAGAGGCGGGAGAAGCCGCGACTGCTTGAAGGCTACTCTTACTGTTCTATAAGAAACCCTAGGCATACGCTGAAAGAATGCGCACACTTCGATTCACTTTGATTTTCCCATCAGTTTTCATTCATTCTCATTCTCTATTGATTCTCAGTACTCACTATTATTCACACTATTAATTCATACATTAATTCTCAGTATACTAATATATGTACCACACTAAAATCAATGCACACTATTTGCCTCTAAACAAGCAACCTTATTTACGGTCACAATTTCTGGATCACTAAAATAATACCTTGATAATTATTGAAATATTGACAAAATATACCTTGTTATAACCTGATATTAATATCTTTGGTCCTGTTCTAGATCTTGGCGGGGCCAAATCCATACTATTACTACTAGTACTCACTATTACTATTACTCACTATTACTACTAGTACTCACTATTACTATTACTCACTATTACTACTAGTACTCACTATTACTATTACTCACTATTACTACTAGTACTCACTATTACTATTACTCACTATTACTACTAGTACTCACTATTACTATTACTCACTATTACTACTAGTACTCACTATTACTATTACTCACTATTACTACTAGTACTCACTATTACTATTACTCACTATTACTAGTATTCACTATTACTAGTATTCACTATTACTATTACTACTATTACTACCACTACTACCACTACTACCACTACCACTACCACTGCTACCACTACTACTGCTACTACTGAGACTGAAAGAGTGGCTAAAAATATGGCTAGGTTTACTGGCTGTTTTACTGACTACTTCTATTCTCACTGCTCTACTCTCTCTACTCTCACTATTCACTCTAAAGCTCTCATCCCGATTATATTATTTACAAGCTCACATTCCGTTTCTAACGTAGTACATGTACGCTCTTTCATGAACATGGTCCGGGAAAGGCGTGATGACCTCCGAATGACCTGGTCTTGCAACTGGGTCGTTCAAGTATACCGCATGACATGTCTCAAAGGAGATCTCAATGTGATGGGGCAAGATGGCAAAGGCGCCGAGGAAGGCCCGGGGCGTCCATGGCGTGAAGTATGGTTTGGAGGGGTTTTGACGGCCGAACAAGCCCTTTTGCCAGGGAAGGTTGACCACTGCACTGGCCTCGTTTTCCATCACCTCGTCTGCCTTCAACGGGGCCACGTACTTCAACTTCTTGCCAAAGTCCGTGTTGAATGGAAGCGCCTTGGCATCTTCCGGCATCTTCAGTTTCTCGGCATTGACCCGGATCCGCTCTAATTGCTGCGTGACAACCTCACTGAGCATTTTCCTCACATGTGCCGCATTCTTAGCGGCATCTGCAGACGAGAACTCCGTGCTCTTGGTAGAAAGGAAACTCTTGCAAGCTTCCTCGGAGTGGGCCTTGACCAAGTCGTGGTCGGCTTTTTTCAAGATGGTGTAGATTTCAAGACACTTTTCCAGATCGGGCTTGGATCCGGTGACAATCTTGAGGAACTGGTCACTCGTGACTTCTTCCACGGGCTTTCCACCCGCACGGGCCAAGATCTTGGCCAATATGTTTTCCCTGGTGGTGAGCTTCTGAGTCTTGAGCATGTCTGCCTCCACAGACTTGTTGAAGTTCTTGATGGATTCTAGGCGGGTGGGGTTTCCGTTCTCCAAAGTGTTCAAGGACTCGGGCTTGTTCTGCTTCAAGTCCCACACATCCTTGGGGTTCAGTTTAGCAGCATTCACGTACTTGTTCCACACTGCAATTTGTTTATTGTCCACTTTGATGGCCTTTTCAAGGCTGGGCTTGACTCTACCCATGGCAAGCATCACCTTCTGTGGGTTGACGTTGAAAATGTCTCCACTCTTAAGAGGGAAAGATGGATGCTTGATGGTGACACCATTCACCTGCACGTGGCCGTTCTTGATAAACTCCCGGGCTTGTCTGATGGAGGAGGCAAACATGGAGCGGAACAACGCAAACTCAAGGCGCTTTTCCAACACAGCATACGTCTGCAAGGACATGGGAGTAGGCGACACATCCACACCCTTCAAGGAGGCATCCAACTGAGCTACGGATTCTAAATTGGGCAGGAACAACGTCTTCCAGCGGCTCTCGGTCAAGTGCTCTCCGTGGTAGGCTCTGGTCTCTCTCTTGGCAGTCCATTTCTGCTGGTACAAGGTCATGCCGTTGTACTTGATCAGCAGCTTTTTGTACAAGTTGAACAAGTTGTACTTGTTCATGGACGCACGCACACGGCCCCTAGCCGTGGAAAATAGATTGGAGGCTCTCCTGGGCATCTGGTGCTGTGGGGGTTGTGGATGAAGATGCGAGTGAAGGTGAGAAAAAAGTGCTTGAAAAGTCGTGCGTGAGAGAAACCAGTGGGTTCTAAGTAATCCATATATATACAAGGATAAAAGATATTGAGGTATTTTTTTTTGGAGATATCAAGAGTGTCGTTTTGGGATTAAGAGAGGTTTGAATTGGAGACTGCACTCAATCCATTATTTATGGGCATGCTTTGGCATTGCTTAGTCTAGAAGCAGTGGTTCCATTATAGCGTAGGAATCGCGACTCATGGCTACATACATATACATATATATATACATATACTAGACTAACTACCTCACTATATATATACATATTCTGTACTACCTCACCGCACTACTACAGTAGTACCCACTATTGAAACCCCCGTACCAATATTGACGACCCAGTTCTGAATACGCAGCTATGTCTCGACTGTGGAGTGCTGAGGACGAGGTCAATCTCTTTAGCTTGATCTGTGACCACAAGCCTGCAGGCCCTCAGGCGGAGGAAAGGGTCCAGATAATCGTACAGCACCTCAACACCAACGCCAAGGGCGCTGTCTTCACTGCACCGGAAGTATGGGCCAAATTGGCACTACACTTTAACATGAAAGAGGTCAATGACATTGAAAACGAGATGGAATACGAAATGCCCATAGTGGAGGAGAAACCTACCATTACTGCCGGACCGGACCTAGACAACGACGCAGCCATGGACCTCTACTCTTCGGAACTAAGCGACGTGGAGGGCGAGGATATGGTGGACTTGTCTAGGTTGAAGGAAGAGGACGAAGAGGCTTTAAAAAATGCACATATTGCCAGAGGACGCCGAAAGTCCACCACAACCAAGAAAAAGGACCCGGTTTCGGAAGAACCAGCCACCCGAAAACGCACGCGGTCCGTGGCCAAGCTAGGGGGTAATGAAGCCAATGCCAAGAGACTTCAGCTGAGGTCCAGCCTGTCTGCATCCACAGCGAAACGGAAAACTCGGTCAGAACTCACTCCAGACCCCATCATCCCTTCTACTACTGAGACCACTGAAAACAAAGCCCTCGTGGATCCGGTGGGACATGATGTGGAGAAGCAAGTGCCTCAAGAGACCAATACCGGCGATGTAACACCGGATGTTCCAGAACCGGATGCAAAAAAGGAGGAAGATACGCTTAAAACAAGGCGAAGCACCCGTCAATCCGCTCGCAGAAGCGTCCGGAAAAAGTGAGTGAATTGTGGGGAGCTAGAATGGGGAAAAATGAATACTTGGAAATTATAGAAATTTCTATAGTGTGCAACTCTATAGTGTGAAGTATCTACGCATACTTGGTGAGTCGATTATAGTGGTGGAACTATGGGCTATGATAACTATGGGCTATGATAACTATGGGCTATGATAACTATGGGCTATGATAACTATGGGCTATGATAACTATGGGCTATGATAACTATGGGCTATGATAACTATGGGCTATGATAACTATGGGCTATGATAACTATGGGCTATGATAACTATGGGCTATGATACTATTTAACATGATGACTATGGACTATGATAACTATAGTGAAAAGCTATGGATGACTGTGGAACAAATACGGAATGATTGAATATCGATCCATAGAGAATTGCCTGATTATGTTTGCCTGATTATGTTTGTCTGATTTGTCCTACCCCAGAACAACAGGCGCAGCCGTCATGATCATCATCAGAGTCAAACTCATTCGAATCCATTTCCGCAAGTTGCTGGTCGAGCAACTTCACATCCACAGCCGGTTTCTTCTCGGCCAATTTCTGGTCGGCCAGACTCTTTGGATCTTGGTTTGAACCATCGGACATGCTTTTGGCAGGTTCCGACATTATGGAAGAGATGGGTTGAAAATCGTGCATATATCTATCGCGCACTAAGGTACTCATAGACATCAGACATTTGACCATTGGCAGTCTTTGGCAAGTCTTTGGTTTGGTATTTCTGGTGTGTCATTGGCCTACTATTTTTAGTCTAGTGTCATGCCAATGTATATTATTAGTCAATTATGAAATGATTGTATACAATCAGTGTTTATGCCTCTAAGATAGCTTAGCACCGATCTTGCCCCAGAAGGTGGTGGGGGTGGTCTCTTCCCAGACCATATCGTCGATTTCCCTAACTCCAGTGTCAATGTCGATTTCGTCCAATGGGATCAAGAGGGTGCTGAGCTTGAATGAATTTTTGCCGTTGTAGTAAAAATGTGCAAGTGCCCAAACGACAAAAAATAATATGACCGAGATGTATGCGGTGAAGAACAGTGAAGCGGTGAAGCCATAGAAACAGGAGAATCCTTGCACGAACACCAACATGAAGCCCAAAACAAACGAGTAGTAGGCTTGGAATGGCATCCACATGGCCTTAAAGGGTAAGAAGTCTCTGCCCATGCCTCTTGCTTTCAAGCAGTTCATGAATCTGATGTGCGAGAAGGAAATACTGACCCAAGTGATCAAGCCGGCCACAGCGGTGATGTTCAAAAGCCAGTTGAAAACCTCGTTTCCGCTATTGGAAAGCACCATGTAGCCCAAGGCACCGAACAAGGCCGTGAATAGCACACACACGTATGGAATGCCCTGCTTGGTGGTTCTAAGAAACACCTTTGGGGCCACTTTGGCCTGAGCCAAGCCATACAAAATTCTGGAGCCCGAGTACACATTGGAGTTGGCAGCAGAAATAATGGCAATGAGGATCACGGCATTGAAGATGTCGGGAAGAACAGGGGTACCCGAGTTCTTCATGGCAACAATGAATGGGGAGGTGGCAGCAAAAGGTTCACCATCTTGCAGCTTCAACTTGGGGTCGTTGTATGGGATTAATAAGCCCATGAAGAAGATGGACAAGATGTAGAAGACGATGATTCTGTAGATGACCTTTTTGATGGCGGAAGGAACGGTCTTTCTAGGGTTGGCCGACTCTCCGCAAGAAACACCCACCAACTCCACACCCTGGAAGGTGAACAAGGCGGAAATCAACGAAGACAACCAGGACAAGAAACGGTCGGTGTTAAGGTTATGCACAAAGCCAGCTCCGCCACCCCAAGGGCCAGGGTTACGCCAGTATCTGAAACCCACAGGACCGGTCTTTCCTGCACCACACACCATACACAAGGCATAGATCAACCAGCCAAGAACAGCAATGATTTTAACGGTGGCGATCCAGAACTCAAATTCTCCATAGAACTTCACAGGGAACATATTGGAGATGGTGATAAGAATCCAGAAAATGATGATCCATGCGGCCAACGGCACCTTATACGTCCAGTACTGGATGATCTGGCCCACCACGGAGATCTCCAAAGCGAACGTAATGGCCCACGAGAACCAATACATCCAGCCGTTGGCACAGCCGAGGGCAGGCGAGCAGAACCTGGCAGCAAACTGCGTGAAGGAGCCCGAGCATGGAATATAAGTGGCCATCTCACCCAACGACTGCGTCACCGAGTACGCCAAGGTGGTGATGAACAAGTATGAAATAAGGGCCATGACAGGCCCGCACTGGATAGGAGTCTTGGTGGAGATGAAAAGCCCCGTCCCTATAGTGCCACCAAGCGCGATCATGGAAATGTGTCTTGCTTTAAGGTCTCTCTTAACCTCCTGCTTTTCAAGCGGGTCCAAGCTGGAAAGCGACTCTTCGTCCCGGACATATTGCGAATCCTTGGAGGGGCCGCCAATATTCTTTTCTCCTATGGAAGACATGATGCAAAAGGGGTATTTTCTTTTTCTTCTTTTTTTATTTCGCTCTTGACTCACTTTGCGAGTACACTTCAAGTCCCTTCAAATTCAATACACTCGAAAATCCAGTCCTTGACTTCAAATGCTTGACTTCAATAGATTAATGATCTGCACCAAACCTCTAGCTCTATATTCTGTGACCAATACCTGGAAGATAGACTAGTGATAAACAACAACTAAGGTAAGAATGGGAACTCAAGCAATAATTATTTACAAGAGAGGGAATGCAGTGGGTTAAGTACTCTGGTATGTGCGATCGTATGTACGTCTCTATCAGAGTTAGATTGAGTGTTCCATCTGGGAGGATAGAGTCATTTCGCACCGCAGAGCGAGGGGCCGCCAGGTTGCATGCCGGAAAGCGCTGCAGCTCTCGAGGAAAGTGCCGCGTTCTTCGTTGCATATGCCGCGGCCCACCGCGAAAATCCTACGCTGCCGGTCGCTGCTACTTGCACTTAGAGGAACCGGTGATGTGGGTCTTCCTCCCAGGGCAGGTCTATGCACTAGAGTCCGCTTATCAGTTAGATTGCGGAGAAATGCTTATTTGCGCGCTTCTCGAATTACTGGTCTGGGATTGCTTTGGGGTGGGTTGGGGTAATAGGCCTTGACTCCGACGGACATGCCCTTTGCCCATGCCACTTTTCCTTTTTTTTTTTTTTGACGCTCGGCACTATATGTGCGTTCGCCTCTTCTGCGATGATGCCTCGGGAAAACTTGCTCGAGCTCTCATTGGTCCATGCTTGTATACTAGTACTGAGTTGATTTGGATTCTTGTTATTTTACTTTATTTTTTGCCTTTGTATTATTGGGATCTTCCGTTTTGACGTTATTTTGGGCCCTTTGTCTTTGAATGTAGACTTTGACGTTGGTCTTCGCTTTTCCCCTTATCTCCTGCTTAGGAATGACTAACTTTGGGCTGCATATATTTGCTTTCTTTTTGGCGCGACTCTTACAGCATAGGTCATCGAGCTCCGGACATATGTCATCGAGTCCGGAATTACATCATTGATCATCGATCCAAATACACTCAGACGTACTACCTCTAAAACACACTTAGAGGTACACACTTCTTCTAATCTACAGTTGATCCGAAAATTTTCCTAATTAAACAATTCAAAAACTGATCCTAATTGGAGTCTGTGAGCACAATTTGACAACGGCCCTTGGTGACAGAAGCTGTACATCCATTAGGGATCTCCTGGCCGTTCGAGTAGAATTTACCGTTCCTGTAAGAACAAGATCCCAACACTACCGAGTCGCCATCGGCGATAATGTCAACGTTGAAGTTGGCTCCGTTAAGGTTGTTGGGGTTGGCGAAAAGACCAATGTATGCAATTCCATTGTCGTAACCGGCTCCAAATTCGATTGGTGCCCAGTTACCAACTCCTGAGCTGGCATCTCCCCAAACACATCCATCCTCAACAGAAACTCCGGCATTGTTAACGTAGTATTGCGCAGAAGTCTTCTTTCCTTGCCACTGGTAGTAGGTAGCTTGGTCCACAGTGGTAAGAGGAGAAGTAGAGCCTCCCGACACAAACGTTGGGATATCCATGTTCTCAGTTCCTGGGTAGTCGGTTCTGCAGATGGCAACCCCCTGAGAGAGCTTGTTCACAACAACTACAGAGTCTCGTCCCCATTCACACAAAGTTTTAGCGTCCGTGTTACTTCTGTAAAGCTTGCCGTTTCTGCAGTGCAAGCCACCGACAGAGACACCGTTGGAAGGTTGTTCAGATGGCCATTGAGTCTTGGACATACCTGGCTGACAAGCGTAAGAACAGTACGATCCTTCCTTACAGGTACCGCCGGTAGAGGTATCAGAGTTGTAGATTCCGGACCAGCCTCCGAAACCCAAGTAGTCGAGGTTCATCACACCTTGGTCAGTTGGGAATTCGCTACAAGACAAAACACCATCTTGGAATTCCTGAGTGATAGGTTGGTAGTCACCCACCAGACCACCGGAGCTGGAGCCCAAGCCGGAAGAAGAGCCGGAAGATACAGCAGCACCAACAGAGGAAACATCATTTGCAACCTGAGAGTGAGCAACATCAGCGGCGGAGGAAGCAAAGCCAACAACAGAAGAAGCGGCGTCTGCAATTGGGGCAGAAGCACCATCAGCAGCAGCGGAAGAAGGAGCAGGAGGTGCAACGTTCTCACCAGCAGCAGAAGATGCTTGAGCGGCATTGTCCACGACAGAACCTGCTGTCGGAGCAGCATCTTGAGGCAAGCCGTCGGCACCGACAGTCACAGTGACATAAGCGTATTCCAAAACGGTTTCTCTCTTGTGCCTGTGATGGACGTGAGATCTCTTTTCTACGCAGTCAGCATCATTCAAACTAGCTGGAGCTGCCACGGCAACAGATGCCAACACAGTGACAAGTGCAGCAATGGTGGAAGAGTTGAATTTCATCTAGAATTGAGTTAGTATTATGAAACGTAGAAACGAAACCATCATTGATTTTACGGGCTTAGCATCGCGTGTACACGAAACGCGAAACGTCGCCAAAACACGCTGTGCACAGGTCAAATGTTCCGCACGCGACTGCGTCCAAAGGGCTTCGCAACACGCATTTGACGGCTCCTATTCTCACCATGACGACGAGAGCCAGGAGGCGTGCGCTCACGAGTGCAAATCCATAGCAATACAATGAAGTATTACGTGCCTGACACGGACAACCATGATGAACACGAATGCATAACCATGACAGAACGGATAACCACACGACTAACCACATAACCAGAAGAACGACTCAAACCCATCTTGCGGTTATGATGCTGGCTGAGTGCTCCCACTGGCTTGTGAGGGATCGAGAGCCATGGGGGCCATGAAATATAAATACATACTGTTTTGATAAAGGAAAGTAATTGCTAAAAAGCAGGGCAATGAAAAGAGGGAAACTTTAAAAAGGAGTGTGAGGATTAACCTGGGTTTGGGGGATTTGAAGTTGGGTAAGAAAAAAAACAGAACGGTTTTTGGGGACAGCGGCTGGAAGCTGTTTTATGGGGTTGCGCGCAGCGCCGCAGCTGCACCGTCATGGGTTGGCGCGAAAGGCATGGGCATGCATACAATAATAGGGGACAATGCTGGCGAGGAGCATTTCGGGCTTTGACAATCCTGTGCGCTTGCCGGCATGCCAAACTAGGCAGGCACAGAAGGGGGCTTCGTCTATAGATTGCCCTGTGACGAAGCCTTCTTACGAACACCGGCAAGGAGTGTAAAGGCAAGCGGGTTTTTGGAGGTCAAGTGGGAGGGCTCAAAACTTAAAAGGTTACACGATATTTTCAACGGTGCTACTTTAACCGCGGAGTTGTAACTCCTAACAATTGCATTGATGTAAAGTCGTTGGGTGTCACCGTGTACGAATCTCGTGGCTGATGGTTACGTTTCTTGCCCATTGTTTAGCGCGTGATCTGCTGAAACCTGGCAAGGAGGCTGCTGCGATCATGGCTTAAATACGCGCCAAGCATGGAAACGCTGGCCCTTCTAAAAACAGTCAAAATGCACGCACTCTTGTATTCCACCAAAGAACACATAAAAGATCGACCAAAAACCAAAGCAAATCCTTCTTGGGATTTTCACCACTGGTGGTTACCCGTTTCCGTCTATTGTTTTTAAGGCGGGCGTTTTTGTGGTGGTTGGCATTTTTGGTCAAACAATGTATGCGCATGACAATAGGCCAATTAATAACCGGCAAAAAAGGAAAAGTGCATTTGTAAGCGAATGTTTGCCTTTTGGTGTGTTACGGGATATATAGAATGCATCCATGTGACTTGTAATATTTCCAACGTAAACTACACTCGCCTCGTTGTGAGTGCACCCGTACACCACAATTCCACCCGATGCTCATCTCACTCTGCTCGTATATAGCGAACTCATCAGATGACTGAACACACCGAGTCTGCTGAAGGAGAAGCCATTCCGGCTCCACCCATTGTGGTTGGTACCATGGATACTGGCGAGACCGAAGGTGCAGTTCCTCCAAGTTCTGGATTCGACAAAAGCGAAGATCCAGTACTGGAACCAGGTAATACAGTAAAACTAGACAATACACTGGAGCCAGAAAATCCAGTACAGCCAGAACATCCAGTGGCTCTCGAAACATCAGCAGCGAACGAAATTCAAACGACAAAAGAGATCAGTCCGGCTGGTGACATAATCGCAGATAATGGTGCTGGCTCGAAGAGTCCGATCCAGTCCTCTGAACAACCTTCGCCGGCTCAACAGGGCGAAACAATAGAGACAAAGGAGCAAGAGTCCGACAGAATCAATGGTTTTTTAAAAGGAGACACTCAGAATGAGCAGTTGGCCCAGTTCTCCGATGACGAGATCAGTATCAAGTCAGACACCAATGCAGACAACTCAAGCTCGGAGTCAGAATCAGATCTGGGGTCGGAGTCAGATCTGGATTCCAGTTCGGATCTGAATTCAAGCTCAGATTCAGAGTCCGAGGATCCAGACACCAAAGACATCGATGTACAGGATAATCTAGAGGAGGACGACGAAGCACCGTCAGGCCCCATCGTGTCCAAAAACGAAGTGGACGAGAAGCCCCAGGAACTTCCTGCAGACTACAAGGTGCCCGAAGATGCTCCATTGGAGTATATTGGCGACATCACGGCCTTGGTGGAACGGAGTGTGATTATAAAAGCCAGTGTATCGGGCGAGTTCCGCATACTCAAGGAGGACTCCATCTTGTGCTTCGAGGACAGACAGCTCTTAGGCCCACTCTACGAGACTTTTGGCAAGTTACAGAGTCCCGTCTACAGAGTGCTTCTCAAGTCTACGGAGGAACTCGCCAAGTTGAAAGATAAAAAGGGCAGCAAGGTGTTCTACGTGGTGCCCGAATCCCAGTTTCTTCTCACAGACTCCATCAAGAAGATCAAGGGCACCGATGCCAGCAACTGCCACGACGAAGAGCTTCCTGAAGACGAACAAGAGTTTTCCGATGACGAGCAGGAATTGGCCAGAAAGCAAGAGAAGCTGCGGAAAAAGAAGCAGAAGAAACAAGACAAGGACGGAGAGCCACCCAAGAAAAGACCGGCCAAGGACGAAACCTTCTCCACGTATGGCTTCGCCCCACCAAAACCACACGAGGCCCGGCCTGTGGCATACAACCCAATCTACCAGCATAACCAGCATGGGCCCCGGGCAGCCCAAAGTGGACAAACTCCTGTTCAACATCGTCAAAATACAGAGGCTTCCCAAAGTATGTCCAATCCACAGGTACCTGTACTTTCATCTCTATACACCGAGACTAAGGGACCAAACAGCCAGTACCAAAACCAGTACCAAAGCCAGCAAAGCCAGCCCAACCACCAAATCCAGCAAAAGGAAATCCAGCAAAATCAAAGCCAGCAAAATCAAGATCACCAAAATCAAGGTCACCAAAATCAAAGCCAGTACCAGCACCAAAACTCAAACCAAAACCCAAACCCAAACCAGTACCAGAACAGACCTGACTACTACACACAACCGAACCAGCCCTACACTGCTCCCAATATGGGGTACATGCCTCAGTACAACCAGGCCGGGTTCTACGCCAACAACCAATATCAAGGCCAGTGCTACCAACAGCCTGCGCCTGCATACCTCCCCCAAGGCAGTCCTTACGAGCAGCAGTACCAGCCTAACATGGCATACGGTGCTTATGCGGTGCAGCCCCAATACCAGCCATACAACCACGTGCAACCAGAGTATCACCAGTACCAACAGTATGCACACAATGGAAACATGCCAGCCATGCCACCTACAAACCAAGCTATACAAGCCAACGGTCAGATGATCTCGCAAGCAAACCAAGCTACACAAGCCAATGGCATGCCAGTGCCTGCTGTGCAGAATGAGTGGGTGCAGGGTGCACCAGTCCAAGCTAACGCACACCAACCCAATGCAGCTTTGCACCAGCTTCACCAGATGGTATCCAGCCAACTCAGCAAAAAGTCAGAAGAGGACTCAAAGTAAGTGAAAGACTTGACAAAGGTAAAGACTCTAGATTAAAGTATAAGAATAGACGACTCCACAGTATATAAAGTTTCAACCTGTAAGACGGCGATGCTGGGTATAAACTGTAAGGTTGGGTATGAACTGTATAGAAGAGAAGGCTAAGTGTATACTGCGAGTATCAGGCGACTCAGCCGTAAACTTAGACTTTTTTTCTCTCTAGATGGGAGTAATCAGCTCTAGAGCCTGTTTTGCATGGCCAAGGGCTCCATCCGGAAACCCAGCAAGTTTGGCCACTTCGAAAGCATAGGATCTCTCGCTGATTCCCGGCTCGAGCCGGTGGTCAAAGTAAAGAGTGCCGTCCTTTTCACTAACATTTGTTCGGAGAAACTCCATCTTCGTCTCTTTGACGTTATTGTTCTCAAGTAAAGTCTTGAGCTCTTGGCCAAAATGCGTAGCGAATAAAGTACGACACTTGTTCTTGGTCAAGAGCGTGACCAACGTAGCATATGCTATGGCGAGGCCCTCTCTTCCACTGGTGCCTCGGCCAATTTCATCCACAATAGCCAAGGACTGGCTCGTGGCGTTTTTCAAGATATTGCTAGTCTCGAGCATTTCAACCATGAACGTGCTCAAGTCACTGAAGATATCATCGGAGGCCCCGATTCTGGTGAACAACCGATCAACAAGACGAAGCTTGGCCTTGGATGCCGGAACAAACGACCCGATCTGCGCCATAATCACAATCAATGCATTTTGCCGGAGAAACGTGCTTTTTCCACCCATGTTGGGCCCCGAAATCACCCACAACTTGGCGTCCTTGCCGAGGCGAGTATCATTCACCATGAAGTTTTGGCCATTGCTCCGCAAGCTGGCTTCCACCACGGGATGTCTTCCTTCAGATATCTCGAGACAATTTGTAGAAGCAAACCGAGGACGAACCCAATTGTTTTCCTGAGCAAGCTGCCCGAAGGATGCTGTCACGTCTAGAAAATCTGCTTTTCTTCCAGCACTCCGGATGCGGAAGATCTCCTTGAGAACCTCTTCCGAGAGGCTCTCGACGATTTTTCGTTCCTCTTCGAGAATCCTTCGCAACAACGAATGTTTTTCTTCTGTAAGGCGACTGATCTGCGGTGCTTTCATAAGCAAGGAGATTTTTTTCTTGTCAATGATTTCTAAATCATGATCCTTCACCAATAAAGGCACGATTTCATCTAGTTTCTTAGATCTGGAAGTGACTGAAAGCACATTAAAGAACCTGCCCACTTGGTCCTTCTGCACAACCGTGGCCTTCGGATCGATGGACTTAATGGATTCTGACACTTCGCTCACGAAGTTAGTTTCCCGTTCTTCTGCTTCCTTATAAGCTTGGTGCAATGCTGATAGTCTTTCATTGTAGTCCTTCTTGACCACGAACTCTTGCAACTCCTGCGTAGTACTTGCTGAGGTCTTTTTAATGTACGCATTAACACCATCAAGTCCCAAATTGGACCCCGAAATGAGCTGTTCCTCCAAAGACTGAATAGGGTCTCCAACCTTGGTTTCCTCCACGACAGGCCTGTGCTCCTCAAGTTCGAAAGTGGCAAAGATTTTGTCAGCGATTTGCTTGGGAATGTCAAAAGCATCCAAGAATTCCGTAAGCAAACCTTTTTCAGCTGGAGACAACTTCTCCTGAGAGTCGGTCAACATCTCGTGCAACTTCAGTAAGCTTTCAAGACCCACAGCAACACTCTGGAGGTTGACCACCGGAGAGCCTGTTCTCAAGGTTAATTTTTGTAGAGAGCGAACAAAATCGCCCATTTGGCTTAGGTGCTGTCTAACATGCAAACGCAAAAGCGCGTTTGTTTTGAAGAACGCAACAAAGTCATGTCTATGTTTCAACTCGTCCTCATCCATGATAGGCAGCTTTATCCACTGGGTCAAGAGACGTGAGCCAGAGGGAGAAACCGTGTTCTTTATGGTATTCAAGAGGGAACCCACCACGGAAATAGTACCGAAAGTAGACCTGCCAGTCAACTCCAAGGCGTCTCTGGTCCGAGAGTCCATGTTCAAGTAGCGCGAACTGACGTGTCTGGTGGGTATATCCAACTGAAGTCGACGGTCGGGGAGGTTAACATTGACATAGGAGAGCACTAGATTCAAAGCGGCCTCTTCTCGCACGCTCAAGCTCTCAAACAATTTCCGCGTGGCCACGATGTTGTTCTGGAGATGAAGCTTGTAGTCTTTGTAAGTAGTCTTGTGGAAACGAACAAAGTACTTTTTCAAATCAGCAATTTCAGATAACCACTCGTAATCGGTCCCTGCGTGGAGAAATTCCTTGGGAAGGATGATTTCGCTGGGACTGATGCGCCTCAAATCGCCTGCCAACTCGCCTAATGTCGACAATTGCACAAACGACTCCCCCAAAGAAACATCCACCCACAGGATCCCCACTTCAGCCTCAAGGTTGCGGAGAATGGCGGACTTGGTGGGCAAGTGCACCGCGACCAAGTAGTTATTCTGCGAGTAATTGAGGAACAGCTCATCCACCAAAGTGCCTGGCGATATGATCCTCGATACCTTCCGGTGCCTCAAATTGTTGCTGTCTTCGTTAGTCCCAAACTGGTCCACCACGGCTGCATTCAAATGGAGGTCGTGGACAATGATCTTGACGAATTTCTGGAGCTGAGAGAGTGGAAAACCCGCCATGGGGATCAGATGGTTGCTTGTTTTCCTGGTAGCCACCTTGATACCTAACTTGGGGCCGATAATGCTGGCCTGCTCAAAGTACAACTCGTAGAATCCACCCACCTGGATCAAACACACGCACCCTTTATGCTCGTCGATGAGCCTCCTGGTGGTGGCTAGTAATGGAGATAATGCATTGTTCTTCTCCAAGCCACCACGGTCCCAGGATTGGTAAAGTGGGGCATTTTCTAAGACTTTTTCTTCGTTTGAATTTTCGCTTGGTTCGGGTACATCCACCTTTTGTAGGTCCCCTTGGGCATTCTGTCTGGCCGTCGATGTACTGAACTGTTGGTTGCAGATACGCGTGAGTCTAGATTGTTTGGCCGCTAGAAGCGAGCATCTCGTGACATGTTTCCAATTGGTATGGAGACACTCAAGCAGGCGAAGAAACTGAATGTGACTGCTCATTCATAAAGTTCCCGCAGATTTTAGACCGGGGAACTGCTCTGGCTTTTATAGTGCTAGATGTTCCAGATCTGACGCGCGGTTTGCAGTTTGCAGGTTACATACAGGTACAACCAACAATTTTGCATCTATTCTCCAATGGTGGTGTGATCTATGGTCGGTGGACCTTTAATTAAATACACGAATCCGTGATTATTTTCATACTTATAGTTCGGCATCTGATATCCAATCGTGATGAAACGCATAATTGCTACTTCCACACACAACCAGTCTGATATTGCCTCACAGTTCACATTGCATCTACGGTTTCATAAACGTTTCAGTCTCACTCCGACTTCACAGCAGCATTGCACAGTTCACTAATCAACTTAGTCCAACTCGTCCCACTAAGACTTCACTTCAAGTTAGTCCCACTTATTTTAGTTCAAGTAACCCTTGCATCCAGGTGCACCACAGAGACAACGGATCCTCTCCTCGTCATTGGTCTCTCTCTCGAATTTGTAGTCGTAGGTGAGCTCTTCATTGGCTTCAATGTCCTTGAGAGCATAGATGACGATTCTCTTTTTGCCGTCCACCTTGATGATTTTGGCCGTGCAACTGGGGTTACAGCAATGGTTAATGAACCGTGCAATGCCTCCCTTTTTGGTGGCATCGATGACGATGTTTTCGTCGATCCGGAACAAGTACGACGACCCAATTCCCGTCTTGAGGTAACTCTTCTCCCTATGCTCTGCAACCTGTTGACGAATGCTCTCTCCCACATATTCTATAATCATTTCCTTGGCTGCTATTGGCTCCAACGCATACAAGCCCCAGTTGTGGATGGCAGACCGTGCAAACGACACGGGCTTCTTTCTCTTATTGAGCGCATTGAGATTCAAAATATCCGACTCCGAACTGATGATCTGCTTCTGAGCACTGATATCCGCAGCAAACCTTCTGTTATTGGCCCGACTCACACGAGAGCTCTGCACATTGTTGTTGTTATTGCTCACGTTGGCACCATTTCCACTCTCATCATTGTCGTTCTGGACCGTCTTGAGCGGCTTATGGATCTTCCTCCGATGCGGAAGATACTCGATCTTATCTGCATCAGCAATCTTTCTAAAGCCTTGGCTCTTGAATGAACCGGTATCACACTCAAGGTGCGCACTAAGCAACCCAATAGACTCTTCATCCGATACAATGGCACTGGACGCCTCTTCTTTTTGTTTCCATGCCCAATAGTGTGGATGCTTGATGGGCGAGGTTTCCGCTGTGGATAACAATTTGCGGACCAACTGCATGTCTTCGTCGTCCTTGATGAGATCTTGCAATCTGGTCACATCGAGGACGGTGCCTGCACGAGGCTCAATTTCTTCATAAACAAGTTCGGGAAGAGGCGTCTCGGTTGAGCCATATTTGCATTCTTCATCGTCCTCTTCATCGTCCTCTTTATCGTCAATTTCCATGTCATCCTTTCCTTCTTCGGCAATATCCTTCTTGTCGTCTGCAGGCTGAGGCTCAGGGCTCTCCGTTGCAGCTGCTTCATCTCCAGAAGAATCACTGTATAGAAGAGAATCTCTGAGTTTGGATGTCTTTTGTCTCTTGACATCAACATTTTCGGATGCACCGCTCTCACGTTTCAAGTTGGGCACTGGAGTTGTAGACCTACTGGACTCGCCTTCCGACTCGTCGGACTCCTCCTCATCGAAGTCCAATGCACGTTGCATTGGTAAAAGCTTTTTTCTTTTCATGCTATCTCCCAGCAGCAGCCCGATTTTCTTGGCAAAGCTGGGCAACGTAAAGACGTACTTATTGTTAGTGGCAGTTGAGCTTTGCTGTGATTGAGATGAAGTCTCTGACATTTCGTTTTTGATTTTCTCTGCCTGCAAACTCTCCAGGAGCTCTTTTTCTTTGAGTTCTTTCATCAATTCCGGGTACTTTTCAGGAGACAACAAATCAAGGATTATTGGCGCAATGATTCTTTCTCGGATATCTTTACCCAAGAAGATTTGGAAGTCCTTCACCAAGAGATTGGCGGCTTCGTTGACAATGTCATTGTCTCCGATACGGCTGGACTTCGTGCACTGATTTTCGTCATACTTCTCTGGAACACAAAGGTTCATGAACAAGCGGAACTCGAAGAACCGAACCCCGTCTTCATTTTCGAAGCATCTCTTGCACTCGTCATACGAGTTGAACACCACGAAAAAGCCACTTTTGTCAAGCAAAACTCGAGTCCAGTCATACTTCGTAAGCAATTTCTTGACTTCCAGCGTTGAAATCTTCCGTGTAGGAAGATATTTGTCGTCAATAAATAGAAAAGGTCGTTCTTTCACGTACTTGATCAATTCAGACGGAAGAAACACGCTTTTCACGACCTTCTTGCCGGACCTGCAAGACAATGTTGTGGTGTTTGCTATAGTGGGAGCCTTTGCCCCTGCAGAGGCAGTCTCCTCCTCTTTCTTCTTGGCCTTCATTTGTTCGATTTCAGCCTGTTTTCTCTTCTCCTCAAGACGTCTCTTTTCTTCATTCTCTCTCCTTACGCGTTCAAGACGAAGCTTCTCTTGTGCAATTTTCATCCTATTCTTCAAAACCGAATCGTCCAGATCGTTAAGCGCAGCCTTGAGAGCCACCCCGTCTATTTTAGGTTCTTCTGTTTTGACTGTTCTGATGAAGGATTTGGCAAGTGACAGCGATTTCTCCACCAGGCCTTGAAATGTGAAGGTGGCAATGCCTAGAGGGACTGCATTGATGGGGTCGTTGATGAATTTCACTCCCTTGACGGCATTTCCAAACGATTCGAAGTAATTGACGAGGTATATCTCATTCACCGTGGCCGGTAGGTCCCATACCACCAATTCCGACTGCGGTGGAGCAGTCAAGGAGTCTTTGTCAAACACGAATCTAGCTTTCGGAAGGATCTTGAATGCCATTTTCTTGGAGGTCTTGATTGGCTTGCCATAGTAGGTAGGCAAACCCATTGAGATGCGGGGGTCCAGAGGCTTCTTTTCCAGGCTGGAGCTGAATAGGAGCTTGCGGTGTTTTTTCTTCTTGTCGGCCTTGCTCAACGACTTGTCGAGCTCGGGGTCATACACCACTTTATAGTTTTTCGTGATATCCACCTCTGACGTGGGGCTTTTTTGGGACAAGTAGTCGAAACTGTGTGTTTGTAGCCCGTGACTTTCATCCTTGGGGTTCTTGCCCGTTTTGAAGTTGGTGCCGCCATGCAACCTTGGCCTTGGAGCCTCTTTCGTCCCGTTACCGATGCTAAAATCTCGGGATGTTTCCAGGCTTCTATTAGTATGAGGATCTAGTAGATGATCTTTTTTATCATGGCCTCGCCTGGATTTCTGTCCATTAGACAGACTTGAAGAGGCCGACCGATGAGACGAATAGCCCCGCCTGCTTCCATTATATCTATTGTAAGACATAGACGACGGAGCTGACTCGGAATGTGACCACTGAGACTGTAGTGCACGAGGGAAATAAATATATGGTCTGAGTCTCGCAGAATACCCGTCGAGTGTGCTTTATATATGTGTCTGAACAACCACAGAACCAAGCAGATATACTAGTCTGTCTCTGACAAAAGTGTTTACTCGCGTGCTTTCTCCGGAGTGCGTAGGAGCGCGACTTGCCTCGTATTATGAGATGAAGCTTCGGGCCTCAACTTGCGCACTTCTGATGATAGATGCATACACCTGGTGCTTGTATGAGAAGTTTGGATTAGTGAATGGATTTTATTGCAGAGAATTATTCGGTGAAAGCTGTACCATTTCTGAATTGACCCTGGATTATAGGACTGTATAGAAGTGTGATGTGTGATGTGTGATGTGAGTATAGTATAGTGTAGTGTATAGTAGTCTATGGTATAGCATTATAGTGTATGGTTAGGTAGTGAAGCTGTCATAGAATATGGTGCACCATAGTGTGAGAATAGTGTCTAGAGTAGTGTAGTGCATCTACATCCATTTGAAAGATACTCTTTTATCCAGTCATACAAGGTGCCCCAATAATTAAAGCCGTTAAGTAATATCTGTACTGTAATAAGACTTTATATGAGAATATTCAATGACTTGACTGGATGGATGGATGGATGTACGGGGGTTTGACCTTGACACCAGCTCTAGTGATGCATTTTTAATTCAATGACTTTATTAGCTATGACCCGCGGTGTAATATTTCATGTGTAATGGAGAACCTACTTTGTTCTGATGTGCTTCAAAGGACCGGCAGAGTGCTGGAAGTTCATGGCATATTCCTTCTTTCTAAAATGTCTCTTCTTTGGCTCCTGCAAGTAGTACGACCATCCCTGGCCCTCGGCAAAGTTGATGGCCGACTCCTTGGTGTCGAATTTCATGATGGTGCCTTGCATGTAGTCTGCACTTCCTTGGTAGCCCATCAAGTCGTTGTCCCAACGGTTGGATTTGCCCAACACATCCCAGTCCAACTTCCAGAATGCTCCGTTGTGGTGTCCGGACTGTGTGGCTGGTTTAGCTTCTTTGAAGATTCTGACCACTCTGTCGGTGGTTAATTCCTTGGGGGCCCCGGAGATGATTTCGTTGGCCTTGATAGCAGAGGTGTCAGCAACAGCGGTTTTCTGGCTGGCAACAATGGAGCTGCTGAGTGTGCGTACGGGCGTAGATGCCCTTATGAGGTTTCTGGAGAACATTGTGGACACTAGCTGTACGATCTTGTTGATTCACACCTGCTATAAGCTAATGGGTTTTAGTTTTTCTCTGGTTGGTCAGTGCCGTAGTGCGCACACCGGTGCACGGGTCTAAAGCCAGAGTAGCTATGGGGGCTCCAACACCCATCAAATTTTTCTTAAAAAAAAGGAATTATATGAAATATTTTAATCATTCTGTTTTGGAAATATAATTATTCAATCCAGACTACTCTTTATTTCCAGTAAATTCAGTTTAAATTTGATTTAGGCCCTTTTAGCATTTTGTCCGGCATACACCCCCACTGATCCTGCTCACTGCAGATTCAAGTATACTATCTCCTCCTATCCCCAATGAATTCCCTACAGGTCAAAGAGTCATTGAAGGATATTATTCCTACCTTCTCCGGCGACTACCCTGCCCCTCTTCTTTCCTACATTGACTCAGTGTACAATTTGTCCTTGCAGAAAATCCCCATTCTACCTAACAAGGCTGATGTTGCAAGACACCATCTATGTGCATACTTGGCCGTGGAACGGTACTCGGACAAGTTCTCTCTCCCTACCCCTGTACCGCTGAGAATCCCGCTACAACCAAAATTACTCGATAAGTTACTTGAAGAGATCCAGGAAAGAGTGGTGTCTCATGTGTCGTCTCCCTCGAGTACCCCCGTCAAGAGGAAGGTCCTGACGCTGCCCACGAAGCGGAGCTACACGCCATCGGTTGGATCGCCATTGAAAAAACTACAGAAATTGCAGAACGAAAAATCGGAACTTCCTGCCAGCTTTACACAAGAGTCTCCCTTCAATACTGGTGGTGGTGCTCGACTCCTAGCAGATACAGAGTCTCCATTCAACCCAAAAAGGAAGGAACCATCACTTTCACCGCTTAAAAGTGCAATGAAGACCCCAAAGGGTTCGACTTTGAATTCTCCCTGGAAACTGCCAACCTCCAGTCCCGGATCACCTCGATATCTCCGTCATATTACCATCGTAGACTTCATATCCTTCGCCAACAACTTCTACATTCCATCAAACGTGACGCCACGGCTCTTGGAGACGTTTTTGGCCGAAAAACATAAGTTCACCAAGAAAAACGATTGGCTTCTAGCGTGTGGAATCGTTCACGCTGCATACATCCGGATTAACAACAAGATCATCAAGAAGTACGTGGGAAAAAAGTCGGAGTTCCAAGACCAGCTCTTCCAGTACCAAAAAGGCGGGCTCATGAAGGCGAACATGGTCATGTGGCTTAATATTATCGAAGAGTCGCTCAAAAACGAGCCGTGGGTTCTTGATCTAGAGTTGAAGTACGTTCACAACGACTGGTCTTCGGAGGACACTACACGCGAGAAGGAAATTCTTGGCAAACTAGGCCGAGGCTGGGAAATCTACCAGATTATGGGATCAATGATTAATCCTTGCTTAGCGTTTGACAAGCCAAGCCAGAAAGACTACTACAATACATGGACCGAGCGTGTAATGGAGAAGCTCGAGTACCAAGGCTAATAATGATAGTGGACAAGAAAACGAAAAAACAAAACGAGGAGCTTTACTTGGGGAATATCAGTCCAGAAGATCAGTTCAGAAGGCAAATACTTGATACAAGATATCACCTGAAAGAATGTTGGTGGATGCTCTTTACACTTGGAAAGGCACGTCACGTGCGAGTGGTTTTCAGTGAGATGCGATCTCATTTTTCTCAGTCGCACAGCTTTTAAACCAAGATCTGTCGTCATCGTTACTAATTGCATATACTGGCCGGACTTCTAGACTTCTAGACTTCACATAATGCCAAAAAGAAAGTCTTCTAACGGTGACTTGCACTCGCCCCACAAGAAACAGGATGTGACATCTTCCGATAGCGGAAGCGAGGGCTACTCGGACCAAGGCGAGTCTCCTATGCCGGTGTTCGATCTCCCCAGTGCTGAAAATAGCACTGTGTGGAGTCAAACCATCACCAAAGTCATCAAGAGTGTGGTTTCTATCCAGTTCTCGAATATCACCAATTTCGACACCGAAACGTGTCTCACAAGCGAGGCCACTGGTTTTGTCGTGGACTCGACTAGAGGTATTATTCTTACAAACAGGCATGTGGTTGGCCCAGGCCCCTTCTCGGGATACGCTGTCTTCGACAACCACGAAGAGGCTGTGGTCTCGCCCATCTACAGAGACCCTATCCACGATTTTGGGTTCTTGAAATTTGACCCCTCCAAAGTGAAGTACATGACGATATCAGAGCTTGAGTTGAGGCCAGATTTGGCCAAGGTTGGTACTGAGATCCGTGTGGTTGGTAATGATGCCGGTGAAAAGCTTTCCATTTTGGCAGGTTTCATTTCTCGGTTGGACAGAAATGCTCCGTACTACGGTTCCATGACCTACAACGACTTCAACACAGAGTACATCCAGGCAGCAGCCAGTGCATCGGGAGGTTCGTCGGGTTCTCCAGTTGTGAATGAGAATGGCCAAGCCGTGGCTTTGCAAGCTGGTGGATCCACGGAAGCTTCTACTGATTTCTTCCTTCCCGTTCACAGGCCTCTAAGGGCTTTGAAGTGTATTCAAGAAGGTAAGCCCATCACCCGAGGCGATATCCAGGTTGAGTGGCTTATGCGTCCATTTGAAGAGTGCAGAAGATTGGGCTTGACCCCCGAGGCCGAGGCCAAGGCAAGAGAACTATTCCCTGACAAATCCGGGCTCTTGGTCTGTGACATAGTATTGCCCAAAGGTCCTGCAGATGGGTTGATCAAGGAAGGTGATACGCTTATCTCCATTGCTGGTCAGCCAATATCCACCTTCATTACTGCTGACGTCATCTTGGACGAGAATGTGGGCAATACCTTGGAATACGTCATCCAGCGTGGAGGCAGGGAGTTGAAGCAACAAATCACCATTGGCGACTTGCATGCAATTACCCCAAATCGGTTTGTGGATATCGCTGGTGCTTCCTTTAATGATCTTTCATACCAGCTAGCAAGAAGCTTCTGCATCCCTGTTAAGGGTGTTTACGTCAACGACGCCTCCGGTACTTTTGACTTCAACGGTCAGGACAAGAACGGCTGGATCTTAGACAAGATCGACGATCATGCTACGCCAGATTTGGACACTTTCATCCAGGTCATGAAGGATATCCCCGACCGCCAGAAAGTCATTGCTACTTTCCGGAATTTGTCTGACTTGCATCTCAAGAACACCCTGGTTGTGTACATCGAGAGACATTGGCAGTCTGAGTTCAGACTTGCTACCAGAAACGATGAGACTGGCCTCTGGGACATGAAGTCGTTGCAAGACAAGCCGTTGCCTCCATTGGAGCTCAAGCCGCAGAAAGCCAAGTTTGTTGATCTTCCCTTTTCCAGCGAAGCCAGAAGGGCATGCTCCAAGCTCTCTAGGTCGTTTGTGCAGGTTAGATCCTTCTCTCCCATTTCCGTGGACGGGTTTCCATTTAGCAAGTGTGTGGGTCATGGAGTCATCATCGATGCCAAGAACGGATTCGTATTGATATCTCGCCGCTTTGTTCCTCATGATATCACCGACATCTACCTCATCTTTGCCGACTCCGTTGATGTTGCAGGAAAGGTGGTGTTTTTACAACCCAATTTGAATTATGCCATAGTCAAGTATGATCCGGCAATGGTCGATGCTGATGTGCAGGCTCCAAAGTTTTCTGACACACCTTTGAAGAGAGGAGACAAGTCGTTCTTCATTGGGTACAACTACACCCACAGAATGGTGTCCGATGATGTGACTGTCAGTTCTGTTGCTGCGCTTAACATTCCAGCCAGCTCCTTCAGCCCCAGATACAGGGCCACCAACTTGGAGTCTGTTTTGCTTGATAGTAAGGTTGCTCAGGAGTGTGACACCGGAATCTTGGTGGATGACGATGGATCTTTGCGGGCATTCTGGCTCTCTTACTTGGGAGAACAGACCGATAGAATGACTGACGTCATCTACAGGGCAGCTTTGGACGTGACCGACGCGCAGGACGTCATCCAATCTCTTCAAAAGAACGAAATTCCCCGGTCCTTAAGAATCTTGGATGCTGAGTTCGCCAATCTTACTGTGTTTCTGGCCAGAACCCGCGGTGTTCCGCAGGAATGGATTGACCGCTTTGAGCAAGAGAGTGAAGACGTTGTCAAGTTCTCGTCGGTGCTCAGAGTTTCAGCCCCTGTCAATGAGGACGAAAAGCCCACACTCAAGTTCTCCGATATCATCTTGACGGTCAACGATAAGTTGATCACCAGTATCAGGGAACTCAACTCCTTATATGACAACGAGGAGCTCACGTTCAAGATCGTCAGAGAGGGCCAGGTGATGGACATTGTGGTGCGGACCACGGAAACAAGCCAAATCAACACTTCCAGAGTGATCTTTTGGTGTGGCGCCATCATCCAAGAACCTCACCATGGTGTTCGTCAACTCATGGAGAAGATTCCCTCCCGTGTGTACGTTGCTAGAAAGAGTGCAGGAGGCCCCATGACGCAATACGGCATTCTGACGGGTGTTTTCATCACACACGTGAACGACCAAGAAACCCACGATATAGAGACGTTCGTGAACCTCACCAAAGCCATCCCCGACAACTCCTACGTCAAGTTGAGACTCATGACCTACGACCACGTTCCTGCAGCAGTGTCCATGAAGACCAACTACCACTACTTTCCCACGCAGGAGTTGAAAAAGAACTTAGAGACTGGCGAGTGGTTAGAGATAAGCCACAAGAAATAGACATCTCTAGTTTAAAAACACTCTTATAGCTTGTAAATTCTAGCCTTTAAATCTTCCATACTGTAAATCTTCATCTTGTAAATCTTCATCTTATCTACAGTGTATTCGGTAATGCGTGTAATCGTTATATACAAGTATGCTCTAGCAGTTCACATATTTCTTCAAGAACTTCAAGTGCTGGCCTTTGTTGCAGACCGGCACGAACGAGTCCAAATGGCTGATGGAGTTTGCACTGAAGTTTCCATTGCTGTGGTTTCTGCCGGCTTGCTTTCTCTTGAAACCATTGCCGGTCTTTATAAATCTCTTTGCAGCGGCCTTGTGGCTTTTCATCTTGAACCTCATCTGTAAAAGGTTATTCATGGGAGGTTTGTTCCCGAACACCACCCTGGTGGCAGTTCTGAAGATGGAGTTCATTGATCAGAAGAATGTGTATTAGAGGAAAAAACTACATAAAAAGGTGCGACCCGTACACCAGTGCACCTCCTCAAGACGAATTCATGGTGAACCCAGCGACAGTAGCATCGTGTTTTTTGTCGAACACGTGAAGTCGGCTTTATGTCTCTATCTGGGCCGGAGTGTCGGCAAAGTATCTAGGAGCATCAAAAACATGGTACCTGTGGCCACGCACACCATCGCCTTTGAATAGTTCGGGTAATCTCAAGTCGGGGTCCACGTGACTCTCGTCGATAAAATGGTTTCCGTAGATGAAATCGTCGCCATTTTCCTTCTGCTGGTCGTTCAAAAACTTGAACTTTGCTATTTGAAGCTCGGTGTCGGTGATGGTTGAACGAGAGATTCTGGCGTAGGCCACTTTTTTGAGGTCGCGGAACAAGATGTATTCACACCATCTGTCCCAGTCGGTGCTGTCGATGTCGTACACCCTCAGCTTTTCACTGACGTAAGTGTTGTAATTACCTTCGAGGGGAGTAGTCACCAAGTAACTGAGGAGAACAAGGGGCCTTGAGGAATTGCCCATAATTTCTTGAACTCCCAAACTCTGCAACCGTCTGTCTTCAATGTCTTCCTCTTGGCCTGAGTGAAATACCACCACATCAATGAGTTCGCCGTAAATGTCTAAGGTTGCATGGATGGCTGGCGCCAATTCGCCCACTGGTGAGGGCAACAAGTGGTGGGACGAGCTGACAATGGGGAATTTAGACAACAATGCCGCGCCCCAAGTGTGCTTGTTAGGACCAGGGCCGTAGTCCACGTACATGCCCAAGTCATGGGCAATTTTCTGCGTAAAGTCTCTGTTGCCTCCGATTAATCTCTCCGTGTCAGTTTCCAACAATCCAATGATGTCGACTTCTGCGTCACGGATGAGATCCCGCATTCTGGTCTCACTGGACCACATATCGTTGTCAAGTCCAAAATGCACACACCAAATTCCTGCAGTGAAAGATTTGGATTCTGCATTGTATGGCACAAATTCCTTAGTAGGATATCTATGGATCACAGTGCTAACCAGCACGGCAAGAAGCACCACCAAAAGCTTGAGCGTATAACCGAAGAGCTTTTTGCCAGCCACCTCCACACGAATGATTTTGGAAGCACTCTTGCGCAACGAGTAGTTGACAATGGCCAATCCAAGACACAAGAGAGATGCAGAAAGAACTATATCGGTTCTTTCCCGCAACAATGGTCCACCTGGGACAAATGCATATGCAACTATCCAAATGCTGGCTAAGGAGATCACTATGGAGATGAAAAAGGCCACAGTAAAGACAGCCACGATATTGTAGCCCATGATAGACTGTCCAACAATTGGACCAAGGGAGGCAACGTAGAACGAAAGTGCCAAAGAGCCTCCAAACCCAACCCATCCATTAAACTTGTATAAGACGAATGCAGAGATGAACGCAGCAAAAGTGTAGGCTGGCGACTGGATTGTGTTGGGGTGGACCTTTAAAGATGCCAAGATTCCAGATGCAAAAGCAACGAAGTGGAAAAGCCCACCCGTCAATGGTGTTGGCCCATTGATTGGGTATCCTTCCCAGTTCCAGTAGATCAAAGTGGACGAGTCACTGAGGTATGCTTGCAAACAAAAGAGGAATCCTCCGAGACCAAGGGCTGCAAAGAAGAAGGAACCGCCCGTTCTTTTGGCAGTCACTGCTTTTTTCGTCTCGTAGCGTTTGGAAAGAAGCGCGGAAGCAAAACCCAAGAAGATGAAGTACTCATTCAAGCCACCATTCTCGCTGTTCATAATAGCCCATGCTGGATTATTAGAGAAGTTGGAAAACTTGGCCACTGAAGTAGCAAATAATCCTACCAAGAGAGATACCCAAAGGGAGGTGAATTTCTTGGGATCGGAAGATAAGGCCTTGAAATCGGAAACTTGTGCAATCACTGCAAAACCTGTTCCAGCTGTGATAGCCAACAATCTCTCCTCGGGCTTTTCAATTTTGTAAGCCCCAAGACCAAAGAGCACAGCCAATACTTTCGTAAGCTGGGGAACTGATCTGAAGAGGTATCCGAAAGGAGGAATTCCAATAAGAATAGGAGCGATAAACGTCACTGCAATCACCGCCTCGTATCCAGATATACCCATGTGCCAAAGAGGAAAATACCAAACGCATACCAAAAGAGATGTGAGAATAGACCAGAAGATCGAAGCATTGATGGTGTTGACAATAAATTCAAATTCCGGAAGATCATCAATCACCACCGCTGGTTTGCCAACACTAGATGACTTTATGGATTTGTCATCCTCAGCAGGAGTATTCATCTCCAATTGGAGTCCGGAGGGCTTGAGAACAATCTGGATTGTCTTGAAATCAACCACAGACCACGTGTCAAACCCAATGTCGAGGATGATTAAACTCCACTCGAAGTAAGCATAGATCGAGTAGGCACCAGCTCTCACATGAACCTTGTGCTGGATAAACCAATACACCAACGGAACAAGAGTGCCAAAGAACAGTATGGCAGTCCAGGCCCTACCCTTTCTCAACGTAGAACCCTTGGGACTCAATCTGCAGACGGTGATTGTCCATGGTATGGTCAAAAAGATGTAGGAAATCATAGAAATGTCATGCCAATCGTGGTCATCAGTGGAAGTCACATAGACCCAGCCACCACAAGTCAAAGTACGCAAGAGTCCCGAGACCAAGAGCACATAGGAGGAGAACTTGCGGGCGTCGTTCTTCAAGATTAGGAAGTTCAAGAAGATCAAGATGAATCTAGGGCCCGACGTGCATGCTATCAAGATCTGTAAAAGTGATCTTTCCGGGTATCTGTCACCAATAGCAGCGGAGACGCTGGGAAACCATTCGTCAGGGTATCCATAGGACGAGTTTCTGACGATTTTCTCATAGTGGAGCCAACATCCCACAATAAGAGCAACGAAAAAGGCCGACAAGGCAAATACAGCATGGGCATATGCAATGACCGAGCCATTAAGTGTGATTGATGATGCAACTGCATCAGTCTGCTTCACTTTGGGAGGCATGGGAAATGTGAGTAGTTGTGGGGTACGAGATTGGCAATGCTCGCTTACCTTATAGTCGAGTTTCGCATGCACGTGTAAGAAAAAGCAGATTTCAAGTCTGCTACCAACGCGGCATTAAGGACCAAAAATGTTCAGCCAGGAAAAAAACATGAACAGGAAAAATACAAAACGAGGTTAAAAAATCATTTAAAATAGTAAATTAGCTTATTAAGTGTTGAGGTTTTCGATATACAAATTTCAGGGTCTAGACATTTTTTGTACGACGTATGGTTTGGTATACTATGCGTAGAGTGTGGAAGATTAGCATTGCGTAGACTCCAGAGCATGGGGTCCCAAGAGCGCACCGCACCCAGGAAGCAAAGTATCGTGCGCGCACCTAATGTGAGGGCCAGTAAAAATTGACCTTTTCGTAACTCAACTCAACTGTCCAAACTAACTGCCATGGGTATGTGATAACGCCGATATCTCGGGGAATAGCATTTAGGGAACTGGAAATCATGTAACATGTACTAACAAATAGCTTCATACGAAAATCACAAGAGAGCTGAGTTGGTGTCGTTCGATGATATCGACTACGAGGACTTCTCTCAGATACAGAAGGCCAGATCTTCGATGATGAAGGAGCAGTGGATAAGAAACGAGGAGTTGAGAGTCACGCACGAGGCGTTGGCCAAGTGCAAGACCCACCATGGCATCGATGCTCAGAAGAACTGCAGACCTTTGATCATGAAGTACTTGAAGATGATAGAAACCTACCCCGTGCAAGGATACTTGGGCTACCAGAAGAACGACCCCTCGCAATGATTGTTAAACTTTTAATTTGTTCGGTTGAAAACCGTTCTAGCATCGCTGTATAGGCATATTATACGATATTAAGGTACTACATGTAACTATTCTTGTTTTGGTGTTGCACTCACGCCAGAATCCTGAAACCAAAAGCCATTATTCTCCTATAATTATTGATGTCTTCAAGGCCATATTGGTCTTGTCTGAATTAATTTGAATCTTCCATACCTTGTTTTCTCACTCGAAAGGAACATATCGATTACGTTCAGCAGACATGTTGACCTTTAATTAATAATCCTCTATGAAATGGTAATCTTCTATAAATATTTCATCCTCTTTGAAATACTCAATTTTTTATAAATAAATCTATTTTCTTTAAATCATCTCTCCTTTCCATTCTCATTCTAATCTAGGACCAGCAATGGTCGCATTGTGAACAGTCAAGTCGGCCGCAACCAAACATAACTCTAAATGATACATTGATAAAAACATTCTTGAATAGAAAAAAAGCATCTTCTTATCATCCCTTTTTTTTTACACTTTTAAACTGTGGAATTGGCCCTGAAGCCTGGCACAGGTCACGTGCGCCAGAATGCGTGCGGGCCAATCATATCTCCTCCTCGCCTCGGGTACCGAACGACCAACACCTCAAAAAATCTGGAAAATCAGATTCTCAACCTCTTCATCTGTCAATACACACACAACATGTTCCGTTTTGGTAGTGCTGTCCAAGTCGCCCGTGCTGGCGCAAGGTATGTTGACAATTAAAATTTTTTTTGGTGGGATAAGTGCCCAGATGCCCATGTCCCAACCTTCCATGGAATTAGGCTTTTTTCTACATGAATGAATACTAACACACCAGAAACTATGCCACCTTGAGAGACATTGAGATGCGTCTTAAATCCATTAAGAATATCGAAAAGATCACCAACACCATGAAGATTGTTGCCTCCACCAGATTGAACAAGGCCCAGAGAGCCATGCAAGCTTCCAGAGTTTTCAACGAGTCCAACACCGAATTCTACAAGAACGCTGAGCCAGAGGCTGCTCCATCCGACAAGACCTTGTTGATTGTTGTTTCTTCCGACAAGGGATTGTGTGGATCTATTCACACCCAAATCTCCAAGGCTGCCAGAAGAAGAATTGAGGAGTTGGAGGGTAAGGTTGACATTGTTACCATTGGTGACAAGGTCAAGGCTCAATTATCCAGAACCCACGCCGACAAGATGGCATTGGCTTTCAACAACGTCGGTAAGGCCGAGCCAAACTTCCACGAAGTGTCTTTGATTGTTGATGAGCTCAACACCTTGGGCAAGTACGAGAACACCGAGATCTTGTACAACAAGTTCGTCTCTGGTGTGTCTTTCGAGCCAACCAAGTTCTCTGTCTTCACTGCTGATGCTATTGAAAAGGCTCCAGGCTTGAGCAAGTACGAGTTGGAGGGTGAGGAGACCTCCGACACCTTGGCCGACTTCTCCTTGGCCAACTCTCTTTTGACCGCACAAGCAGAGGCTTACGCTTCCGAGGTTTCTGCCAGAAGAAACGCTATGGACAATGCCTCCAAGAACGCCGGTGACATGATCAACTCCTACTCCATCTTGTACAACAGAACCAGACAAGCTGTCATTACCAACGAGTTGGTTGATATCATTACCGGTGCTTCTTCTTTGGACTAAGTCTGTTAATGTCTCTTCATTCACACATAGAGAGGGAGGAGTACTTTTCTCTTTCGCAATACGACAAAATTAAGTAAGCTCTGCTCATCACCTCTAATCTATTCAAGTAAACAGTCTTTATTGATTTATGTGCTAAGAGATTTTGTATTAGATTATCTTGTTAGTTAACTGTTTAGTCCCTCTTGACTGAACTGCATATCTTGCGGATGAACAATAAACCCGATATCACAGCCATGGCACCACAGCCCACACCAATGGCGGCCGAAACTATTGTCATATAAGAAAAGTAGATCAAAATGCTCACGAGATCCGTCATGTGCAAGTGGTTGACAAAATAGTAGGTGGAGTATGCAAGAATGTACCAGCCTATACTGGAGCCCACTCTGAAACATAGCCACTGCCAGTTGGGGTTGTTGTAGATGGTCAATGAGGCGTACGTTGCCACGATAGCAGACTCGGCCACCACCACCAAAAGAATTATTGACGTTGCCAATAAGAAGCCGTACATGTAGAAGAAGGTTGTTTTCTCCAACCAGATGGAGTTGAAGATGAGCAAAAGGTCCACGTACACGATTCCAAAGGGGATCAAGCCAAAGAGAATAATGCTACCCAAAGTGCTCATTATAAAAGACCTGCGAGCGGGTGACTTTTCTGCTGAGGCATTTGGAATGTAAGATGTAACCAAGAAGGAATTGAGAGGGAATTGGAACCGGTTTCCCAATTGGCCTCCCAAAATCCCCAACGGTATTTCCACCAAGGCAAACAAGAAGATCAAGGCGATGATGGTTCCAAAAGGCAAGGCATTGGATGATTCTTTGGCCCAAACGAACAAATTGATCACCAATAGACATGCCAAGATCGACAGTGGGAAAAGTGCTGAGAACACGATCGATAATACACTCACCTGGCCTTTCTGGTAGACGGTATTGTGGGGCTCGTTTGTTAGGAGCTTATGGGTGATTATTCCCACGAAAGACGAGACAAAGCCAGACGCAACGAACAAAACCACCGAGCATGTGAAGAAGGCGCCCTGGTGATTGTTAAAGAAGAATTTCGAGGATGAAGAATCGCCAAACCCACTGTTATTAATGGCAAAGATCCCCACCACACCAAGAGCAGCCACAATCAACTGCACTCCACTGGCACACAAGGTACTCAAGAGGAGCGACAGTTTGGGTTTCTGCATCATGACATTGACTAGTTTTTTCCATGCGCCTGAAACCTTGGCATTATAGGCCTCGAGCTTGTTGTAGGGAAGAGAGGACTCAGCTTGAATATCGGATTTCAAGGCACGGAACATGATGATTGCCACAATCAACGAAACGAGGCACACCAACACGAGCGAGTTGATAAACGAGAGCCAGTGGATATGGCTACTGGTCTCGGAGTTGCCCTCGTCATAGTACAAATCCCACCTGTTTTCGTAGGTGAGCGAATTGTCCTGCCTCCAGTAGACGGAGTATGTATAAGGAATGAGCGTCTTGTGTTCCAGCTCGCCTTTCTTGGGCTTCAAGAGAGGCAAGTTCTTATAGTTTCTCTTGCTTCCCGGACACTTTTCACTGTTGACACTTTTGGGGTAGACTTCAAAGCCCACAATAGAGCTGAGGCCCGATTTATCCGGATGGTATCGTATCACAAGCGTCACGTGGTTGTACATGTATGAAACACCATCTTTGACGAAACCCAATGGAAATCCCGCAGCATAGTATTTGGACCCGTGGTTAGGGTTGGCATATGTGGTGGCACCAGGCAAGCCGTCCAAGTTCCAGTGCACCACGTAGCCACTCTTAATTAGCGAATCAAGGTATTCCGTGGTCTTTGGTCTGGAGATCACATCACATAACCGGGCACAGTCCTGATCCACGCCGAAACGGAGGTTGTAGTTGGACTCCCAAAACCTGTCGCCTCGCAAGATCTCTCCCAACAGCAACTTCTTTGCCTTTTTTGTAGGGTCATTGCAAACAAAGGGAAGGTTGTGGTATCGATAAGGCAACTGGGTGTGGTCACTTTCAATTTTGTTGACTAGAAGCTCGACCTTCTCGCCCACCATGTACTTTTTGGGGGCAAAGAGCTCGAAAGCCAGCACTAGCGAGATGCAAATTAGGAGCCCGGGGAAGAAAAGCATGTGTAGCTGGTTGTGCATTGTTCAATAGGATCTGCTCTTCCAGCGACATGGCACGCCTGTGTGCAGGTCCGAATTTTCAGTCAACCAAATCAGGATGCGCACTTTGTTTTCGTCATTTCGTCAGCACTTGCCCGTCAGATCGCGCATGTGAGATACTGGTGCTACATTCGAACACGCAGATGCGCATCAATGTATTAGCTTCTGCTGATACCATAAGCTGTGAATAAGCTTCTGATCCGTCAACTCGCCACTAACTTCCATTGCCGCTAACTTCTAATCGCTATTAGCTTCCATTGCTATTAGCTTCTGTTTCTGCTTCTTTAGTTCCATTGATATGCTTCTAATGCTCTGCTGCTTCTGTTTGCTGCTTCTGCTTTGCTGCTAAGAGTCCCCGTCTTTGAGCATTTCCATTGCTTCCCGGATAAGGTAGTTACCCTTGGGATCCAAGTTGAGGGCAATGGTGAATTCCCGGATCGCCAGGAATTTCTCGTTTTGTATGTTGTAGAGTTGTCCAAGAAGAAAGTGCACGGAGGCCTCGTTTGGGGCGAGATCTTTCACTTTCTCAAATTGTTCGAGCGCCTGGGGAAACTGCTGCATGCCAAACAAGAGCTGTGCGCGCTTGAAGATCGGCAATGCGCTAAGAGGCTGTAGCTTTTGAGCCAACTCGTACTGACGTAGAGCAAGTGTCTTCTTGCCGAGTTTTTCCAATACCATCCCCACGCAGCAGATCAAGATGATGTTGATGGGATTGATGGCCACGGCTTTTCGGAAATGGTAGTCTGCTTTCTGGTACTCTCCCAAGTTGATGTACACCATGCCGATCCCGTAGAACGCATTGTAGTGTCTGCCGTCGAGGAAGATACTGTACCTAAAGCAGTCCAAGGCCCTCTCGTAATTATCAATCCCAAAGTATTCGTGTCCTTTTAGGGTGTGTGCATACGTAAACCGGGGGTCGATCGCTATGGACTTATTGAAGCATTTCATTGCCTCGTCCGACTCTCGCATGAGAGAAAAGAGATTGCCCATGACACACCACGTTATCGCCAGGTTGGCATCGATATCGTGTAATTCGTTTGCCAAGTACGTGAGCTCCACCTTCTTCTGCAAATGCCAAAGAAGTGTTGAGTAATATTCCATGTCCTCGAGCCGCGTGCGGTCGTATTGCCGCAACTTGACGAAAAACCGCTTGGACTGTTTGTAGTTGACTATCTCGTAGTGGAGCCGTCCAAGCTTAGCTAGAACCCAGGGCGTGTCCTTCTCGTTGTCGGGAAGTGATTCCAAGATTCTGATGGCCTTGTAGCAATCGAATCTTTGGAAGCACCTGTACAGCTTGGCAAACACGCAATAGAGGTTGCGCAAATAACTGTCAGCAGCCTCGATATGTTTGGTAGCAAAAGGACGACCATCCGAATTGGTGGGAACCAAACTGGAAGAGCTTGAACGTTTGAGGCTTCTGTTGTTGTGGGAATGTGATAACTCAGGCCGTCTCTTGGGATAGGGAAGAGTCTTGACCCCCGCAGTTGGGGTCTTGGAGTCCCCGAAGCGGGAGAATGAGTTGACAAACCCCGGTCTGGCATCCGAAGGATCTTGGCCATGTGTTCTTCTTATTGGAGCGTCAGGAACCGCCGCGTTACCAATGGAGGGGGTAGATATATCCAGCATGATGCCCTTATGGCGAGGAGTGGTCAGAAATGGATTGGGCAAGCCCAAGATATCCTCAGTATCGAACTTTTGCGAGTCAGATGCCGGGAAGAAGTTTTGCTGGGCTTCATTGCCGAAATCAGGTGCCTGAGTATTGTATTTGGCGCTGCCGGTATTGGGAGCCAAGACCGGGATATTTGAGGGCCTCTTGTACATGGATTTCACCGACACATCGGCACCGGCATTGGCCAACTTCTGGAACGCCTCGAAGTCAAACACATTGTAGCGGATGGCCTGCTGGTAGTGGAGAATGCTATTTTTGGAGTCGCCCTGTGCCTTGTACAAGTCACCCAACAAGTGGTAGATTGCAGAGCTCTCTGGGTGAATGGACCGTCCACTCTCATAGTTGTGTTTTCGAAGAGGCAGGGAAAAGGCTGCATGCATCGTTTTGTCGTTGTAGTCCTTATCGTGGACATCGTTCCCCCCCTCCTCAGAATGGGCACTATCGTTATACAAATGCGATAGACTGACCAACCAGAAGATACCCTCCTTATACTTCTCGAGATGCAAACACAGCCGGGCAAAAATGTAGGCACAGCTTAGGTGCTCCGTTCCGTTGCTAAGCACGGCACAGCTCTGGTTATATGCTGCCTTGTATCTTCCCTGGCGGTACAAGGTCAAGGCATACAAGTAGATGGCCTCGGGGTCGTCTGGCGTAGTAGCCACCAAGCGTTCGGACGCAAACTCTGCATTACCAAGGTTGAAGGTATCGAGGGAATGGATGATGATGGATCGGAGGTGCTGGATGATGTGTGCACCCTCGGTATCCATGGTGTGGAGTGTTGCTTGGTGGATGCGAAGGCTGAGGTGGAATAGTGTGGGAAGCTGGGGGTTGTTTTGTCGCCGGCCTATGAATGAATGCCTTGGTTCACGTGATGTGTGTATCAGGTGATCGGGTCAGGTGATTGGATCGTGGAGTAGGCAAATGTGTGGAGTAGGTATGTGTGCTGGATCAGGTAGGTAGGTGTTTAACTAATAGCTCTATGTATTGATCTGTCGCGCACACTTTGTAATATTGTTATACTTACGGCGCGCTCAAGGTATACATTTGTGCTGCATCTCTTCGGTCCCTATTTACATTCATATTATTTGAATCTTCAAAGAGGCTCAGAATATTGTCTCTGACAAGCACTTTGGATGCGAAAATATCTCCTGCCGCTTTCTTTGTAATAAACACTTTTGCAGCTTTTCGAAGTCACACTGGAACGTCTCCTATTTCTTCTTGGATCTGATCACAAATGATCCATCATTGGTATAAGCCATGAGTTTCTCACCTCTAGATCTCTTCTTTTCTTTCTTGGATAACGAGGAATTCGATTCTGACGTACTATCCTGCTTAATTCCTTCACCCAGAGTAGGCTTGCTGTACTGGCTGATGGACTCCTCTGCTATGTCGCCGAAGTAGTCGTTCCTGACACTTGGACTTGGGTGGAGTGTTCCTTCATCAGGAACAGATGATAAAGCACCAGGAGACATGACATTGGGTTTGGGCGAAAGCATGCCCGATGCCAAGATGTATGGCGATGCAAAGCCTCCAGAACTCATTGATGCCTGCGGTGTTGTGGGGGTACGGTAGCTTTTGGTTTGGGTATCCACCGTGAGCTTGGGCGCCTGTTGATTGCCAGAGTTTCCTGTGATGCTAGAGGCAATCGTGGTGTCGTTGAGTGATCCCACCATGGGGAATATTTCCTCTGATGTCACACTTTCAGTGTAAAACGTCTGTGCAAAAGACTCCTCCTGTGTGTCGCCGTCTCTGAAGAACCCCTTCGCTCTCAACTCTTCATCCTTCATCTTGGTCTCTTCGCGAGCCTTCGCCAATAGTTCCTGGGCCTTTGCTAACGTGACCGTGGGCGTGTTGCAACTGCTGACTATAGGAACTGTATCATCAATGTCAATGGTGGCCGTCATCAAAGCCTTGAGCCAGCCCCTCATCTCCTCCTGGGTCTCCACTGCAAAGTAATGCGTTTTTGGTTGCGTGAAAGTGAGGCCCTTCTTGAATCCTGGTGCGGGTGGCACCAACTTGAAACAGTACCTTCCAAACCCGGTCAGCGATGCATATAATGCAATGTACTTGTCGTTAGATGAATTACTATCCCCTTCGGTGCTGATGGGCAAAACTTTGTGAGCGGTGATATCTATCAAGCCCTTCTCACGCTTGTCCCTGAGCGAGGTAAAGTAAGACAAACGGGTTCCATGAAGAGTGAAGTACCGTGAGCGCCAGCCAAGAGTGCTGCCCGATTTTTTCGACATCCATCCACTGAAATTGGAGGATTTGATCGCGTCGTCGGGGTTAATCTCGCAGATCCCCTCGGTATATGCAGACGACTTCTGCTTCTTCAGCACAGTCAAGTTCCTGAAATTTTGCGTCGACACCGACTTCAAGGACTTCATGATTTTTTGTGGATTGTCTTCTGTTTTGGGCCCAAGGTCTTCCGGACGACTGGCCTTGCGAGGAGACAATTCGTGATCATCGATATCTATGGCGTCGTCAATCATTGTGATGTCGCCATGAGAAGCCCTAGTTTTCTCTTTGGGCCTAACATCCGCCAACTCATCATTGTTACCGGATAAAAACGAGAACACAGATGAATGTCTTCTGTGAGAATTGACTCCAGCAGAACCTTTTCTCCGGTGGGAGTTTGACACCATGTCATAAACGGAGGATGCAGGTCGCAGCGGAGCAGATGGCAGGTTTGGTCGGTTCGTGCTGTCTCTTCTGAGCACATTGGTTGGAGGCTTGGGAGATTTGGTAACGTTTGGTGAGGCGCCGAACTTAAAGGAATTCATGGCACCCGTTGGAGGTTCTGGGGCTCTTCTTGGGGAGTCGAAGCTGGTGAACACAGAGTTTTCAATGTTAGGTGGGGCAAGGGACTGGATATTATCCAACGAACGAGACCGAGTCCTTCTGTGAGTGGAGACACCAGAGCCATTGGAAACAACTCTTGACGGGGCATCGTTCTGGGAAGCTCTGAAGTCGGCGGAAGGGAGGAGAAATGACTGGGACAGGTGCTTAGAGGGCTTGCGGTTACTGGAGGAAGCACCAGCAAGTTTTGCATCGATATTCTGGTTCTCGAGAATTAGATGGGAATCGTCCGAGTTGTTAAAACCGGGGTTGGCCATTGGAGACAGATTCAGATCTGGGGAGTTATAGGATGCGTCTTTGACGTCAAGCTTGGACAGACTATGGGCGCAGTTGTAGACCTGCTTCAACTTCTCGATCTCCTTATAGATCTCAAACCGGGTTCCAAAGGAGTCGATCTCCAATTCCTTGAGATGGGCCAAGTCAAGCTGGAATAAGATTTGGCCCGTTATTTTGTGGCGCGCAAATTTACCAGCAATGTCCATGTCGAAACCTAAAACAATGGCGAAGTAAGAGGACACCTGCTTGGGGGTCCACGACATGACCTTGGTGGGATTTAGGTCCTGTGTATATGACAGCGAGTTGGAAGGGTTTCGCTGGTGCTGAGCGTTGGAGGCGGAGCGGATAGCCGACTTGGAAGGGTCCAACGGCGAAAGCTGCAACTCCTGTAATGCCTTGTCGATGTCATCTAGCGTGGAGTGCACATCGTTTGTGGGAGGCTGGCCCATTTTGGGCGTGGACAAGTTGGACGTTGAAGCGTGTGATTTAGCACTGCCTCCTGTGATCACACGCCGTGACCTGGACCTCAAGAGCGACGGAGCGTTATCGGAAACGGCCTCCACCTTGGTGAAGGACTTGGGAAATAGCCCCACGGCGTTGGTGACTATGTTGCGGCCCATGTACCAGCCGTCATTATACTCAGAGTCGTCGGCAAGAATCTCCAAGCGGTCTCCCACGACAAGGGATAACTCATCGCCTAGGCGGGCGTTGAACAGCTTTATACACACGTAAGTGGCATCGGACGACTTGCTCATGATATGTGTGCCGTAAGTGGATGGACAAATATGAACTAATGTGGACGAATATGTATCGGGTGGTTAAGGACTATTGTTGTGAGCGCAGCAGCTCTGTTCCCGCGTGACTGGTGCGTAGAACTGGGAATGCTCGGAGATGGGTTTAAAAAAAAAAAAGAATGTGGAGCGGAAATAGCTTGGAGTGAGAAATTTGAGCCGGGGTGTGGGGGAGGTATCACGGCGTGGGATGGAGTGTTTATAAAAGGGCACGGCGATGTTGTGAGAGGTTTCGCTTAAAAATGTATACGGCTTTGCACAGAAGGGCGAAACAAAAAAAAACACTCGTGACTTGGGAGATTTCCTATTTCCTATGTGCATGGCCTGGTGAGCAGAACGGAAAAGTCTCAGCCTGGTGCGGTGAGGCGTGCGTGCGCGATCAGACGTGCTTACGGCCAGAGGTCTAGACTGGACATAATGTGTGCTACTTTAGGCCTACTCATGCTGACAAATCGGGTTTCATGATCTTCGGTTGTTTTCGTGCTCATGCCTTTTTATTACTTTTTAAGCAACATTACATATACTAACCTTACCATTTGTACATTCACCAACGGTACATTTCAGCAACAAAACATTCTTACATCGTGGTTTCTTTTACTACCACCGTACATTTCGTTTACTGACATTGCATTTCTTTACCCACACGATACAAACCGTTTGCTTTCCCTTACTACGTTTATTCCGGGATCTGTAGCTTATTACTTTGGTTACAGATTTGTGCTTATTTTTCTGTTGACTCATTTCGTCGAAATACTTAATTTTTACTTAAAACAGTAATCTCCCTGGCACAAGCTTCCCCACCTTGTCCCACTTTATCTCGTGTTATTTGCATTCGCTTCGTGTAGATCTGTTCCCATAGTGACCACGCATGCGCTGGCTCCGCACACCCAAAACAGTTTCGCATTGTTCTACCAGCTGGTGTTCCAGATCTTATACTGTAACTCTATTCTTATGGCCAACAATGAACCCAGCTCATTGTTTGTGCTCTATAACCTATACGCAAAATGTGGACTCTTGTCTCCCATGGCTAGGAAGTCGTCCACCGTGTACCCGTCATATATACCTGCAGCCAAGTCTCTTCTTCTCTTCCGGTTGCTTATCTTGTAGCCTGCGATGGTGGTCAACATGAACAAGAGACCCACGAGAATGAACCCAAGCTCCAACGAGTGGCCCAACACGTACCGGGGCAGGTCTTGCGACCGGTAGAAGTTGGAGGCAAATGCACCAGCAAAATTGCCGATTCCAATCTGGAAGGCCATGCCAACGGCCCTCTTGTAGGACCCCGACAAGTTGTTCGAAAACCACACAACCGTAAGAGGGAAGGCAGGGTAGATTCCAAGCGCTATAATGTAACATGCCCCGTAGATCGCGTTGGGGTTTTTTCGGGGGTCGATGGCAATACACATGGTGTAGCCCACTGCCATGCACAAATAATTGAAGATCAAGAACGGCGACCGCACCCCCACCTTATCTGAAGCATATGCTTGGACAATACTCATCACTGCTGCCACAACATATATGGGCACCGACATCAACTGAGCATGGGTACTGGAGTATCCCAAAGTCTTCACAATCGTAGGGGTAAACAATGACACTCCGTAGAGCGGAACACACACTCCATAGTAAATCATCAACATGCACCATGACTGCCAATCTTTGAACACGGCAAACGCCCACTTCTTGTCGTTTTCATTTGTTTCTCCAAAGTTAGCTGGAGTTGCAAGATCCTCAGTAACGTCGCTGGCCTTTGCCTTGGAGTTGGACGAGTACTTCACTCTGTTCACCACGAATTCTCTCTCTCTTTCAGTCAAGAACGAGCATTCTGCGGGGAAGAGAGGGAAGAGGAAACACGCACCAAAAGCTGCTAATAATGTGAGCAAGCCCTCAAGGATAAAAATCCATCTCCAGCCCTCGTATCCTCCAACTCCATCCATTTTGGAAATGGCTGCAGCCAAGAGACCCGAAAATGCACCTGCCATGGATGCGGCCGAGAAGAAAATGGCCTCTCTGATCAACACCTCGTTTTTCTTGTAGTACATCGACAAAATGTACGAGATACCAGGGAAAAGCGAGGCCTCGAAAAGTCCCAAGAGCGCTCTGGTGGCCATGAGCTGGTGGTAGTTTCTGACCGTGCCCATGCACATCATGACCACCGACCAAAGCATCATGGTCACGGGAATAAAGATCTTGGGCTTGACGTACCGCAAGATGACATTGCACGGAATTTCCATGGACGCGTAGAAAATAAAGAAAATCGTTAAGCACAAGTTGTACTGGTTGCCCCGCAATTCCAAGGTCTCCGCAAGACCCTCAATCTTTGCGTTTCCAATATTGCCTCTATCCAAAAAACTCAAAAGATACAA
Organism: [Candida] ipomoeae; assembly: GCA_002370145.1. NCBI lineage: Eukaryota > Fungi > Ascomycota > Pichiomycetes > Serinales > Metschnikowiaceae > Metschnikowia > [Candida] ipomoeae. Next base: position 137,234 of record NKZK01000658.1, read on the forward strand.
TATAGTAAACAAGGGAATCAACCGAAAGTCAATCTTACGGAGGATCTTTTTTTCATCGATATCGGAAAACGAGTCCACCTGTTCCTCTGAGGCAGACTCCTCCTCAATGTGGTCCACGTATGGTTTAAACTCGTCGTCCAATGGGTTCATTGCAAAGAATTGAAGAATAAATAATGGCCCATACTCTCTACGAAAATGGACCTATTTATATATCCCGGCCCACCCGATGGCAAAAAGAGGGGTTGCGTAGGGATGTTCAAGTGTAGTAATGCAAAGCAACAGAGGGTGGATTCGTAAATCCAATACCCCACATTCGGATGCACTACCAAAGTTGAACACCCCAGAGTAGCGATTTGCGGCCTTGGATATTGGCCGATATATACGGCTGATACGCTAAGTGCGAAGAAGCTTTTTCTTGGCCAAGCCGGCCCGTCCCCACTCCGTAAAATGATTGTTCACCAGAGATTAACATCTTAATTGTTTCCCCTCGGAGTCGCTTGTAGTACCCCGAGGCGCGCTCATTTTAGACAGTGTGCATGACGTAATTGAGCCAGTCTCTGATGACGGAGCACAACGGCTGGTAGCAAGCCAATCACGTGGGTTTTTTTTTTTCTTTTTGCGTATCAGCAGAACATACCCCAGTCCAGGATTTCCGGAACCCTTTCTCTGCTGCTAAAGTTGCCTATATCTGGTGTGCATGACAGACCCATAGAAGAAGAGGTTCCGCGCGCGGAATTGGACCCCAATCCGAGCACTTTTAGGATAATAGCGACCCACTTTCGCGGAGACCTTTTGCTTGGCTAAACCTTCACCCCACCCCTCCAGGGCAGGGATGCGGCCTCTTGATGTGTGGCTTCTTATGCGAACTGAGAAAGCCCTTTGTAACCATCTGTAGACGTCCCGCAAAAGGACCAGCTTATCTCGGTGCGTTTTTGTCCTCCGGGCCTTGCGCCTTGCATATTGTCTCATATTGTTATGCCATATTGTAACTTCACTACCCCTGAAGCAGCTCCTGCTCGTCTTATATCACCACCAGCTCAGGTCAAACAAGACTTTTTTCCTGAGTAATCGTGCTTATGCCTTCCCCTTCGCCTTCTCCAGCCCAGAGCCCCAACGATTCTTCTTTTTTAGGACTTCCTGAGTATACTCGTGTCTCCCATGAGCGCCATCGCTCTGGCTCCCGAAACTTGAACCGAATGAACGAAATCCTGGCCTCTATCCTTGGCCGCTTCTCTCAAGAAGCTCCGTCCACTGATTTGGATTCCGATCACATCAACGTTAACACGTTTCCTGCCCAGATCCGCAACCTAGGCTCTCTGAACCGCACAAGCCTGTTTCTAGACCTTAGTCTTGATATGAACTTGAACTCGGGAACACCCATTTCCGCCCATGAAAATCTGCAAATCAGTGGTGCGGCTTCTGATATGGTGGCTGATGAGAATCACACGGGATTCCTGTCCGAAAATAGCGACTTAGATGACGAATACCTTGAAACAGGCACAAATCATAATGTCAACGAGGGAGACAGCAGCGACGAGAACTCCGCTGATGACGACGAGTCGGACTCGAACGTAGCTTCTGAGTTTACTTTCAATAATGACTACGACTTCTATCGTGGCGTGCAACATGCTAACCGAGACGGCCTTCCCATTGACAATGGCAATAACTACTACAATAGTTTCATTAGCTACACACGAGAGCACGGATACGGAAGCTTTTCCCGGATGTCTTTGGAGTCTATCAGAGCCACTTTTCCCCTGTCTATACATGCTCCCCATCGGTTGCTCTTATCGCTGGCTCGTCAAAACACAACCAACCAAAATACGTTGGTCAACATGAGATCGCCACCCAGAGACTATGAATCAAACCGGGGCTTTTCTCTTCGAAGACAGAATGCAATCAGGGTAAAGCCGGGAAAAATGTCCAGTCAGAAATTGGCCATTATGGCAAATGCGTTATATGCTGACTTCAAGGGTGCTTTTGCTGCCATAAGGACGGAGAACCCGTATTGCGGAAAATTACCTATTTTCGAAAACCACTCTTGTTGTGTCCAACCGCCTACTCCTCGTCACATGATAGAGCATCCGGAGCGTCGCTTTTTATTGAAGTACAAATTGAGTGCCTTTCTACAATTCAGAAATGATACCAGGCTCTGGAAAGCCCACGCCGATTCTTTGCAGGTCCGAGAGAAGAAGAAGGGAAACCCCTCCGTATTGAAGCGGAAGCATCCCGGTTCTGATGTTACTGTGACCAAGAAACAACGCTTGCTGCGTTCTCTGAATACTGGACCAACCCCACATGAGTATGTGGACTTGAAACTAGGTGAGCGTATCAACGTGGCCGAACTATCACCTCTGGAAAGGCTTAACATCCTCGATGGACTTCCTTGCTCATATATGAAGGATGGGTCGGCCTTTACCATGAAGGTGGTCAACACTTGGGCCGCCAACTCCGAGGCGGACTATGTGAACGTCACGTTTTCCCAAGTCAACTGGTCAGAGAAATTCCTCCACGGATGTTTTGATGTTCGGAAAAATTTGGAGCTCTCTGGGGATATCTACGATATTACAAGTTTTCTTGGTTTTCTATGTGGAGGCTCCCGCTCCCGATACACCATAAACAACGCAAACAGTGTTATACAGTCGAAGTTTAGCCTCTTGAATGATCTCTTCATGACTATGATCGTGGACTTGGGAATCACTAATCCAAAAATTACGCAGGCATTGTCTGGCACGATGCAGATTCCATTCTCTGGAGAGATTATAGATTTCAAAAATAATGATTTGCGGTTTTTGAAGGATAGAAGTGTCAAATCCTCACCTCGGACTCGAGGTATTCTGTCTCGGATCGAAAACGAAAGAGCTAGGCTACAAATTAATGAGTGGCTCAATGTCAAGCCCTTCTCTGACTTTGCCGAGACATTCTTCATGAATTATCTATATTTTACCGAGCAAAAACTCAAGAAAATCCTGCTGGTTGCTTCATCGGAACAACAGGCCAATCTCGAGTTTGCTGAGAACATGAAGGATAGTATATTTTATCTTTCTAGGAACTTCCAGTCGGTCCAAAACGCCAAGATACCCATGATTGAAAGCAAGCTGCGACAAATCAACAAGGAACTCCGCCAAAGGCGAAGACATGAGCCTCGGTCTAATCTCCGCAAAAACAAGTTTATGAAAGATTGGGAGTCCAAAATATGTGAAAAGTTAAGCGATCATCTTACATGCGGAGATACTTGTTTGCTCAATCTTCAGTTGAATTATATGTTATTTACAGTCCGAGTCGATATCTCTGCGGAGATTGACAAGGTCTTCGGCCGCTTCTTGGGCTTAGTATTGAGGGACTCGGAGAGGGTGTCGCTCGAGAAGAAATACAAATCCTTGTGCAAGCAAATATTGTCGCTGGAGGCCAAGGATGCCGTGTTTGTGTGTTCACTCAATCGGAAAACAGGATCGTTGGAAATGCATAATACCCGGTCCCACTTGGACTTCAAGTATTCCAACACGAGCCAGTCCGTTGATATGCCCTTGGGTTCCACCGGTGATTCGACCGGCGGACTCGATGACTACTTTGGCGACTCGCTTTTTTCAGCTCGGGCCAGTACGTTCTCCGAGGATCCATCTCTTATGGCCACGCCAACTATCTTACGTGGAGAAAGCAGACGTGGAGCTGCCGGCTCGTTTTCTCACGGAGGAGGATCGGGCCAGTTTGATTTCATATGAGTCACCACAAGCCCCAGCCCTTTTTCCCCTCCTTTTTATCTTGCTTCTTCTTTGCAAAAAAATCCTTAGAACATTCTCTATAGGCGTCAAAAAACTCCTGGCATACAGTCTTATCTTCCTGGTTTCGAAGAACGCAATTGATCGAAGCCTGCCGACTCTCTTCGCATGGATCATAGTACTTGGATGGCTCCTTATGGGCCCACCTATACTTGTGGCGATGGTTTTTCGGGTTGTCGGGGTAAAATTTGAACTCGTCTGGCTCACCTTTAGTGAAGTCTACTTTGGACTTGTCCGTGACGACCTCATCGGTGTCAAGGCTTGTTTGTGGGGTTTTCAGCAGCATAGTGGGGATCTCTAAGAATTGTCACTGGAGAGTTTAAGTGCGTACGCACGTGATACTGCACGTGGAAGTACACGTGACACTAGTTACTTAAATACAAGAAAAAGATGTTCGTTAGTTGCAAGCTAATGCGAGTTGCAAAATATATTAATGCGTAAGTTTACCATCTACCGCCTGGGCCCGGTTGATCGTAACCGCCTGGGCCTTGTTGATATCCACCTGGACCTTGTTGGTAACCTGGACCTCCTTGTGGGTATCCACCTGGGCCACCTGGACCGCCTGGACCATGCTCAATTCCGCGGCCATGGCCATGACCACCGAAAGAGTGGCCCTTGAACTTGTCTTCAAGTTTGTTGGCAGCGATAGCACCCATAAGACCGCCAGCAATCTTTCCAAGGGTGGAGTGGTTGCCTCCAAGCTTTCCTCCAGCATATGCACCGGCAGCACCTCCAGCCACGGTAGAAAGGAATCCTCTCTCACCGTGGGCAGCCTGTGGGCCGTTCTGGTTGGCGTCTTGTCTGTGTGCATCTTGTGGACAGTTAGAGTCCCTGGTACCTTGGTGAGCAGAGGCGTAAAATTCGTTAGCAGACATTGTAGTGTTTAGTAGATAAGATCAACTGATATAAAAAAAAGTAATAATCGAGGTTTCGGGGCGGCATGTGGGGGTCCTTATATGGCCCACCAACATGAATCGTGATTAGGGTTCGTGCTGCGCGTTTCCAAGCCTTGGGGCTATGCAGCGACGAGATCATGAACGTGGGTCATTGTTTCAGAACGGCATCCAACAGCCACATACAGTTTTAATCTTTCGCCAAAAAAAGAAAAAAAAAGTGTGGGGGAACCTTACAGTATTAGGTTTTGACTCATTTACTTAATAGCTTCAAAATTGGATTTTTGACAGGCCCAAAACGGCGTCGGTATGGCGAGTGGCCCCTAGACTGCGGCACGAAACATACCAACAAACCTCATTTCGCAAGAAAAGTGTGTGACCACGCGCAACTTAAAAAGTGCCGTTGGCTGACAATGACTATCTCATGCACCTTACACGGCGACTCGAGATCACTTCCAAGAAGCTTATTACAATAAGAAGAGTGCATCTGCCTCGTAGCTTTTCGCGTATATCAATTGAATGGGTTCCTCGACACAATGGCGACGAATCACACTTCTCGGCGCAGACTATGGCCGCAGGGTATCAGTCGGATGACATGGTCTAAATTTAGACATGGAGCCTAACCCAAAGTGTCCGGGATATGGGCGGTCTTGACCTGCACGCGGGCTTGGCATCGCACTCACTCGCATTCAACCTCTTCACCTGCGCAGTCCATAAATAACGTCATGGCATCAGTTCCCGTCCAGTATCTAGATGAACTGACCGACCAAGTTTGCCAGAGATGCAAAACCAAACCAGCCGTGTTGGTCTCACGGAAAGAGCACTTTTGCGCATCCTGTTTCATCTTCTTCATGAGGGGTAAGCAGAGGAAGACCATGCAAGATGACCGGTATAAGGTTAAGTATGGAGCAGTAGCAGAGAAGTGGGGCCAACAAAAGGTATTGCTTCCACTTTCATTTGGTGTCTCCTCACTTGTGTTGCTAGATATGATTGCATGTCTCCTCAAGGAACAGATGGAGACCCACAAAGGAAACTGTGCTTTTGACCTTGTGGTGGTGCATCTTCTAGAGGGAGACCAGTCCAAGAGGCCAGACTTCGAGGACCTCGCCAAAAAATACCACCCGGTGGCTATCAAATATGTGGAACATGACCTTAACAAGTACTCGGCCACCAATTTCAAAAACATCGCCGTGAGTCCCACTTTCGACGTTGTGGGCCTGGAAACGCAGGCTGACGATATAACTAATCTTTTGCACAATGCAGCAAGTCGCTCACTGAGAGCAGATTTGAAGAGTATTGTTTATGGAGACATCTTCAGGCGTGTTGCATGTGAAGAGGGGTGCCAAACGCTCTTGTTTGGCCATAGCATGACTCGGTTGGCCAATGAGGTGCTTTCCTTGACAGTCAAGGGCCGTGGGCTGGTCATCCACGAGGCCATTGCAGACAAGTCAGTCACGTATGGCAAAAACAACATCCAAATCATTTTCCCTCTACGCGATATCTTGTTTGCTGAGGTCAGTGCAGTCATGCAACTAAGCGAAGGGCTTTCTCAGTACCATATACAGCAGCAAAAGCCAGCGTCACGTCTAATAAAAAACATGACGGTGGAGGATTTGACTACGGAGTATTTTGAAAACCTCGATGCCACTGGGTATGCATCCACTGCCTCAACGGTGGTCAAGACAGCAGAAAAGCTCGGAGGGCCCACGGACTCGCACAAGAGCATGTGCCAGATCTGCCTGACCAAAATACACCATGACCCAAAACAATGGCTTAGCAACATCACAGTGAATACCGCTGCACCTTTAATTACGGACGAAGAGAGGGCCTATGCAGAGCTCGCTCAAGCAACTCAACCAAAGTCTATGGACGGCATGCCATTGTCAGTATGCTACGGCTGCACTGTCACTCTTGCAGGTGCAGGAGGAGGCTTTGTATGGCCAGTCCGTTCAACAAAGCAGGAAACCTTGGACGAATTTGTATTGACAGATGAGGAATAATTTTTGAATAGTTTTATTTATGGGTCCTAAAATATAATATAATGGGCGTACGTTTAATTTTTGTCTTTTTCTGTCTCTTTCTCTCTTTCTCTCTTTTTCTCTCTCGCTCTCGATTTTCTGGTGCGGCTATATCGCGATTCGTGCTTCCCTCAGATCAACACAGCATGACCTCATCCAGAACTCTAGCTACAGAAACGTACTCTCCCTGGAAAAAACGCACGGAATGGGCTCCTCGTGTTCATGAAAACATTCCCAACTCTGCCCAAACTGCTGGTCTCCAGAGCATCCACGGCACCATGATCCATGCGCTAGCCCAGGCCTCGCATGACATACCGTCTGAAGCCATTCAGTACGCCCCACCTCTATCTGCTTACTCCACCAATTACTGTGGAGCCAGCCTGGCTCTTGCTGAATACAATCGACTGTTGCAGTTGCGGGCGTTTTCGGGCAAAGAAGACATTCCCATCTTGTCTCCACGCACAATGAACCGATTAGACACTCTACGCCAGCTCAAGATGGCTGGATACACCACACTAGCGCCCATTGGCTTGAACAAGACCATGAAGCAAATTGAAGCCGACAGACTCGCTGATATTGACGACGGCGCTTACATACAGGCTGAGAACCTGGTGGCTGCTGGTACCAGTACTATGGGTGAAGCTCTGAGTCTACATAACCTACAAGACCACAACCTCAGTTCTCCATCGGCCACCGCAGAGTCCATTCCTTCTACGAATATGTTGCTAAATTCCATGGATAGGGATTTGGATAGGCAGATTGTCGATGTGGATATAGACGATTCTGCAGATCTAGACGCAGATCTAGACGAAGACAGTCCCGATGCTTTTATGGCGGAGGATGTGGAGTACCAATACGACCATAGTTTGGAACTTGGCTCCAACAATGGCCAGGCTGGCACCGGAGACGTAAACGTCACATTCTCAGCCATAACAGGCCTTTCCTCTGCACCAACCGGAGCGGCATCAGCACCAACTGCATCAACTTCGGCTCCCACAGCACCCCTGCGACCTTGTGATGATTCGGACATAGATATGACTTTGGAAGACTGATCAACTCTCAACAGCATGCGAGATCTCGGACACTGGTGTGTTTGTCTTCATCACATCCACCTTGGCGGCCTGTATATGCAACGCAGGAACCATCCATTTCCCACAAGAACACCTGGAGCCTTTCCAACTATAGGCTCCAACTTTCGCATCACATTTTGGGCAGAAAAACTTACCCTCGAGATCCTGCTTGCTGAGCTCTGGTTGCATCCACTCCAAAGGCTCGTCCAAGAAGTAGTGTGAGCAATTGTTTGAGGCATTCATGGCTGAAACCACTCTCCGGGAATTAAATGCTCTTTTGACAAACTGGGCCTCACGTGAATCCGACTTGGGTGGCTCGTGATAATCAATCTGGTCTTCGGTCGCTAGCACATGTCTGCACTTCTTGCATCTGAAGTTGCAGGTACTTTGTTTTTGAGTAGCTTGGCCTCGTTGAGACTTTGTCCAGTCCATGTTCCTCATGCTCTCTCCTGAAGGGTCTGTCTTTAGACTCATGCCTTTCAAGAAGTCTTTGTACTCCTTGCTCTGCAGATCTACTTTGAACTCCATAGTTTGGAATAGCTTGATCTGCTCCACAAATGAGTCATTTGGCTGGACACCTGCCACTTTTCGTTTGACCGCATGAAGTGCTTGGATATAAGAGAGTTTGTACTTGTACATCAAGTACGATACAACCACCGCTACCGAGCGAGACTCACCTTGAGCACAATGCACCAACACTGCGGCCTTGTGCTTCTTCGACTCTGAACCCTCTGTTGAAGTATCAGGGAAAAGGGCTTTGTTGATGAAATCTATGGTTGCGGGGAAGTGCTCGAGAAGGTTGGAGGTTTCTTCATCGGTCACTTCAACTTGGAGATGCTGATAGTCCCTGGACAAGTATTCAGGCAAAGGTCCGGGGAGAACGGATATTATGTGGGATATTCCATGCTCTTCTTTGAAGTTGATCCCTTCATTGATGGGATCGATAGACAGGAGAAATATCCCTCCCAAGATCCGATGCAACATGATGGTGGATTGCAGTTCCAGATGCGATGCTCGAAAGAATAGTGTGTTGCATGCAGTCCCCGCAGAAGTACCAAAACACTGCAAAAAGACATTCGATGTACTACGTTTTTATACATTTATCAAACTTTTCTTGTATTAATCAAATAAATCCTCACCAAATACCCTTCTTGAGATTGGACACGTTCTCTCTGGCAATCGAGAAAGCAGAGCGGTTGAAGATGTCGTCGATCTCCTCCAAGGTCTTGTCCTTGGTCTCAGGCATGAAGAGGACTTGGTAGATGAAACCAAGGAATGCAATACCTCCGTAGAAACCCAAGGTCAAACCGGTGTAGGTCATGGCTTCAGACATTTGAGTGAAGTTGTAAGTCACAGTGAAAGACCACAAGTAAAGGAAAGTCGAACAGATGGTCATACCCAAAGATCTGGTCTTCAAGTCGAAAGACTCCGAAGGCACAACCCAAGTCAAAGTAGAGTAAGATCCAAAGAACAAGAAGTAGAGAATGATACCCGTTAAGTAAATTCCCTCTGCCTTTTGAATATCACTGTCCTTGAACAAGTATCCAACACCCACTAAGACCAAACCGATAAAGAAACCACAAAGGTTGTAACCCCAAACTCTTCTACCAAATCTGTCCATCCATAAAATGGCAGGAATGGTTCCGATGAGCAAGGATCCACCACCAACAAGAGACATAAACACGGAATTCTTGGTGTCGAAACCAATGGTGTTCATCAAGTTGGACATATAGTACATGACAGCGTTCACACCAGTCAATTGACCCAAAGTGACCATCATAACAGCGTAAGTAAGGGCTCTTCTGTTTCTTGGAATGATGAACAAGTCAAACCAGTTGGTAAGAATACTCTCCTCAGCACGTCTCTCCTTCTCTTGGAAGGCAGCTTGTCTCATCTCCAAAAACTCTAACTTGGCCTCGTCATCGTTGATGTCTCTCAATCTCTTCCAGACGTCATAAGCCATTCCGTATCTTCCTTTGTGAACCAACCAACGAGGAGACTCAGGCAAGAAAAATAATCCAATAAATAATAAGGTGGAGAACACCAAAGATGATCCCACCATGTATCTCCAACCACCTTTGACCTCGTAGAAAATGGCAGCAACAGCGAAACCGAGAACTTCTCCAAGGGCAATGTTGAATTGGTACATGGAAACAATACTACCACGAACACGTGCAGGCACCGATTCCGAAATATAAATACCCACACATCCACCTTCAATTCCAACACCAACACCCAACATAAATCTTCCAGCGTACATCATTCCATGATCTCTTGCGCCAGCACATAAAGCAGATCCAATGGTGTACCAAATACAGGAAATGATCAACGAGGACCTTCTTCCTAAATATTCATTAAGAGGGGTCATAATCATGGAGCCGGCCATGGCTCCCAAAGGCATAAGAGAAGAAACCAAAGAGGCTTCGTGCGAGTCTAAGTCAAGTGCGGGAGTCATTCCAATAGAGGCACCGGAAATGATCGACTGATCCAATCCGGACAACAAACCAGCAGCTGCAGCAAAAGCACCTAAAAGCCACACCATGTGGTTCTTGTTTTCGAAATGCAACTTGCATTCGAGAGATAAAATTCTGTCAATGAAAGTAGGCTTTTCGTTAACCTGAGCAGCCAAAATTTCTAACTCTTCGAACTCTTTGTCAAAGTTAAAGTTGTGCCGAAGGGCCTCTTCGTCAACCTTCATGTTGTCATGCTTGACCTCTTGCACGGCTGAATCAGCAGACGAGGAGTCCTTCACGTCTTTCCCTTCGAATATACTCATTGCTGGGTCTTGAAAAGATATTTAATGGGGCTGCAAAACTGAACGTGGGGGACCTTCCCTTTTATAGGCACGGAAAGTTTGAAGCAGGTAAAGAGGGAATTTTCCGAGGAAATGATTGTGCATAAAAGTCATGCACGTCGCAACAAAACACGCCCGTATCGCGGATTTTTATGCACGATTACCGAAGATTGTGGAGGACCCCCACTGGGGCAACCAATGAGAAATTCCCAGGCGAATATCCCCAGTTTTACACACAAGGCTAGCCTCTACCACAGCAATTATGCGGGTGACGTTTTCTTGTCAGAAGCGTTGCTTCTTTTCAACGGTTAGATGTAGGGTGGGGGAGGTTTAGTGAGGGGCGGGGTGTTTTGGCAGTTGCGACGGAAAATCTTTGACAGGTATTGTAGAAGTAATCTTGACATCTTGTGGCGCCTTTATACCTTAAACAAGACATCGTGACCGTGTGTAGAAGAAGTAGGTTCTGCATTCCGAAGCTAAATCGCGGGGTAAGCTTGGCGAGGCTTAAACCCCACGTCATTCCCTTCGGACCGGAGAAATGGGGGCAAAGAACCTAGATCTCATGGATTAATTTACGGGAGGTTATGATTGCGCACGTCATTGCTGGCGGGCCTCCACCGTTGCGCATGCGGGGGCGTCGTGCACACCAAACTTTCCTGCAAATTCTTCTGCGAGATGAGCCTTTAACTTGGAGAATTGGTTCCCGTACGGCCGCTGGCAGTACGTGCATCTGAGGGGGCTATAGCGGACAACATCCGGTTTTTTACCCGGGGTGCTTTTACGCCGACCCAACAATAACTTGCCCCCGGAAATGACCAAGTGTTCCTGATCCGAGGCGGATTCTAAACTGGAGTCAGAGTCTGTGTGCAGTTCCTCTTCTTCTTTTTGCACACCTTGTTCGGGAAAATCCACAAAAAATGGCGTGGTAAAGGAATTGTAGTGTTTTTTGTTCTTCATCAGCGGCAGGAAGAAGTCCTGGGTGATCACGTGGATGTGCAAATTGTTCATGGATGGCACAGAGTGTACACCTGCTCTGACAAAGGTCTTCTGGAAGTGTTCCGCTTCCGCAGTCTCCACGAACCCTGCCTTGATAAGATCCTCCACTAGAAGCCTGCGGGCATGTTTCACGGCTCCCTGCATAGAGTCCACGAATTTGGGGTTTTGAAGCGCTACCAACGGATGAGTATGAGTGACCAGGTCACTGCGAGGCATGACCAAGAAATGCCGGAGTGATTTCGGGTAGGCGTCCTTAAAAATGAAATAATCTTCACAAGAGAACACTACAGCCTTGTCCTTTTCTGGAGTGTCTATGTATTTCTGTAGAGCAAAGCGAAACATGCTGGTTTGAGTGTACTTCTAAAGATGACTTGATGCGCGCTTCTTAGGTCTGCCTGTAGAGAAAGCTGGTTTATCCTGTATTACTATTCCCTTATGTACTTACCTGGGAAGAGGAGATGTCAACATGTGATGATGTCAACATGGGATGATGTGAGATGTACATTATGTAAAACGACATTGTTCCTGTATTTAACTAAACCTTCCTTCTTCTGGTGGTCCCTGGAGAAGCTGCAGTGGCCATGCCGACTTCCTTCACTGTCTCGCTGGCTTTTTTCTCCTTCGTAGCATCCTTTTCTTGAGCATCCTTTTCTTTGGAGCCTTCGCTCGCCAACTCCTGATTTTCCTTGAGTTTCACGCTCTTCAACTCGTTGACAAACCATATGACAGCCGCATATAAGAACAGCGCAATAAAAAAGAGATTGATGAAGTGAATGGATCTGGTGTAGTAAATGAGGAAAAGAAGCGACAAGAGCAAGAGAATGAACGAGCCGTGTGTAGCCTTTATAAGGGCAGGGCTAGTTCCGGGCGTAAACACGGATTCCCAAAGCTCAACGAAAAACGACATGGTGAGAGTGTTCTTGCGTGAAGGTAACTTTAGTTGATTTCGTCACTGTGCGATCATCTACTTGACCTCACAGCCTGTATACACTCAACCATTAGGACATCCCAATACATCTACAAGTAAAGGCTTGAAGAATTTTGTTTTTTAGTAGAGTCCCTGCTTCTTTGTCTGTAAGGCATATGTCTGTCGGGTGGCAAGATATGGCAGTGGAGAAGGTCACGTGAGTCGTGTCTCACCCAAAACTCGAAGTGTCAACCTCAGTTACCTCGCAACTTCCTCTACCGTAATACAACCATGGTAGCTCCCGAGGACTCCTTCATCACCGATGAGGAGGTAGAATACTGGTATGTAAGTCATCGATTTTCCCACTTATGGAATTGTCTTAGCCCCCACGGACTATTTACTAACACCTCATAGTCCACTTTGTGTGGAAGAAATGGATATTTCAGACAAGAACTTTAAGCCTTGCCCATGTGGATACCAAATCTGTCAGTTTTGTTACAACAACATCCGGCAAAATCCAGAGCTCAATGGGCGGTGTCCGGGGTGTCGTCGTCTCTATGATGATGAGAGTGTCGAGTACAAGACCTTGACGTCAGAAGAGTACAAGATGCAGCAGTTCAAGAAGGAAAAGAGAGATCGCGAGAAGAAGCAGAAGGAGAAGGAGAAGAAAGAGCTGGATATTGCAAGCAAAAAGCATTTGGCTGGTCTCCGGGTGGTCCAAAAGAACTTGGTGTACGTGACAGGATTGAACCCACCTTGTTCCTCCGAGGACTTGCATTCCGTGTTACGATCCGATAAATATTTTGGTCAGTATGGCAAAATACTGAAAATTGTCATCAACAGGAAAGCTCCAAACGGACACCAAAACTCAAGTCTCTCTCAAAGCATTGTGGTTTACGTCACTTTCACCCGCAAGGAAGATGCTTTGAGATGTATTAATGAGCTAGATGGCTCCCTTTGTGACGGCAGAGTTTTGCGTGCTGCTCATGGTACAACCAAGTACTGCCTGTCATACTTGAGAGGACACCCATGCCCAAACCCCAATTGCATGTTTTTGCATGAGCCTGGTGAAGAGGCAGATTCTTATACTAGAAAGGATTTGTCTACGCATCAAGGCATCAAGATGGGTATGAGTGGCCTGCCAAGTGAAGGCAATGCCAACTTGAGCCTGTACAACTACTCAGATGAAGAGAATGCCACGGACGAAGAAAAGAACACATTAGCCACACCCGTGGTGTCGAATTCGGTGCATCCTTTGAATGGTGCAGGTGGTTCAGGAATGACTCCGTTAATAAATGGCACTGCATCTCTCATGTCTGGTTCGGCGCCAGTTCTCCCTGCCACAGCACACTGGGCCAAGTTCCTGAACCCCACGGAGTCTGCAAATGCCTCTCCTTCAGTTAACAGCCCGGTGTTGACCAATGCAGCTGCTTTTCCTACCCTTGGAGAAATTTCCAAAGACCAGAAAAGCCATAAGAAAGAGTCCAAGAAAAGCAAAGGAAAGGCATCCAAGGATGGAACTTATTTGCCTGACGATATTGATATTGACGACAATAGCGTTCTTCAATTCATTGACAATAGCGCCGAACGGTTGAGAATACTCTCCGAATCGAAGCAGTCATTGAAGGTCTACTTTGACGATTTATCCGAGGAAAGCTCGATTTCACCGCTCTTTCATTTTGATTCGTCGGTTGATTCGTCTACAATTCCTTCTTTGGAAAGCGAAAAGGCTCTTGCTATTCATGTTATAGAGAGGTGCTTGTTACGTCCTATGAAGAAGTATCATTTGGCCTATCTGAACCAGCCTTTTGGTCAACAGCAGCAGTTTTTGCAACAGCAAGTGCAGATGCAACAGACTCAGCAACAACAGGGAGGAAGGTACCAGACAAATGGACAGGGCTTATCCCCAGCACCAAATGTTCCATTGCAAGATCACAGCATGCAGCCACACCCACAACAACAACCTGAGAATCAAAGTCATCCCAAATTCCCTCCTCACTTCCAAGGAAAGGGTACGAATTCAAATCCTCAGGTTGCCGGAGTGCAAACTGCTCAGCCCATATCTCAATTTCAGGCCCTTCGAGCTAGTGAGAGCGGTAGAACCTCAACTCCGCCTCCTCCCGGATTGTTTGGAAAGACCCAAGATGCCGCCTCTGCACAGAGCACTCAAGCCCTGCTTTCGTCCAGCTCCCAACTCTTGAATCAATTGATGAGTGGTAAGAAATAAGCTTATTGAGTTCATAATCACAAATGCATATTATTTGAAGGAAAGTTTAGATGTACATAGATGCGTAGTCTCGCAAAGCATCAATTGAGGAGCCATTTATTTTTGAAAGTAATTGTAAACAAGTTCAGATCTTAAGATCTTTAAGCAAAATCATCAGTTGCACGTCGAACACTTGGTATTGCATCATCGTCTTTATTCGTTCCCGCAACTGTTCCTCCGACACTATCAACTGGTAGTCCCATGAAAGTCGGACCATAATCAACTTTAGCACGAGTAGCCTGGCAAAATAAAGTGTGCTCGCGGTGCCAATTCCACTGACAAATGAAATTGTGGATATTATACACTTTGACCTTTCGAACGTCCACGGATCGCTTAAGAGTCCTTCTGATAAAAGATTATGATAGAACAGAATGGGTCTTTCATAGGCGAGGATTATTGGTTTGAGGGCGTGATAAGTTTGGAGATTCAGCAGCAAACCAATAGCTATTTGTTTGTCGGGTGAATGTATTTCTGAAGGTACCATTGTGGATGAATGGGTCTGTGTCTTTGAGGCGATCTGTTCGTTTGGAGAGTTCTGCTTGTTCTGGTATGTTTGTAAGTTTGGGGATCCCTGGTGTGTTTGTATGTTTGGGGATCTCTGGTTGTTGGGATATGTTTGAATATTTGGAGAGGCTCTATATTTGAGCCCTGTCACCCCTGGCAGTCCCACTCTGGATAGATTTCTATTAGCCTTAAGCACATTCATTGCCTTTTCAATGAGTTGCAAACTGATGAGCTGCCCAGTTTGATTATAGACGTACTCCCGTATGATGTGTGGCCTGTCTTCTGTTCCCGCGGAAAAACGTAAAAGTGCATCCAGGACCACTGTAAACATCAAGGGAGCCACGGTATTATCGTCCAGGGAGCCGTTCACTTGGTTTCCGTTTCCGTTTTTGTGCAGAATATGCGCTTGATTAAATGCTGTAGATTCATTCCCGCTGCTGTTTTCGTCGCTAGTTGAGGTTTCATTTTGGATTTCACGGTGGTAGGCTTCGACTAAGTCTGTATAATTTGAAAATGGTTCGCCTTGTTCACCGTAAACCTTGCGATGAAGGAGATAGAGATAGTACCTCTCTTTGACCTCCCAGTCTGGCATATTACGTCCGCTCAGGCGCTTGTACGAAAGGCGAATATTGGTCCAAGGGATCAACACGTACAACTTGTTTTGGGAATGCATGGCTGCAGTGCTCCTGAACATTGCATTGTAAGCCATGTAGTGGTTCTTGTAAGTTTCTCTTAAGCCATAATGCCTGAGAAGGGTTTCTGCGGCTGGTGGGGTGATATTGATGGCAAATTTCGTTGCTATCGCTTGCTGGACCGCAGACACGGGGTCATTCCTATTACTTAAGGCTGCATCAATAACACACTGACAATGCCCCCTGGTCCAGGAAGTGAAATATTTGAACACGTTTGCATCTGTTGGGCGTTTGACTTCAGGCAACAAAAACTGACTTTCGTCATTTTCTCTCGTCCTTTTCGAAGTTGAATACATATTGCTGTTTCCATTGGTGTTGTTAAACGATAGCTGAGTGTGTTTGGAGGGATGATTGGTGTGGCCATTGATGTTGCCTGGCAATAGACTTGCTTTCTCTGGCATAGAATTCTGTGGTCTTGTGTTCTGTGGTATGGCCATTGGATTCTTCTCTGGTATAGCTAGTGGATTCTCCTGTAGTGTAGCCAATGAATGTATATGTGGTATCGAAATCTGTGAGTTTGTCTTCTCCAATACATTTCCCTGTGGATTAGGGGAATGGGATGGTTCATTAGTGACAATTGGGGATGCAAGTGCTTCATGGGGAACATTCGGTGTGAGTTCACGGCTTTGTGGCTTCAGAGGAGCTGTTTGAGTTGCACCAGCAGTATTGTCTTTTGCTCGAATGCCCTCCAGGTCTGGAGTCGGACTGTCCTCGATGACCAATATCTCTGTTTGTGGCAGATCTTTGGTCAGCAGGTTAGTTTGTGCAGTTTCCTTGGTGACAGATGAATGATCATTATGGAAAACTTCTTGGGAAATATCTTGGGGTGTATTGTGAGGAGAATTCAGAGACGCGTTTTCGGACGGAAGATGCTGGGGTTCCGAAGGAGTTGGCAGGGAAGCGTGCTCCGGGGTCTGAGGCTTGGAGATGTTTTCCCAATTGATCTTTAGCCTGGACAAATTGGCCTCCGATAACACAAGCTTCGCAGCCAACCTTCCACCCTCCTTGGCATTTTCCTGTAAGTTTCTCCTGAGCACCGCCAACTCGGGGATTCTCTGAGTGAGCTCCGCGATGGGGAGCTTCAGCTTGGTCCTATCATTTAGCAGCGCAAAGTCATCCAAAAGGTTGCGGTAGTCGGAGTTCCATCTGCTCTTGGAGTGTTCGTAATATGACCTGATGGCCTGGAATGCGTAGAGCAATTGGTCAAAGTCAAACAAGTCATTCAAGTCCTGCAATAAGTCGCCAGCCTCGGTAGAAGACTTGATGCTCTGGTACTCCAGCTCGAGCTCTGATCTCAGCGCTAGGTAGTTTTCGATTTTCTTCTCAATCACACTCGCCATTGTTTGATTTTGGAACAACTTTTAGCCGGCGTGGGGTTGAGAACAAGTACGGCGTGTATCGATGCACGGGAGAGGAAGACCAGCAAATAGTGGTTTTCCTTTGTTCGTTGCGCGCATCGAGTCCAATGATGAATGTGGACACAATGGAAGCTCAAGAGAAGCGTGAGTGCATTATGACTCTTGACCGTATTCCGGGATCTTGGGGATTTCCGGAAAATTGAATTTAAATCTACTCAAAATCTTGAATTTACTCTGAAACTTTTTTTTCTTTGAGGAGTTTGTTTGAGCCATGTTACTTGCGCCAGAGCAAAAAGACCTGCGGTAGGCTTCGAGATGCGCTATAGCTTAAATAACCATTAGACAAATTCTATTTTTATCTGAAACGGCACTTCAACACGAAGTCTTTTTCGATGGGTGGTACTTTGAATGTTCTATATGATCAAAGTAGGCGTATGAGTCAAAATCGTTTATATTATTTTGTTTTATATCTGTATTAGACTTTATCTGAATGACGTATTGCAACTGGGCTAGTGCTTGGGGTTTTTTTTTCCGACGATACCCACCGGAAGTAAGACCATGCTTAAACTTGACCCTTGAGATTTCGCAGCCAATATTAAAGCTTAATAATTGGGAAAATACGCGTTACTGATTATTTTTTTTACATTTTAAACATTTTTGGACGTGTTTAATATAGTTTAGATCAATAAAAATTTGTTCTATTTGTTTTTGGCTGGGGTGTCCCGGCCTTACTATTTACATATAACCGCGGCACATTTATGACAAAGCTCGTCCTCGGCCTCGGCGAGGAATTTCCAGCATCTTGGGCATTTGCTCGATGTGGATTCCCTTATAATGGCAGTCACATTTCCACGCGGATGCTCCATCGTCACCTTATGGCTGTTTTCACTATCCTTCACAGTCAGTAGATCTTCCTTGATACTGACTTTAGACACTAGGAAGTAGTCGTCCAAGAATTCTTGGTGGTGTTTGAAAATTGCTTCATTTTCCCCGCTTGCTTGAAGCCATATTTCCGCCTGCAACTTGTTCTTAAACAAGCCATCAAGTCTGAGTGCCTCGAACTCTTTGTAGAGTAGGTCACGCATGTCCCACATAAGCTGCATTTCTTGCTCCACTTCGGGGTTCACATACTCGGGCACCTGGAAGAACTCCCAAGTCTTCATGAAGGGCGAAACCTCACCTCCAACGTGGAATCCGGCGTACAGCTCCCATATTTCTTGCGTGAGCAAAGGCTGGATGGGCGACAAGAGCCCCACATACGTTTTCAAAACCTGTTCAAGAACTGTCTGGATGCCCCTCCTGCGAATCGAATTTGGGCCATGCGTATAGAGGCAGTCCTTCGAAATATCAAAGTACAAGGCACTCAAGTCGGTTGCAATATGTGAGTTCAATTCCCTTACCACTCTGGCAAAGTTGTGGCTTGAGTATGCCTCAACCACCGACCTCTCCAACTTGCTCAATCGGGAAAGCACCCATTTGTCGATCTTGCTAAGCTCTGTATAAGGTACTGGCTGTTCGAAGTCCTGGAGGTTTCCAAGAAGATACTTGAACGTGACTCTCAACTTGCGGACATTTTCCAATACTCTCTTGAGAACTTCTTGGCTGACACTGATGTCTTGAGTGTAGTTGGACGATGCCACCCATAGTCTGAGCCCATCCACGCCAAGAGCAGGAACAAAAGGCTTCGAACTGCCATTTATGACATGGCGAGGCTCAATAACATTTCCTTTGGACTTGGACATCTTGTCATTTTGTTTGTCCAAGGTGAACCCGTGGGTGATGATCTTTTTGTAGGGTGCCACTGGTGAAAATTCTCCTCCTTTGCCAGTAGAGATGATTCTGTTCAATAAGGAAGATTGGAACCATCCGCGGTGCTGGTCACTTCCTTCTAAGTAAATATCTGCTAGTGGTTTTGTTTCATCATTGGCAGAATTAGCATTGACAAGCGTTGACCATGATGTCCCTGAATCGAACCATACATCCATTGTGTCCTTGCCTTTATAATAGTTTCTTCCATCGTATTTCTCGGGTATCCATCTTGAGATGTCGTCTTCATTGGTGAACCAAGCATCGGTCCCGAGCGACTGGAGTTGGGACATAATGTGAGTAACTGTCTCCAAGTCATCAAGAGGCTCGTGTGTCTTCTTGTCGTATACTATTGGCAAGGGCACACCCCACGATCTCTGTCTGGAGATGCACCACTCGCTTCTGTTCTTGACAAACGCAGAGAGTCTGTTCTTGCCCACCTCAGGTACAAAATCCACCTTTTCCAACAGCTGTAAAGCGGCGTCCTTGATTTTTTCCACGTTGATAAACCATTGTGGAGTGGCTCTCTGGATGACCGGAGTTTTGGATCTCCAATCGTATGGATACGAATGGATGTGGTTCTTGTCGATGTTGAAGATCATGTTGGAGTCCTCAAGTTTCTGCAAGACGGCAAAGATCGATTTTTTGCCGTTGGCATACTTTCCTGCGAGATCCCCATACCCTTGTGGGATATTCTGCTGGATGTAGAGCCCCTTGGTATCAACCAGAGAAGCCACTGAAAGACCGTTTTGTTTTCCAATGAGGAAATCCTCCATACCGTGAGCAGGCGCAGTATGGACAAGCCCAGTACCGGCCGTTGACGAAATATGGTCACCATGCAACACAGGGAAGCGGTCGTCTGTTTGGTTCGAAGGGTTTCGGTACCGCATGTGTTCAAGCTCCGAGCCCTTTATGGTAATGTCCGTTCTCGAGTATGAGGGGTTGATTTTCATCAAGTTGGCAGCAAGCTCTTCCCCAACAATAAGTCTGTCGCCTTCTTCAGACTCAATTATGGTATATGTGAGGTCTTTGTTCACGCAAATGGCCTTATTGGCAGGAATGGTCCATGGAGTGGAGGTCCAGATCAAAAGGGACAAATTATCACCCCATTTACTCGCCACTTCAGAGCTCTCAAGAGGAAACTTGACATACGCCGCCACAGACTTGTGTTTCGGGTTATACTCTAATTCGGCTTCAGCCAACGCAGTCTGCGTCTCGCACCCCCACCACACAGGCTTTAATTGTCTGGACAAAAGTCCATTCAGGTACAATTTCAAGAATATTTCAAGCTGTGCACTCTCATACCCATGCGACATGGTCACGTAGATATCATCGAAATCCGTCATGATTCCAAAGTCTAGAAACTGCTGTCTCTGCTTCTCCACCATGGATTGGGCAAGCAGTCTGCAGCGTTCGCGCACTTGGGTAGCCTCAAGCTTTTCCTGGCCCTCCATGGCCTTCATCTCAATGGGCAACCCATGGCAATCCCACCCCGGAACATAGTTGACTTTGGAGTTGTTGTGGATCAACTCAAAACGGTTGATGATGTCCTTCAAGATCTTATTGAGGGAATGGCCCAAATGCAAATCTCCATTGGCGTAAGGGGGCCCGTCGTGAAGCACAAATGTTTTTGAGTGGTCAGGTCGATTGTGTTGCCATTTGTAGAGGTCCTTTCCTGAAACTTCAATGAGCCGAGTCCGTTCTCCGCTATCGGGCAACTTGGGAGAGAATTTGGTGTGGGGTAGCGATAGAGTCTTCAAATACAGGATCTTTTCCTGGGCGGACCGGGAAGAGGCCGAGAAATGTCGAAGGTTCCGAAGCATAGGATAGATGCTAAGGTGAAAACCAGAACTTGAGGAAGACTGGGAGGTGCGGATGTGCGGCATCTACGTTACGCACTGGACAAGTGCGCACTAGAGAAATCGTTCACTAGAATAGTCAGCCTACTCAAGTCACTACACAGTATTAAAAATAGTCTGTCATTGATACATCATAGCTAAGTAAAGTGTACTTACCAAATAAATAGACGCTTCGAGGGAACGTCCGTCGAATTAGTTCTTTTTAATATGCTTAACTTGCTTGATGTATTCTTCGGTGGAGAACGACTTTGGTCTCTCAATTGGCATACCAAGACCACGGTCGAGGATCAATTGTGGCAACACACCGAATGCTCTGGAAACACCGAACAACACAGTGTAGAAAGACTCCTCCTTCAAGCCGTAGTATTGCAACAAGACACCGGAGTGAGAGTCCACATTTGGCCATGGGTTCTTGGTCTTACCGTGCTTGGTCAACACACCTGGGGCAACCTCGTAGATGTTGGACACCAACTTGAACAAGTCGTAGTTTGGCATGTGCTTCAAGGCAAACTCTCTTTGAGCAGTGTAACGAGGGTCGGTCTTTCTCAAGACGGCGTGTCCGTAACCTGGCACCACTCTTCCGGAGTTAAGAGTGTCCCACAAGTACTTCTCGATGGCCTCCTTGGAGATGTCGCCCTTCAAGTCATCCTTCAACTTGAACAACCATTCCAAGACCTCCTGGTTGGCTCTTCCGTGCAAAGGACCAGCCAAACCGTTCAAGCCGGCAGTGAACGACAAGAATGGAGAGGACAAAGCAGAGCCCACCAAGTGGGTTGTGTGGGCAGAGACGTTACCACCCTCGTGGTCGGAGTGGATGGTCAAGTACAATCTCATCAACTCGAGGAACTCCTTGTTCTCACCGTAGCCGAGCAAGTGAGCCAAGTTGGCACCGTAATCCAAGTCATTGGACACCTTACCGGCCAACTTACCGTCGTGGAAGACGTTTCTGTAAATTCTGGCGGCAATGTTAGGCAACTTAGCCAACAAATCGATGGAGTCCTCGTAAGTGTACATCCAGTACTCGGACTTGTGGACACCCTGGGCGTAGGCCTTGGCGAATTGGGACTCGGACTCCAAAGCGGTCACGGCAATGGAGAATTGAGCCATTGGGTGCAAGTGGGAAGGAGAACGGTCAATCAACTCCTCCACGTGCTTTGGCAAAGCGGATCTGGCGGCGAATTCCTCGGACAAAGCCTTGGTTTGAGCGTCAGATGGGACCTCACCGGTCAACAACAACCAGAACAAAGCTTCTGGCAAAGGCTCGTTTCCACCTGGGGCCTTTGGCAACTCTTTTTGGATGTCTGGGATGGTTCTACCTCTGAAACGGATACCCTCATAAGAGTCCAACACGGAACCTTCCCAGACAAGGCCCTTGATACCACGCATACCACCGTATACTTGCTCCAAAAGAACTTTACCAATCACCTGTTTGTTAGTATTCTAGTCACATGCACCAGTGCTTGAGCTTGCTGTTGTATTACGTCAGCGCGAAAAAACACCGCGGACAAATACTACCAGCCCTCGGTGAATGCATCCAATCTCCGGCTTGGTAATTCAATTAAGCTTGCTTTTCAAAATTGGATTGTCAAATTTGGGGAAATAGTTGTTAGGTGGATGTTTCTTCGTTTCCAAAAATCAAAATTTGAAAAATTTGTCAGTTTAAATCAAAATCCCTATTTCCAAATCTAAACCCCATTTCTTCAAATCAAGTTCTATGAATCACTCTTTCTTCATCACTCTTTCTTCATCTCTCCTTAGCTCGGTCGACGTGGCAATGTCGACATCAGATCGGATGCATCCAAACAACAAACAAAAATGTACATACGGTTTTACCATGTTCTTTCTTCAATTGCTTGATTTCCTCAGCCTTCTCTGGCAAGATTTCGGCCAAACGAGCCTTCAAAGTCTACAAGATGTTAGTATACGTTGGACAAGTCAACAATACCCCCACAAAGCAAAGCACATACGGGTTCAGTAGAGTAAGCTCTGACGTTGAAAGCTCTTCTCAAAGCAGAACGTTGAAATGAACGGATTGCGGACATTTTTTTAATAAATACAAAGGTGGTTCACTAAAAAAAAGAAATAGAAAAAGCACTGATTGCCGGGGAAGCGCCTTTTTTATAAAGTCTGAAGCGTCCTGGAGTCGGGTGCATATATTGCTTCGGGTTGTGCAACGGCCAATAATCTTTGTTCCTCACTTCCGGCATTAGGTTAGTCGCACCTGACACAGTCGGAGTACGACCCATATGGGGACTAACTCCCGCCATATATGAGGGGTTCTTGTGATCTCCAAAGATAAGAATTCGGAAATATAGATCCCGTCTTTCCTATTCCATTGCATTGTTTTTTTTTTCGGGCCCCCTCTTTGTAAAACATGGCACGCCAACCCGGGCACCACCTCCTGCATGCGGCTCGGTTTCAACCCCAGGTTTCGGACTTGACAAATAAGAGCGCCCCCACGGCTCCCGCTCCTTGTGAAATTCCTCACCACCGAATTTTACCGATGCTCCAGTAAAAATTAGCCGACCTGTGCGTTAAAAGCCGAGATCGTCACTTTCGTTTCAGCTTACTACACAACTTCCAAGACTATTTCATTGAAGCAATTTAAACTTCATATGCTATTTATACGACTCCCGAGGGTTACTATACGCGCCAGTACTCGCAGAGATAATGCTTACATAACTACTACGTGGCTCTCGCTGGCCATTGCGCAGCTCCGGGAGACAATTGATTTGCCCTACAATTCAGGGTTGGAATCGATAAGTCCTTAAACTTTCCGCGTCCCACCATGGGTGTGCACCTGTGGAAACCTCTGGCTTGTGCAGGCACTTTCCATGAAACACTAAGATGTCGTAGTTCCTGTAGCAAGGATCCTCTAGTGCAGTAGGTGATCTCGAGACAAAATAAGGACCATCACTGTGCTTCCATCCATACACCTTTCTGCGAGCTTTTTCGGCCAACGTTGCAGGCCGACATTGCCGACAATGGCCGGGTAACTGCACGCGGATCGTGCGGATCCCAGCAGGTGCCGTGCGTCCCCTCGGATTTTTGGCGCCGCGATGCTCTAAAAACTTCCCTCTTTATGGGATATTATCTCCATGTATATGACGCCAACAGATATACGTGGTAAACGAAACCCATTAATTAATTGGTTGGCACTTGTGTCCAGAGGTCTGCAGAGGTGGTGCCATAGATAAGTGTGGTATTACCTTTGATGGCGTCTAACATTTATTTCCGCTCACGTACCTTGGAGCTCGTAGATCTTTTGGAGAATGGTGTTGTCGTTTTGTTCGTTGATGGCCGCACATCTCTTTCTGAAGTCACAATAGTTGCATTTTGACGAGTCTTGTGTATTGGTTGGTAGCCTTTGGCCCGACCAGAGCAGAGACGCATCAGCCATGGACCGCAGCAAGTTGTCCACGTCAAAGGCCGCCTCTTTTTTTTCAAACATTCTCTGGGTCTTCACGTTATGGTATTCTACCTCTACCTTCGCTGGACGGAGCTTTTGAAATACCGACGACACTTGCGCCGCTCTGGCTGCCACATACCTGAAAGTGAGAGGCTTTTGCCAGGCTTGGAAAAGTGGCTTTAAATCCATCACCATGATGTCGGGGTCCTCGCCGTAGAACATCATGAGAAGTTCTCGGAACTCCTCTTCGGATAATAAGGAACTCAAGCTGTACAGCGGGCTCGACACACTCGATTCATCGTATGGCTCGAAGCCTATAGGCTCACCTTGAGCCAAGCGTAGACAATCGACCGCAATGGTCTTAAAGTGTGCCACGAGCAACTTGACGGTAAGTGCAATACTCATGGGTGCATCTGGAAGTAAACCCCTCCTGGAGGCATTTTCTAGGTAGCTCTCGTAGGCATACGCTTCATCCTGCGAAAGGTTATGGAACATCTGAGCGTAGTACATGCACTGGGTCTTGGCTGCATCAATCACCAGCTCGTGGGAAGGAAGCGTGCTCCAATTGCGGGTCTTGATATCGCCCATGACAAGAACATGGTTCTTGGCCAAGCCCGACATATTCTCTGCTGCGTGATCTATGGCCTCTGTCAAGTCCATGATTCCGGGCGAGTACGTAGCTTCGATCTCTTCAGAGGGGTCCCGGGAAGGCACGATTTTGACAATATCCGCAATGCCATTGACCAAAACTCCCGTTTCGAAAGCACTAGGCTGGGTGACAAATCTGCCCTTGTTGAGATCCAAGAATGCATGGAGGTAGAGCTCTCTTGCCAGCCCAGTAGCCGATAATTGGAGAGCTCTCTTAATACTATGCTCGATCCAGTCGTTGGCCATCTTGTACTCCCTTTCCGTGGCAAGAAGATCCTTTCTCTGCTCAGAAGGTACTCCGGCCACGAGCTCCATCACCATTTGATCAAGCAAAGCCATATCGATCTGGAAGTGGTCGTCGTTTTCGAGCTTGGCATGGTACTCGGATCCAGACTTCATCCGGACCAGCGGCGCCATTCTCCGCAGCCCGCCAAACACCGTATAGTATTCCCTAAGCTCGCACCACGCCGACGTGAGTAACTTGGTGACCGAGAGCCGAGGCTGGGAGATGTAGCTCGGGTCCTCGTTGAACATCAGGTGAAACTCAAAGGGAGACGGCAACTCTCCGAGGTGTGGCACCTCTAGAAGCGAGTCTGGGTGCCGACCAAAGACCCTTAAGATCAGGGCTTCTGCCTCCGTGGGGGGCGGCTTGAGGTCCAGGTCCTCGGGCAAAAGCGCCTGCAACAGAGTCCACGTGGACGACTTGTCCGAGGGCTGGGGCTCCGGGCGTGGAATACCGACGCTGGGCTTAGGGAACTTGACCTGGCGAAATCTCGGTCTCATGCGGTCCACAGCGCCACTGATAAGTTGCAAGCTGATGTACCTAACGCGCGTTGCCTTGCGCATGCAAGATTAACATTCAGATAACTCTAAATCTGGGTATTCCATGATATTTCTATGCGTATCTGTATTCTGGTGATTGTGACATTATATGACAATTTTCAATACCTCTGACATGTTATGATGATTTTCAAAGATGTGAGTGAGTATCTATAGATAAGGCGTGGGATGGCTAAGAGTCTGGATACTCATGAATATTATAGGGAATTCTATGCATTTCTAGAAATGACGAGTAGACAACTAGACAATTTATGGCTTTAATGACTTTTACGATTCATGGCGATCACGACAATTATTTCTTTTTGATGGTATGTATTATTGAGTATTTTTTATGGGTGCAAAGTTTGAGTGGTTTACTCCCCACCCATCTTTGAACGTTATCTTGGCAAAGAATCAGATATCCAGATTTCTTCTCTTTTATCATTATTACCAAGTATCACTTTGATTGAATGGTTCTGGATATTCTTTGGTCCGAGACAACTTTATCTAGCACATTGTTCCTACTGCCACGTCCTTGAGAATATGGCCAGATCCAGTCTAGCCCCAGGAGCAGAAAATCAACTATTCTTTGAGGAAATCCAAGGGGAAATAATTACAAAATAACAACTCGGAATTGCAGACTTCTATGGATGATTCTATGGATCTACAGACATTTTTGGATTCTACAGATAATTCTATGGGCTCTATATCTATGAGCTCTACATATTCTGTGGGTACTGATCGTTGCCTCTTGGTACGTCTACTGCTGTGTAACAGGTTTTTCACGATTACCAAAAATAGAACTTGGGGCTATTTAACAGACTTTTGACTAACGAATCGCCACTATTTTGTCGTAGAATCAAGTACATAATGTCTTTTGGAGTATTGTAGGCTTCATTCAGTTGGATGGTAGTGCGCAACCCATAATTGATCTAATGCAAGAACCTCCCGTAAATGGTGCATTTGAGCAGCGCAACTGACGCGTCAATAGCACCTTATTTAAGCCCAATCAGGAAATATAGTACCATCTTAAAAATTCATGAACAACTCAGAAATTCGGCTATATAAAGAAAAATTGCGGTCTCACTACTAGTTTGAATCCAATCCAGTGTGATTTGGAAACACATATTTTATTTTCGATTTTTGACATGACTATTTGGTTTATTCTTGTTTCGTGGAGTACGCTATTCATGGGTTAAATCGCAAACTTACCCAGCACACTGAACTAAACCGAAGATACCAAGTGTAGATTAAATAGTAAATGAGTGTAGATATGAGTAAGAAGAATATGTATATAGTTCAAGTAGAGTTTAAGAGCAAGTTTAAAGAACAAGTTCTATGAGTAAATTTGAAGAGTAGGTTTCAAGAGTAGAGTAAGTTAAGTTGCAGTGAACTTTCCGCCTAGGTCTAAAGGGAGCTGTGATACAAAACACATTCAATGATTATTGTATTGTTTATCTAAAGTATACCTCTCTTGAGCTTCAAGGAATCTCTCTTTTTCTCGCTCAAGCCGAACTGCGAGCTGATGTTCAACTTACTGCCGTTTGCATCCTTGACGGGGCTCTCCGGAATAAGCGTCCCACTTCTCATGCCCGCGGAGTTGGGTGTCGTTACACCAATCGTGCTGCTTGAGGGTGCACTGTTGCCTCCAGTCATGAAGTAGCCGAAATCTTCCGACGGCGTGACTGCAGAGACAAAAGGCGAATGAAGACCCTCCCCATTCAAGTTGCCCCCAAAAACAGGCGTTTGTATGGTGCTGTTGGGGAAGTTGCTAGGGTCTGTGTTGATGGTGAGAGGCTTAAGCACGGGGCAGTTGCCAGTGCTACCCCGACTGGTGTACCTTGACCGGAAGAACAGGGAGCCTAGACTCTCGGTTTCCGATATGGAGCCACTTGAGCTTATGCAGTCGCGGTTTGGTGACGTACTTCCCATGGAGTTGAAGCTTTTTGCAGAGCTCACCGGCGTCTGGTAGTCCATCATCATGGAATTGAACCCTGAATTATATCCGGACCCCGTGTTCTGCGAGCCCGTGGACAGTGTGCTGCCCTGCCTGTTCAAGAAGGCATGGGGAACGAAATCATGCATCAGCTGGAGCGAGTCCGACGACGCGTTATTGTCGGAGATTTGCAACCCGTTCAACGAACTGTTTGCAGGCCGGCCATTGGACATGTTGCCCACATGTAGCCAATTGGAGCCGGAGTAGGAATTGTTTCTGGTGAGTGAGTGCTTCCGTAAATTGAGCGAGGAGGAACGCAGCCTCGAGATATTGAGAGCAGCCTGGGGGTTCTGGGCCACCTGTGCTTGTTGGTTTTGGTAGTTGGAAATGTTTTGCTCATTCAACAGTAGATTCGAAATGGACAGCTGTTTCAACCCCAGGCCTTGGTATACCGCATTCTGGCTCTGGAACTGGGTCCCTGCATTCGATGGCACCAGGGCAGGAACAGAAATCTGGACCGAGGTGACCGTGGGAGCCTGAGCAGACGCGTTTTTGGAGCCGCCAGCGACCTTTTGGGTGGAGCACAAATCAAGCAACCTTTTGCGGATGAGCTGCAAGAAAATGGGTTTGTAAGAGCGGTTCGTGATGTTTTCCGAGCTCAAAATGTTCTGTGTGTCGTACTCGAAGTTGGGGTTCGAGGCCTCCTCCAACACGTTTTTGCTGACGGTCTGTAAAGTCTCATTGGCCACGCGGGAAACGAGCCCCAGTGGCGGCGTGATTCCCAGAAACGGCGTGGTGGTCGGAAGCAGCAAGAAGTAGGAGTATATGTTCATGAGAAGTTGGTCAAAGTTGAGGGTGAAAGAAATGGAGTAGTTGCGGTTCACGTGCATCTGCACGTCGTCCACGTCGGTAAGAATATCATCACTTTCGTTATATTGGGGGTTAGAGTAGATCAAGTTCGGCTGCGTTGGAGGGGGGAAGTAGCATTGCTGGCCTTGTGTTTCCTTGGGGGTATGGAGGGTCTGTTCAACAGGGGTGAAGGGCGCGTCAGGGGCACTCAAATACGGCTTGTTTAGCTTCAAGGAAGGGGTTTTTTTATTCAACATTGGAAAGTTCGGGTTTGGTAGTTGGATCGGGTGGGGTTTGGAATTGGGGTTTGGGGTGATTTTGGGGTAAGTGTGTCGGTGGAGTGTCAAAAATGTTCGTGTTTCAGATAATTTTGGAGTTAAAATTAATCAGAGTGTAAGTTTAAGTTTTTGGGTTTAGTGAGAATGTCAATTTGGGTAGGTTGGGAATTGGCGTGATTGTTCGTGTGGGTGGTGGTTTTTGGTGGTGGTTTTTGGTGGTGGAGGTAGTGATAGCTTTTTGGTGGTTAATTTTCAAAGTATGGATCTTCAGGAATTTTATGTTCAGACACGGAAAATTGGAGCGCGTCAGGACCGCGAATCTTTGTCGAGGCAAATCAGTCAATGGGGAAAGTGCGGGAGGGAAAAATACTAAGCAGCCCGTGGAGCGGTGGCAGCAAGTGTTCAGAATGGCTTGGCTCAGCAGGCAGCAAAGAAAGGAAAGAAAAAAAAGGCCGGAGGCAGAGTACGGACAAAAAGTAAAAAAGAAAAGCCAAAGTAGCACATTTCTCGCTGGGTGGGCTCTGGTCACTCAATTTGACCCAGGCCGTGCGGCGAGTTGGCCGACGGATATTTTCCGATGAGCACGTTAAGCCGGTGGCGCGGCCAACCACGGCGGCAAAAGTTACCACGTCAGAAGCGGAAACGGAAACATTCCGGCACCGCCCCCAAAAGGCCCGCTCTGGGCTTGGTTGCTCTTGGTAGCAAGCTAACAATTGGAGAATGGATGCGAAAGCCAGAAAGGAGAGACGCGCACTATGAGCTCTCCCAATCCAGAAAATTCGCAACGACCACGCAGGTGCATTGATATGTGCAGTCTGGGCATGGCCAAACCAAACGCCTAGTAGGCACGGGCCCGACCCCAACAACGGAGCCTGGCTAGACCTCCTGGCTATTGTATGCTTTGGTTATCGGGGCCGGTCCGGCCAGGGGTGACTATTTCCGGGGGTTTTTTTGTTCTATCTTCGCCTGCCACGTGAGTATGCGCCTTCGTTCCGGAGGACCCTGAGGTGGGGCGGGCTAAAGCGCTGGTCCTGGCTCACAACCACGCCGCCTTTCCAGTTACCATTTTATCGACGTGCGTGGGAGCGCGTCAGATACGACTATGCCACACTACATCTAAACAAAGACATATGGTAATTTATGGAAATTCCAGAGAAAAAAATTAGTGGCAAAACGGAACCTGCTCATAGTTAAGATTATCCGGCTTTTGGACTGGTGACTAGGGACGACCTATTGGTGTTACAGACTGGAGGTTGGAGACTAAAGACGGCAAATGGTAGTGAGGTATATGCAAGACTATAGGAATATACGCTCGTCAGACGTAAGGTCAGTTGATAAACGCGACCATTATCTGGCATGACTCATAACCGTCTCGGCCCTAAGCCTATATAGATAGCACTGAGCTATGAATCAACAGGTCGGCGGCTAAATGTCTTACATATACAGCAAACAATGCGGATTTGAATGTTTTGGCCAAGTTCGATTCTTTGAACAATCTAGATGTTTGGTCACATGTACTGTTGGTTATTGTAGCTTTGAACAATGTGTTCTCTTAAGACGTCAAGTGCTTTGCTGTACGTATTTCAGGTTCCTTCAAGCGGGGTACTACCTGGTGGCAAATGGCAGATGGCACCGTTAGCCATAGCTTATTCATGCCCAAAATCGATACTTAGCCGGGAAGTTGAGCAATCGATTACTATGGCATTACCGAAAGTATCGGCATGATTGTAGTGAGACAAAAGAATTAGGTAGTAGAAAAAGGTATGATAGTATTGAAGAAGTAGCTACTACAGTAGTTTAATCAGATCAGATGATTTAGTATGAAATTGACCATGGAGGTTATCCAGAATTAAAGTCTGGTCATCATAACTCTCCTATGGGTGGTCTTACCGGCGGAGCTAATAGGAAGGAAGTGATCGAAGCATGAGGGGTTAAACACCAAGACTTTTCCAGGTCTATATATAGATTGCATGGATACCATTGTTTTCACATGATCCATTCCATTGTTTCCGCGCTATTGATGCTATTATTCCCGAACAATTGATCTCCATACTCACTCGATATTGTTGACTGACTGTATACATACATCCGCAGCAAGCCCTAGCAAATAATAAGAAAAAATATTGCATTTGGCATGTGTAAATCACAAGACATCCCTCGGCTTTCGGGTTTAGGTGTGTCCACTACCCTCGGCAACTGAACCTCTACAAAAGCTTCCGGCTTAGTGACAGAGCTGTACCACCAAAGATGTACTTGACCAGCAAAGCAAAAAAGGCAAAGCACGTGAACAAAAACACGGCAATAAACCGCACCAACCAGTTTGCAGCTCCTAATACTATTCTCTTGGGACTTGGTGGCATGATTGTAGTTTGTAACTATATGGTAACTAGTAGTAGTGTCTGTGGGTTCTGGGTTCTGGACTCTCTGTCGCGCACTTATATTTGCAATCGTTCGCAGCCACTCGTGCAGTCTCCATGAACTGCAATGTCGGCCCTATAACTCTACCTAGATCGGAGTTACTACAAGGTGGTGTTGCTTTCGCATTCGTTTGTATCCCTTTTGGATTGCATATGCCTCGGCTTGTCTTTGGCGGCTCTAGGCAGAGTCCAGAGTGCTGTGACGCTACTTGAGATCCGGCTAGAAGAAGAAACTGATCCTTCCAGTAAACTCACCTTGTTACGGTGCATTCACGGGCTCACCAATGATCCAGAGTGTTTGGATGAAATCAAGTACTGGGAGTCTCTAAATATATGGCTGAACCCGGATTCCATGTGGGACTTGGTCAGCCCATTGCCGTCATGTGACGGTGTTTTGGCCGTGACGCAGGTGAACCGCTTTGTTGCCAACCACGCGTTTATCCATGGGGAGTCGTACTCCTATTCGGTCCTTGAAGACCACAAATTGTCCCAAACGGTCACTAGATCATGTCATCTTTCCATCTTGGAGGTGGAGAAGTGTGGTTCTTTGCAGGCTATATCGGAGCGGATTGCAAAGGCTCCACCCGCCCAAGTTGATAACTTCTCACCCGAACACCCTGAGGTCTTAGACCAGGTCCTAGCGTCCAGCCATTTGGAGTCGCTCCAGAGAAGAATGGTGGCTATAGCCTGTGCATACTTACAAGGCGACTTGAACCGAGCCCTTGAGGATGCGTTACTCTACATCAAAGAAATGACCGATATCCGGCAGTTCGTGATCACGCCCTACGTACGGGGCCTTCTGGACTTCGACATCGAGACCCTCTGTATGATCTGCTCCCAATGTGTGACCAAAGATACCCCCGAGCGGATTCTCGACTACTTGCTCCGCCAGCTTCTCGACCCGGGCGAGGTGGTTTCGGTGGGAGACTACGAATACTCACGGAAGGAGTTGCGGGCACCGTTCAAGGCATCTCAGTTGAGGAGAAGCTCCTTTTTCTTAAGTTGTGGTTACATCTTCCGAGCCAAGGCCCACCGGTCTTCGCACTTGATCACTGTTCACCTCGGCACCACCAAAATAATTGGGTCTATCCTCGACCGAAGTGAAGGGCTTGAAATGACCAGGAAGTATGTCATAGCTGCAGCATTGCAGCCACTGGACAACCCCAGGCTCCATGAATTCTATGACCAGGTGATCTGGTCGCTTTTGCTATGTGGAAGAATGCATTTGCACGTGGTGTGGTTCTTTTTCGTTCTCCGAATCTATTTCTACAAACAGACCTTCTTTTCGTTTGCCGAGCCGTGCAAGTCTTTTGCCTACGACTCCTTGGGCCCTGATTTGGAGAATAAGCACGAGGTCTTTGAAAGGTTCTATGATCTCTGTGAAGAGTCCGTTTCCAAAGAAGTCTTTGAAAATAACCTACTGCCGGTTTTGGTGGAGGTGCAAAAAAGTGTGTACCTATTGACCCAGTACACTGAGCACCAGGACCTGTGCACTCTTGACGAGCTGGGGGACTTGGTCTCTGACACACCCGGACATCTCTCGGAAGAAGAAATCAACCAGTGTCTTGAGCACGGGCTCCAAATCGTCGACTTGTGGGTTTCTGTCTACAAGGAAATCCGCGACGAGGTTCCCATGGAGGTTGAGAATTTGCTCAAGGCTTTTGAGGGTCACGAAGTGGGCCACGCGCATAAGTTTCGCGAACCCAACCTGACGTGATAAGCGACATACTATATTAAAGGCACACGTTCCTATTACATGAGTGATTTACATGGCCTTGGACAAGCTCCTATGCTGAACACTCCCGAAGATGGTGCCGATCTGTTGAACGGCTCTATAGTTCCCTCAGAGACTACCTCATACGTGAACAGGATAAGAGTAGCTGGGGAGATGGGGGAACAGCAGTCTGCTCAGATCCCCGACGACATGAGCGATATAAGTGATCAGAGTGATACGACAGACAGAACAGAGACCAGAAACATGAGTGGTTTGGAAAACACAGGCGTAGATCAGCCCGGGGTCGCATGGTATAGACGCTTATCGGCGTGGCCAGCACGAAACCTTCAGCTCAGATGGCGAAGGTTCAATGCCCAGGATTTCTTGCCAGCCTTCATGCGTGTGGCCAGAGTATTCCTCATCTTTGCGTTGAAAATGGTCCGCGTGGTCCTCTTTCTTGGACACTTGTACTACTTCTTCAGTGTCATACTCACGACTGGATCTATAGCTACGTTTTCCGAGAGGTACTTCGGCGATATTTTGAGCTACGCCCTTCGAAACTACCCCCACCTAGTGGAGCGGCATTGTGAGATTGTCCAATCGGGCGAAGGTTTCATGGCTCTTGAGTATAGAGACTGGCGCAGCTTTCTCTACGACTTTGTTGCTCTCAACCTTGGCACAAAATACTACCAAACCGACAAGGGCGTGATGTGTGAATTGAACCACGACTCCTTGATCTACAAGTTTTCGGATGCAGTGACCAAAAGTGCCTTTTTGAAGCCTCTTCCACCTGCATCTGTCACTATCTTCACGGTGTGCATCTACTTGATCTACGGGTTGACGGCGCTGGTGCTAAAAGTAAACATGCTCATTATGTTTGGCCTCAACTTCTGCCAACGATTAATACCGGCAGGAAGATTGATCGGAAACCTGGTCAAGACTCTCTGGTACCAGACTTCGCCGTCTCTTTTTTGAGCCTGACACGAGATATGACCCCACATATACCCGCGGAAAAACTGCGGGGTCGCAAGGTCTAAAAATCGCCGACTTCCTCCTCCACAACATCCGGATAGAATAATTATGAGAGCGGCCGTCTTCAAGAAACCGTTCCAAGTCGAGGTGGTTGACAAGGAAATTCCCGCCATCCAGGATCCACATGACGTTTTGGTCAAGGTCAAATATTCCGGGCTCTGTGGGTCCGATCTCCACTATTACCGGGGCCATATTCCACTGAAAGACGGGTGTACCATGGGCCATGAGTTTGTTGGTACGGTGGTTGAAAAAGGGTCTGCAGTGCAAGACGCGGATTTTGCCATTGGCGAAGATGTGGTCTCCACCTTCACCATCCAGTGTGGCCAGTGCTGGTACTGCAAGCACGGGCACTCCGGCACGTGCGAGCACACCAATACGTTCGGCAAGCCGGGCTTGGAAGGCGGACAGGCGGAGTATGTGCTAGTACCATACGCCACGTCGACATTGGTCAAGAAACCCAAATCAGACAAGTCGGTTGACTCAGTTGACGATTCAGTCTATGTCATGATGGCAGATATATTCGTGACCGGATATTTCGGAGTCAAGAAGATCCTCGACCACTTCGACCACAAGTTGAAGCCGCAGGACGTCAAGGTTCTCCAGATCGGTGCAGGCCCTGTGGGACTCTGTGCTGTGAGAATACTAAAACACTTTGGCTTTGACAAGATCGTGGTTGTGGACGGCATCCAGGACAGGTTGGAGCATGCCAAGAAACTTGGGGCAAGCGAGGTGGTCAACTTCAAGACCGATACCGATAAATTGCAGGCTTTGAAAACTTCCGATACCGGTGATCGGGGTTTCGATTGTGTGCTTGAGATTGTGGGTGCTTCTTCGGCCTTCAAGACTGCCTTTGATAACGTACGCCGGGGAGGATTTGTGTGTTCTCTTGGAATGGGACACGACGCGTTTCCTTTCGATACGCTACAAGCGTACGTAAAGGGCTTAACGATGAGTTTTGGAAGATGCAATGCATGGTCGTTGTTTGGGGAAGCACTTGAGGTGTTTGAGCGCGTGAAGAAAGATTTCGAGGACTTCATTGAAGTGACGTGCTCCATAGAGGAGGCGCCCGCTTACTATGAGAAGTTCGAGAGAAACGAGGTGAAGAAGGTGGTATTCAAATTTTAAATAGCATAATTTACGAGAATCATTAAAAATAAGAAGGAATTTATGAATGAAAAGATAGTTTTAGAGACTAAAAAAGAAGAAATAAAAAAAAACAGCTTTTATGGGCAAAAAGAATGGACGAGATCGGAATCGAACCAATGACCTTCTCCTTGCAAGGGAGACGCGCTACCAACTACGCCACACGCCCAATTTGGCAAGCTTGTTAGGAAATTCTTACAAGGATACTGAGATGCAAGGTATCCCGGTCGGGTAACACTTGCATATCACGTGCATTTGTGTTTCATTTATATGCAGGGTTGCATACAACCACTGTATATAACAGCGAGGTTTTCCTCCCTTAGAGCCTTCAGGGAGTTCCTCGACTATTCTAGGTTCAATACATACCATGATAAACTATAGGACGTAAGGAATACGTTCGACATATAAGACTAACAGGTCGCAGCCACTGTTGAGTTCTTACATAAGCGTTTTTTTTGAAAATCATACAGACTGATAGTGTGGAATTTCACATCAAATTGTGGAGAATAGTGGATTTGACAGCGTTATGAACCAAATCTATTTCAAATATGACTTTTCAAGGGGTGCAAATAAGTTTTTGAAGTCTCCGCTCAAAATAGTGTCCATAGGTGCGCTATTACCATGGTTCACTGCACAGTTTTGTACAGAATGACCGGATCGAATCTTATAAGAATACGTTTTGGATGATGATCTAAGCTTTTAATTGCCATAATTGAATAATTTGGCCCTTTATTTTTGATGACTGAACTGTTGATTTTTTCACAGTACTCATCAAGTACTATTTTAGTGTGTATAAAAGGTAAGTTCGAGTAAAGATGGCTAAAGTATTTCACTTCGCGCTTTTCTATAACAATGTACTCTTCGTCAAAATTACATTCAGCCCTTAAAAATCGAATTTTTATTTTTTAAATTTCTGTCAAGCATAAGTAAAATTCAGG
This sequence comes from [Candida] ipomoeae, assembly GCA_002370145.1. Lineage (NCBI taxonomy): Eukaryota > Fungi > Ascomycota > Pichiomycetes > Serinales > Metschnikowiaceae > Metschnikowia > [Candida] ipomoeae. The sequence goes on from NKZK01000658.1 coordinate 173,359, forward strand.
ACTATTGAAGAATCCCTAGGTCAATTTATTATTAGTATATCTGATCAGCATGTCTAATCATCCACGTATTTAGCCATTCACATATCTCAAATTCCTCAATTACGCTTCAGAATTACTTTATAAGCAGGTCTATGCTCGTGGCAAAGTCATTTCCATCAAAGAACGATACTAATACTTGTATTTCTGGCGAGTTTGGTAGACACGGTGTATGTCCTTCCAAGGAGTGCTTGACTACTATACAAAGTGAGCCGGGCTAATTTATTCGCCACCTCCTAATAGGCACGTTCGAGCTCCTGCTTTTGAATTTGAGATTGAAGGGCCGATTTTTTGATTGAAGTGGAGATCTAGATGTCGAAAGGACGATCTTGATGGTTGGTCTCGATCCGTCGTTTGGTCGATCTTCCGCGCTCTTCCACCATGCTCGAATTGTTGGAACATGAGGAATCAGTACATCTCTGATGTACTGCATGTTCCATATGACTGCATGTAAGCAGGACAGGTGATGTTGAGCGTTCTCCTTAACGCTAATGTATGCAGGAATGCAAGTGCGTCCTTTGTCCAACCACTTCTTTAAGTAAGGCAGGATAGCTGTTGTACTCATATGTTATATTCCTTATGATAACTAAACTAGGGTTCTCGTGATTGACCTCTTTATCAATGTCCCTCACTAGAACGGGTTACGCCGTCCTTATGTATTCAGGATCTTGGTTGCTATGCCAACCAAGATGCAGGGTTCCTCCACTCCTGTCGTAGGGCGTCGTAGACCCCATCCCAATCAGTGTTAGAAATGTGCTCATCTGAACATGCAGCAAGTGTTAATTCTAACACTTGCATACCCCACTATACGACCATGAACTTGCCTCACTTAATCACGTGCCCACGGCACGTGATCCAAACAAGTACAGATGTCCTGCAAGTTCAACAGGTGAAACAGTGGTATGCAGGAATAGACGAAGAGTGGACGACGTCCCGCGGAAAAGGGAAGCGGGCGGTAACACTAGAACCAAGGAAACAAGAGACGACATTGTGATTATGAGAGCTCTTAGTATAGTTTAGAAACAGATAAGAATAGAAGTTATAATGTCATTGGTTTATGCGTTAGTAGATTACAAAGCGCAACACGAATCGCACCCTAATGGGAGGAATTTCCTGCAATTATGTATGTAGTAATGAGAAAATGGCTGGTCTCGCTCTCTTCCAAACTTTAATGTGCAGACAATTTAGACAATAGGCTGAACCCTCACTCAAGATATATCGACTGATTCCGGAGAATCTACGTCCCCTTTTTCTTGGCATTTGCTTCCAGAATTGACTCAATGAGTCGAGTTTTCGAGAGAAGACCAAGTAATCTTTCTGTTATAGGTGGCTGTAGATCCCGGCAAGTGTTTGCTCCATGACATTTGGATGATTAGATCTTATGGTGATCCGGAAAAACCATCCATGGATCCAGACTGTAGAATACAATTAGACAAATGCAAGGCAAATGTATAAAGACAATGTAGTAGGAAAATTGTAATAAGAAATATGCATCTGCACGAGGACAAATAATTGATCTCGCACGAAGATCTTCCCTGAGGATAATAACATCGTTTTATTGTTTTAACTAACACTTCTTGCGTCTGAGTGCAAGAGCACAATGGTGCCAAGATTTCGAAACGTAGCTCTAGACATTTATACGTAGTAAGACTAAGTCCCCATTGTTTCAGGGTTTGCAGATGAGACTCTTCTGTCCCCTGGATTGAAACAAACGAGGCTGTGTCAATTATAGGGGTATTCAAGAACGCTCATGACATAATTATTTAAGAGACAAATCCTTCGGAATGGATACTACCAAATAATATTCAAATGAAGTTCTCAACTGCCCTTGCCCTCCAATTTATTGCAGCAAATGCCGTTCCTATTGCCACAAGAGAGGATACTCCTGGTTCCTTTCCAGACTTAGAATACTCCTATGACGGGCAACAGTGCCTGGAGTACCGTAACAAGGACCTCACTCAGATTCCTCAAGAATGTATCTATGATGTTGTGTGTAACCAATCATCTGCTGATGCCGTCGAGACTTGTTTTGGACCCGGTCACGAACCTATGGGAGACTTGCAAGCCTTGTCTCCCTACTGCAAGCAACAGGCTATCTGTGGATATTCTGGGTCCGCAAAAATTCAGTCTAAGTCTAAGCGGTATCAGGAACTTTCCCTCGAAGACGATATAGGAAAGCCTCAACCAGACCAATTCAACCCTGACGAGGTGGAGATCTTTGACACCAACCAGGTCGCTTCCCTTGGAAATGATATTCCAAAGCCTCCTCCACAAGATGAGTGGAACCTGGAGGATGTGGAGCAAGTGGATTTCCTTCAAAATGATATTGGAAGCAATCCACCACAAGGAGACTTGAACTCCGAGGATGTGGAAGTGGAGTTTCCTCTTGAGAATGATATCGCAACAACTCCTCCACAAGAGAATTGGAACTCCGAGGATGTGGAGTTGATCGATGTTCTGCAACCTTTTGAGGAATGGCCTCTTGACGGTGACTATTAAGGGTCTCCATCACTAGGAGACTCTACAGAAGAAAATTTTGTTGATGGCCGTTTCATAGGTTGTGGTCCGGTATATTCTCAGGAGGATTTGCCGAGATACTGTTTTTAGGTTTTAAGTACTTTTTTGGTTTTTTTTTAAACATTTTTTCCAATACAACTGGACATCTTACTATGTGTTTTTTTGCACCCACGCAAGTTACCATATGTGTGGAAACCACATTACAGTAACTAGAGCACCATTAAAGGTTCTTATGGACATGATCAGTGAAAAATTGAGATTACCTCTGAATGATTCATGTTCTTTATGTCCTTCCTCAGTAGTTGGTACTTTATCACAGCCAACAACCATCTATTAGACTGAGCCTAAGTTACCTTTTTGCACACATGATCAACTTAACGAAGATTCTAGCAGAATCTCATTAAAATACTGAGTCAAATAAGTGATTACACCGAACTTGTTAGATCCATCATAGGCAGGGCCCTGCCTATGAAGGTATTATGAAGTCTTTCAGTCCGATTGTTACAATGGCCATTGCAAACGCCGTGTCAATGCCATCGTTGTATGAAGTACTATGATGGCTCTTTCGAATATTCTAGAACAATCCTTACCATTGTTCTAGTGGAGAGTTTTCCGATGCCACGTTTCTCTCAAAGTTATATAAGCCGCTTCGGTTCCTCTCTTTGAGGAACCATCAACGAACATAGTTTTAGTTAGGCATAAATGTATCAAAGAACCTAACAGAACTATAATGACTTCATAGCAACTTTGAGTGTGGCTGAATAATTATGCAATCCTAATATATTTCCCAATGTTGTATACAAGACAAACTGAACGTTTTCATGAAATTTCATGTAGAATCCAAAGCAATCGGACTATAGCTTAGGTCTGCTTTGTGGGTAGCCGTGAACCTTTGAATAGTATAGTTTCCTACACCACGAACAATAACAATACACTTCGAGTATCGATACGCGGTCAAAACTTTCTGTGATGCATCATGCGTGTCGAAAGTGTACGTATTAATACTACGCGAACAAAGAAAAGACTGAGTGAAAAAAACAAAAAGATACATTAGTCTGAGGCTGAGAAAGAATGGAGACTAAAAAAAAGACTGGATCTAAAAATAGCCTTTTATACTACCACCGTTTGACTTGAAGACCCTTCATATTTACCTAATATGTTTCTGGTGGGCTTGGTATTGGATAATGGTATGAGCTTCCCGAGTGGAATCCACACAATAAGACTCTTTTCTTTTTTCTTAAAAAAAAATTCAGCACCGTTAGGTTTTTCAACGCGACTTGTCTCTAATACGTAGCTCATTTCAACGAGAATTCCAAAAATAATTACGTCAATAAATAATCTTTATGCACCCAACCACCGTCTCGAGTACCGAAGGCAGTTGGCCGCAAGGTTCCTGGTGACTATTTATAAGGAAACGATAAGGAAGTCGTGTAGAAGGCGCAATAGCGAACAGGAGAGAAAGAGGTATATTTCAAAATTTTATCTTGATTTTAGTTCCTTTCGGATGTTTTGGTAAGAGCTAGATCTCCCCAAAGAATACACCAAAATTGAGTGGAACTCTTGAATCTCGAGCATCCTATTATGGAACTTCTTTCTTTTCTTTCAGACCGATGTGCTTACTGTTTATTCGTAAAGGTTATGGATTAGTATTTTAGATCATGTTCAAGAGTGTCATAGTCAAACCTCATTCCACAAGCAATCTTTTTCTATATGTCAAAATAGCTTACTTGAAGGATTCCAAAAGATCCCGTACGTGAGATGATTGGTGAAACCGAAAATTTTTAGTTTCCGGTTGCGGCCATACCAAGTGGAAATTCTGTTTCTGTTAGAACTTGTGCAGGACTTTGGGATTTGTAAAACAAAGTTATATCAGTTGTATATTCGAATACTATAATATGCCTTAGAGGGAACCCTGAGGATTCATCTAATCAGGCGAACCTGCTAGTTCTATATACTTCCTTGCTGCTTCGGGTAACCCTTGAGGGATTTCTTGAAACAGCCGGCCTTCAGGATGTGAAACATTGCCACATTGGCCCGGAGAAGTCCTTATCAGGAATTCTCCCTGGCGCGGGCATATCACATGCGTCCACTTGCATGGTGCCTAGTGCCCAGTATTCAAGTCTCCTTGAATACTAACCTTCACACCATCTCATAATCATGAGTGGTATGGTTTGAGGCTGAGCCTAAGCTAAGCCTCGTTAGTAGAATCCACCGACACTAAATACTCAATTCTAGTGCTCGTAGGATTTTTCCTAACAGTTTCCCGTCCGATCAACGTTAGTCAAGCCACTTAGGGCTACAGTGAGTAATGNTTTCCCGTCCGATCAACGTTAGTCAAGCCACTTAGGGCTACAGTGAGTAATGCAGTGGGAGACCGTGTGTGAAATTGTGGTGCTGCAATCTTTTTGTTTTTTCAACTTTTGTCCCTTCTGCTTTTTTATATGGGCAAAATTTATTTTAGACCCGCGCCAAACCCTATGATTGTCGATGGCACATTGGTTAGTGTGAAATTAGCCCTGAAAATTTAGATTACTTTGTAGCTGTATTCGGTTTGTCCATGACTCAAAGCTTGGCACATTAGTCGATCAGCATATTTGTTGGCATAGTCGATTATTATTGATTACTATCATCATGCAATACCGGAAGATATACCCTTCCAATACCATTAGGGTTCACGATCACCTTACTGCGGAACCAGACATCAACCTCTTAGCCAAGTAATACGATTAGGAATTTTTAAAGTGTACCAAGGGCATTCACATTGCATTTTACTACACCCAGAAGGCATAGCGTTCATCATTGGTTTATCAAGCAGGTAGCAACATATATGGATTTAAGAGCAATCCGAAGGTTAACGGTCTGCAAAGGACCATCCAAAACAAAGAATGCAATAAGTGCTAGCTATGGGTTATTATTATTCCATGGAAGGCATAGTTTCGTAGAGTACACACTTACACCGAATACTGTTCACACACTGTACATTAGGTCAAGTGAGTGCTTTTGCTTAGAGGTATAATTAACTCCTTGGGTAGTGAAGTACAAAATTTGATGGAGGAATAATTCATCAAGCACTACATTACTCTAGTTGAGTAGGAGATTACGGTACAGAGAGTAGTATAGAGAAAACCACAGAAGGAATGCAAATGAAAGGTCTGGGTCGATTTTTTAAACCTGCTTTGTTGCTAGCTAAATTATGCATCTGCATTTCAATCTCAAATTCCAGGTTAAACATACAAATAACAAAATCTGTCATTGGCTCTAAACAGTAGTATATTAACGTCAGAGAAGATCTTTTCAGAAGTTTACACGACTACGCCACCTAGTACTAATCTCCTAAACCACTAGATTCATACTGTTATAGATATGATGGCCGAAGGAGGTCATTGAATGGTTACGAGCTACAAAAGTATCACTCGATGCTGAAAAGTATCACGCTTGATAAGTAATTTGTAACGCAACTTCTTTAAATTTACTTTTGATTTTAAAAAATTGTATTAGACATGTTCGAGAGATGTTTTAGTTGTATTATGTACAAATTTGAATTATATTTGGGCAAAAATTGGGTTTTGTGTGGTCATTTACGTGTTTTGAAATTGTTAGTGTATAGAAAAATTATTTGTTAGGGCAAGCGTGCGATTTTTTAAAATTCGCGGACCCAGATATGAAGCAAACTTTGAATATTTTTTTCACGACTAGCGCGAATTTGGTTTTCGCACGACGATTTTGTATGGGGAAAAAAAATAGGATTTTAGCCAACTTTTGTTAGCGCGCACAGAAAAGC
>NKZK01000659.1:0-20163 GCA_002370145.1 [Candida] ipomoeae
ATGAGACTCACGCTCATTCAGAAGTAAACACTTCACGTAGAGTGTTTACTTATCTTGATGAGACAATGAGGTGCATATCTTATAGTAAGAGAGGACCTCTGGATCTTGAACCATGGTTATTCTATGGACCACCTGATTCCCCATCACTTCTAGCTGATCTGGAATTATCAAATCTACTGATATTATTGTATAGTATTATGTAGTTCGGTATAGTATTGTCTAGTTCGGTATTAGATCCACCATAGGCAGGGCCCTGCCTATGAAGGTATTATGAAGTCTCTCAGTCCGATTGTTACAATGGCCATTGCAAACGCCGTGTCACGGCCATCGTTGTATGAAGTACTACGATGACTCTTTCGAATATTCTAGAACAATCCTTACCATTGTTCTAGTGGAGAGTTTTTCGATGCCACATTTCTCTCAAAGTCATTTAAGCCGCTTCGGTTCCTCTCTTTGAGGAACCATTAACGAACATAGTTTTAGTTAGGCATAAATGTATCAAAGAACATAACACTACATTTCTTGAGTCTATTTATTACTTGATGTTCTCTTTATTCTTTTCAAGCACTAAGAGTCTACCAATAAATACCTACATAGACTCCAGTCCACTCTAAATTGACTATATAAGCAGTACCAAAACGCAGTACCAAAACTCAGTGCCAAAACGCAGTGTCAAAACGCCGTACGAAAATAGACTATAGAGTTAAGTACTCAACTCTATTATATCTTTTTTATTTACGTTTCATACTAGATGCTTCAAAAACCCATACACTCTACATTACTACGAATCTATACCAGTATTTGTTAACAGAAATCTCCAGTTTGTTATAGTGATGTATATACTATGTGCATTTTTATGACTATAGGTGGAATCCAAAGTGATAGACTTGGCCAAGTGGTATCAAAGTGACATTGGTAGGAGTAGCTGAGTATAGTGAGACAGTAAAGGCTCTCAAAGCTTCAAACTTGAATCACAAATTTATGTTTCTGACAGCCATTTTGTAAATTAGAGTAGAGTAGAGTAGAGAGTAGAGAGTAGAGAAGAGTATAGACCAGAGAAGAGTATAGTGTCTGATTGTATACTCCTCAAGAATCATTGGAATCAAAGTATCACTTCTTTATGGACAGTTCTCCCTTACTCAACCCATATCTATCTTTTCTGAATGTACCACGTTACAACTGCAGATATTGTCCATGAGTATCTTCTTGAACTATCAACCAAACATGTAATGAGCTGCCCTTATCTGTCGCCAGAGACCCATATACTCAAACACCATTGTATACCAGATTCTAGTAGTAACGTAGGAGCCAGTATAGTCAATGGCAGTTGGATGAGTACCAATCACAATCAATGAGTATATGATGTATATTCCATAATCACTGAGTATATGGTGTATATTCCACAATCAATGAGTATATAATGTATATTCACGTTGATTATACAATGCAATGATCAATTGGGGATCTTGCAATTCTGCCTCCACCCTAGCCGTTATTGCTCACTTAGTACACGAGAGCAGCTCCTCCACTATCGATCTGGTCCATTTCAGATGCACTGGGAGGCTTGTATCTGTAGCGCTTGGACAATTCCAACCGCAACGACACCTCGCCGGGCTTGAGCTCGATGCGGGCCGACTGGGGGCTTGCACCGGTAAGCTGTGGCATCTTGCCGGTGGGCGAAAGTGGGTGTGCCTTTGGCGTTCCACCAGCTATTGTTAGTATTCTGATTAAATTATGACCACAGAGTCATCGACAATGAGTAATGGACCAAGTGAGTAATCGACAATGAGTAATTGACCATGGAGTAATGAACAATTGCAACTGATCATAGGATGAGACAATGGACCATTGGAAAACCATAGGATGAGACAATGGATCGTAGAAGGACTGATCACTGGGTTTCAGCAGTTGGATGATACCACCCCAGCGTACTATCCAATTATACACCGTGTTGAGTGAGGCACCGATCACTTCAGCACCAACCTATTTCTAGATTAACAACCAGGGTGAGTAGAAGAAGATCGGTCTTAGGATCGTCTTAGGAGTGATCAGGAGACTTTAGAAGTCTTCTAATCGAATATTCAGGTCAAGTCTTCTCAAGTCTTCTCAAGTCTTCAGAAGTCTTCAGATCAAGTCCTGAGATCAAGTGTCAGAATTCTTAGGATCAGTCTCAGGAATCTTAAGGATCAGTCTTAGGATCGATCTCAGGAGTCTTCAGATCAAGTCTTCAGAGCATGTCTTGGGATGGACTTACTTCCATTTTATAACAGAAGGTGTGTGTGTGTAGCCTCATGCTTGTTTCAGAGTGGATGGTTGCGACTGGTGGTTGCGCTCGCACAAGACAGACCAGCACCCGCGAATTGACAGCCGCCATTTTTTCGAGCCCTTCAATGCCTAGTCTGCTGCCGTGACCCGCACTCTTGAATCCCTTGATTGTGTATTCCTTTACTCCCTCAAAACCGCAGCCACCCACCCACTATACAACCACCATACATCCGCCACACCCCCTATTCGTACTCCCTAATTCGTACACCCCCATTCGTACACCCCTGAATCATATACTAATCCTCCAATCCCCAAATCCATCTAATCCCCAAATCCATCCAATCTATACTAATCCGTCCAATTTGTCCAATCCCCGACCATCTTAATTACTACCGTTTCCCTCTCCTTACTACCCCACCCCTTGTCTTCTCGTTGGCTCTTCATTTCGATCCGTTCCAGTGGGATCCTCTGGGAGTCGGTGCTGTTGGGTCCAGTCACTCCTTTAATCGATGCTTGTATACATACCTAGCTTGTGAGGTCCTCCCACGAACTTAATGAGCGGCGTGTGCTTGAGTAATGTGAATGTCTGTCTCATTGTGGTGTGGAGGAGAAATGGGTGGTGGAGGTGATTCAAGACCGGGTGCTCGCGGAAGAGTGTATGCAGGTCCGGGCCCTGGCCCTCACATCAGTACCTCCCCACTCCATCCCCATCCCCACTACTTCCACACTCTTTATTACAACCTCTAAATTTTTCAAATCTTCTTAAGGTCTTCCATTAATTCCTTTATATACCTCATCCTGTATATAACCATATACATTTATGACTTCATCAGATTTGTATGAAATGAGATGGATGGGGAAATATTGCGAACCACTCAATGGAATAAAAAAGAGTACAGCATATATACACTACGCACTCTATGGAATATGATAGAGTACAGTTAACTCACTTAAAGGTTTAGGTTACTTAATAGTTACTGGTGCTTCCTAAACCATTATGGTAACTCCGGCATCGAAAGTAATAACTCATATATGATGATATGTATCCATTAATAGGAAGTATGTAATATACCTCATATATATAACATTTTTACCTTTTCTTTAACCCATGGAGGGCATTTATATATGTATTTATATACTTTCCATATTACAGAATAAGAGTAAATTTCAGCATATAGCAATATTAAGAGCCATACATACACCTCTGGATGCAATTTATTTTTAATTGTAAAATGGTATGGATGTCGATAACGGATTAACGTTACGCTAGGGACTAATTTTTAGTTCCTTTATATAGAAATATATATATATATATATATTTAATCTTTAGTCAGATAACTCTCATTTGAGATGGAACATCCAGCTGACTACCTCTCACTAAACCTACCGTATCTAGAAGTACATGAACTAGACACTAGGTATAGACACTTTATGTACTAACACTCCTTACTATCAGTATATTGGGATAATTTATTACCGTTATATTCATTATGACTTTATTTGGGAGATAACAGTACTCCGGGAATACCTGTAATGTTAAATAACATAGAGGTATCGGAGCTTCCGTAGTATACGCCATGATAATTCTTCCTTTAAAGGGTTTATTATTAACATATATTAATATTTTTAATATAAAAAAGGGAAGCAGTTAATCTAGTTATAAGGAAATAGATACTAAGGATCTATAAAAATTATAACAATAAATATACATATATCAGAATATCTTTATTTTATTCTTTATGGCGCCCGAAGGGCGTACATGGAGATTTATAAAAATTTATATCTCTTTATACATAATCAGATTATATAAAATAAATGATATATATAAAACAATTAAATTTATTATGAGTAACGCACGACCAGTTTTACTAATAGTGGATCCTATTTGACCTTGGCTATACTACCTCACTGTTATAGACCCATTACTGCTGCATTTAGTAACATTATACAGTAACTCACTACTACACACAAACCTACACACAAACCTACACACAACCTACACTTTAACCTACACATTAATACTCTCCCACTAATACTCTCCCACTAAAAACGATAATAATATATTTATTAATATCATAAGATATATATGATAGATTTTGAATTTATCTTTATATACTATTTGTCAATCGTAATAAAAAATTCACTTCCACGGAGTGAATCACAAGAAGGTATACATGAATTATATGATCATATAATGTTTTATTTAGCATTAATATTAGGTTTAGTTTCTTATATATTATACGAAAATAAGTAATAAATATAGGTCAATTGACGAGCTAAATCATATATATAGAAATTTTATATGTAAAAGTGTAGAGATTAGACGAAGTATGTAATATACTTTTTACATACATATAAGTTTAATATAGCATATTTTATATGTTAAAATCATATACTGTCGCATAAAAAAGACAATTTGCAGCGAAGCATATAGTTTTACCTTATTATCCTTGCGTACACTTAAGGCAACAGATAAGAAAAAAATCCATAGATGATAAAATCATCACTGACTCACGTCGTAATTAACCCATCTCATGATTTTTTTTCAATTTGAAGATTTTGTTACGTACATTCTTAATGAATTAACATTTTGGCTAGATCACTTCATGTTATATATATTTATAAATATCTCAATCTATAGTATGAAACTAATAAACTTAAACCCATAGCAGATTCTACACCTGCTAAAATTATTATAAATAAAGCAAATCTTGTTGCATACTCACCACTACTACCCACTACCCACTGCAATTGAACACACTAAATCGACCCATTGAACACTACATATTGAACCCACTAATTTGATGAGCCCATCACCATGACCACTATATACTTCATTTACTTCAATGAATTTAGCATTAAGTATAGGTTTAACTGCACATAATTATAGGCGTAATAATTTATATATAATATTGAATATTTAATATTATAAGTGTAATATATGTATTAACATTATGATTTAAAGATGTAATAGCAGAAAGTACATATTTAGGAGATAATACTTAAGCTGTAAAAACTGGTTTAACACCCACTCAATCCTGGTATACCAATGCTGAAAAATATTCTGAAAAATATGCTGAAAAATATGCTGAAAAATGAACATTCACCTGATGATACCAACATATTGGGCTGACCTGGTCTGGCCTGAACAGGGCATCAGAACCCGAAAGCTCGGTTGGTTACTCGATCCCGAATACGATCGGGAGCTTTGTGTGGCTTCTAGTGGCTCTAAACTCATACTGCCCCATCAGTAACTTATATTCCCTCATAGTAACAGTTACTCATAGTAACTACAGTAACATTAACTTATAATAACAGTCCTTCACCAGTACTTCACCAGTACTTCACCTGTAACTCACCAAAAACTCATTACTAATAGTAGCTAATAGTAGCTAATAGTAGCTAAAAGTAGCTAAAAGTACCTCATAGTACTCATGGTAACTTAAAGATTCTGTATGACTTCTAGTAAGTGCTAAGTGGACTATGCTTAGACGAGTCTATACATTATGCCTACACCTAAAATCTTCACTAAGTCTTTGTCAGAAAAATACTCTATCACATGAAAAATGACTCTAGATAATAATTAATTAGGGAAATGTGTGTTTTTTTGGGTTTAATTTTGGCTTGTCTGTCTTTTGGGCCTTAATGGTGTACGGGTGTCCGCATTTAATCCAGAATTATACCTGAAACACCCAATTTTCCAGAGAAAAATGCTATTTATCTGGTAATTGACCAATCGAGTAATCCAATTAAATTGTCATTGGAGTGGTGGATTTGATTTTTAAGCTGTACTAGATGCACCTAAATTTAGGCCAGGGCTCATAATCCCCACCAAACCAACAACCACACCCAAAAAAACCACACCCAAAAAGAACCAAGCCCAAAAAAAATTGGTTGATCAAAGGGATTGACAGAATTTTATATTTCGCTTGGAATTGAGTCGTCACTAGAGTCTAGTGTACGGGTTTCCCGAAGTTTGGGTCCTTACATGTCCATTTACGTCAGAGACCACCAATAACCAATGTGTCAAAATTGAAGATCAAATAGGGTGGTTGGTGTAGTGGCTAGCATTAATGCCTTCCAAGCATTAGACATGGGTTCGATTCCCGTACCACTCAAATTTTTTCGCCATGGCGACCACGTTTCTCAGAAAAAAAATACCCCATTCAAATCCAGTTTATTTGCCTGGTTTTAGTGAGAAAGGTGCCTCAAGCGACCGCGCACGTGACTTGCCTATATAAATTGTTGAGCTTTACCATTCTTAGGTCCATGAACTGGAGCTGTTATGTCATTGGGAACCAATGACATCCTATAGTTGTGGAACTTCAGTATTCATCTCAGTCATTTCTATTCTTATCTGTATCTATACTATACTAAGAATGTCTTGAACACACTGTTCTCAGACTTACCTGGCTTTATGATTTTTCATAAGAGTAACTTACTCTCTCATTCACCACATGCTTGTTTATTGCCACCCACCTTCTTTTCGGCCGGGGCGTCGACCACCATTAGACTGTTCCTGCATATTACGAACCATTCACTGTTTCATCTGTCCTGCTTAAATGCAGTCACATGGAACATGCAGTATATCAGGGATGTACTGGTTCCTCATGTTCCAATAATCACATCGCACATGTTCAACAGGGAAGAGGCTTCGATTTGGTGTACGGGTATGTTGGTGTACTGATGTTTGATATGGTGTACGGGTTTACTATTTGGTGTGCGGGTTTTGTGGTGTACTGATGTTTGTTATGACTACAGTTTAGCCTCACTACACTCCTACACCTTCACCACAGGCATGAGCGACAAACTACAGAGAACCATTGCACGGTTCCAAGAGCGCATCAACAACAAAAAATACTACGAGGCACACCAGACGCTCCGCACAATCACCAACCGGTATGTCAAGGCCAAACAGTTCTCCTTGGCAACGCAGATCCTCAACCAAGGAGCAGCCACATTGGCCACCAGCAAGGAGTACGCCTCAGCCAGTGATCTCATTTCTTATTTGATCCAAGTATACGTAGAGTCCAACCAGCCATGTGCAGGCGCTGCCAAGGCCCAATTGGTGGAGTTGGTCAGCATGTTGCCGGATACAGAGCCTAGTATGGGAGATTTGGCCAAGGAGGCGGTGGGGTGGTCGCAAAAAAATTTTGGGGGTGAGGAAAAAAATTTGGGAAGTGAGGGAAAAAAGGCGTCGCAGTTTGGTGATGCTCTGTTACACCATGTGTTTGGGCAAAAGATGCTCGGCGCAGTCGCGGCTGCCAAATCCGACGACGACCGCTACAAGGTGTTTGCGGTGGCGGAGTTGCACTTGGTGCTCGGCACCCACGAGTCCGTGCCGGTGTATGCAGACTTCTTGTATCAGTGGTGGGCTCAGAATAAGACGGCGGACCCGGGTCTTTTTATTGCTCGTGCTGTTATTAACTACGGCTACTTGAAGAACCTCAAGTTTGTACTTGCAGCCTATGACCGGTTTAGGAAGCAGTACCAGAAAAAGTACCAGAGCAAAGAGTACCAGAAAGAGTCTCAGAACGGGTTAGAGTCAAGTGAGGTGAAACACTCAAGTAACAATGGAGAAGGTGAGACTGTGTACCAGTTTGTTGGCTTGTTGGTGGAGACGTTGGGCAAGGCCGAGGCAGGCGACAAGTTCATGAAGTTGTACACGCACTACCAGGGCATGTTGAAGGAGAACGAGTTGGCGGGCCCGGTGGAGTACTTGGGCCGTCTTTTCTTTGGCTTGAGCTTGGGCAACCCTGCAGCAAACAACAACATGTTGGCCAATCTCATGGGTGGCTTGTTCAAGTAGGGGGAGCCAAGGGAGGGGGAAGCGCGGGGGAGTTAGGGAAGGGGAGCCAAGGGAGAAGGGAAGAGGAGAATGATATTATATATCGAGTGTGAACCTTCAAGGAGTCAGAGGTAAGTGTACCCAAGGAGTTGAGAAATCTTTAAGGGAGTCAGGTTAGGTGTACTCGGGGAGTTGACACAATCTTCTGAGGGAGACAATCTTCTAAGGGTCGACACTCGTTGATGATTCCTCAAAAGAAGGAATCTGAGCTGCTTATAACTTTCGGGAAGTAAAGCTTTTCGCATACACTTCAACAATACCGGTGATGTTCTTGCCCATGCCAATCAACCGAACTGTCGAATGGTATTAGGATCGTGACAATCTTCTAAGGAGAAAATCTTCTAAGGAGACAATCTTCAAGGGAGACAATCTTCTGAGGGAGTGGGTTTTATGACAAACATTGGCTTAGGGTGAAGATTGGAGGACAAGAACTGGACAGGACTTACGAGAGTGAAGGTCAAGTGAGTCTGTTTGGAGTGGAGACCAACCAATGGTCAAGAACGAAGGCTGACTTCTTCTATTCCAATAAAAAAGTCTCCCAAGTCTGTTTCAAAGTGGAAGTCAAGCCCTGTTACAAGGATAAGGTCTTTTTTCTTGGTTACCAAAATAAGGTCTTTTTTCTTCGTTACAAGAATGAAGGTCAAACTCTGTTACAAGAATAAGGTCTTTGTCACAAGAATAAGGTCCTTTGTTACAAGAATGAAGGTCTTTTTCTTAGTTTCAAGGTTAAGTGAGTGTTCCAAAGTGAAGGTCAACTCAATGTTCCAGAATGAAGGCCATTGGTTCAGATTTAGAGTCACTGAACGCCAGCAATCTGTCAATACCATGGAGGAGGCCAAGTTATTCTCTCATTTGCGGGGAACAAACGATGCACGGCTCCGGGCCATGAAGCAGTCCATCAAGGAGAACATCTCGGACTTCTTGCCTGACTTCGTGGTCAGTGTTTCAGAGTGAAGGTCAATTGAATCTGGTTTCAAAATGAAGGTACTTTGTCTCTTTTAAGAATAAAGTTCGACTGAGGGTCACAAGAATGAATTCTATTCTTGTCTATTTCAATAATCAAGGTCAACTAAGTCTGGAAGGTCAAAGTCTGGAAGGTCAAAGTCTGGAAGGTCAACTAAATCTGGAACTGAGTGTTAAAAAATGAAGGTACTCTGTCTCTTTCAAGAATAGGATCGAGACTCTCTTCCAGAATGATGTCTACTTGTCTGTTATTAGAGCAAGGTTAACTGAGTGTTACAAGAATGAGATAACTGGGTCTTTTGAAAAGATCTAGTGAGTCAAAATGAAGTCACTCTCGTCTGCTTCAGGATGAACGTTTGTTTCAGGAGGAAGGTCAACTGAGTGTCATAAGAATGAGGTGACTGAGTCTTGAATGAAGGTCTGCTGTCTGTTCCAGAATGGACGGAGAGGTAACGGGATTTGTTGATCTTGTTATAACGTCTGGCACTTTGTGAATTGCATTCGGTGATCATTCGGCGATGACTTTCTAGAGAGGAATCTGACTATTAGTCCCTGTCTCTGTCTGTCTCTGTCTGAGTCTCTAGTGATTTTCGTTCAGTTTTTGACCCTGCCTCGGAAACACTCGACCTCAGTCTCGCCCAAAAAAAATTGGCTCCCACCATAAAATTAATAAAACTAACCCATGAAATGTGAAATATTCATGAGCTTCATATAGTAAAGCTTTAATTTCATCAATTAAATTGATTAAATTGATCCAGGGGGAACACGATAGGATATTAATAGCGTATGGTATTCACACTATAATCACCGACTCGGGTTATGATATTCAGGTAGCTGGATCCGTACCAATTTTTCCAGGGTAACTCCCATAGACACTCTGGTAATCTCTATCAGAGTTTCTGATAATCTCTATCAGAAAAGGTCGTTTTGGGGTTCTTTGGTCTGGAGCCTAGAAATTGGGCTGGTCCTGCACAATGCAGCTGGAGTCCAAGGCAGACACCAACTCAGGCCGGTTGGCCTTTTCAAGCTCGTGGCGGGCCTCGGAATAAGTACACCATCTCCGTTCACGCTCGTTTGCTTCCGGCCACTCCGACGTCAAATTGTCCACCAACAACTCGTAGAAATGGAATTCCAGCCGGGGCACGACTTTGGTGGGGTCGAACTCAGCGTGGGGTTCCAACACCGGCGCCTTCTTCCCCCGCATATCATACACCACAGGCAACTTTCGGAGCACCGTGCCTTCACACCCGGCTTCCTCCCATGTTTCCCGCACGGCACTGACTACAAAGTCGTCGCCCTCATCAAGCTCGATTCCCCCTTTAGGAAACACCCATTGGCCTTTATGGGCACTGGACAGGATCATGATCACCTTGTCTTTGGTTTCGTTGAGACAAATACACCCTGCGACCATTCGAGCTCCGGATTCGGGGTTGTACCGTTGGTTCTGTCTTCCCACTCGAGAGTGGGCATTCTTGACCAAGTTTGGATTCATCGGTAAGATATTGAGCTAGTAGTAATAAATGACAGGGTATGATACCTGAGAAATAATACCTGAGAAATGGGATTGGTTATAAGACTTCTGTTTGGGGTTCTAATCTCGAAATAACAGAATTTCTGATAAGTATTTCTCACTAACTGCTATACAATCTAAAAAGTTATTAGTAAATAAAGATTGCGTTAGATTTGTTGAGTCTCCTGATTTCCAAGAAATATAGAATGTTCAGTCTCTAATTTCCAGCAGATATCAAATGTTCAGTCTTTTGGTTTCAAAGGGATATCGAGTTTTCAGTCTCCAGATTTCCAAGAGATATCAGATGTTGAATCTTCTGATTTCCAAGAGATATCGAGTGTTGAGTCTTCTGATTTGCAGGAGATATCAAGTGTTGAGTCTTCTGGTTTCCAACAGATATCGAGTGTTGAGTTTTCTGATTCCAAGAGGTATCTAATGTTGTGGCTAGACTTTTCTGTTGTGTATTTTTGTTAGTGTTGTTGCTGTTGCTGTTGCTGTTGGTGGTGTTGATGTTGGGGTGTGCTCTGCTTTGGTGAGAAGCTGGGGTAGCCCCTGCACTTTGGGTCACTATATGCAGTGACTCCGTTCTTCCCCAGTGGTAAAAATACAAGGGACTTTCGCTGGCTATTTATATTCTTTTTTTATGAACACAAAAAGGAATGCAGCTTGCATATACAGGCAATGTTTCATATTCGACGTGCAGATGGTGTTTCATCTTGTTGCATTGCGTCGTGAGACTTGCAGCCACTGGACTATAAAAGGCGCTTGAATCCCCCGCTATTTCCACTTCTGATTATAATTTATATATGTTATTTTTAGATTTATTGATATGAGAGAAATACAAAATATAATATTATTGACTTACTGATGGTTTTGGATGTGTTGATAATTTAGATGTGAATAATTTAGATGTGTTGATAATTTAGTGTGTTGATAATTTAGATGTGTTGATGTATTGTTGAGCAAGCTTTGGAAATAGGAGGGCAAGGACTACATCTGGATATACGATGAAGAACCAAATAAGGAACGTGGATGCTTGAAAACAGGCCGCAAGGTTTACCACCCGAAACTACAATATTCCTTGAGAACTACTCTTTGAGAGTGGAACTGATATTGTTGAGCTTGCTGAATACATCTCGTGTGGCAGTGGCCAAGTTGAGCACTAAACGAAAACTTACTCTTTAATCTTCCTGGATTCATTTCTGGTACAAAATTACTTGATCCAAACTACTGGCATTTCGTACGTGTTACATTTATTATCAATCCAATGACCATTTACATTTTTTATGGTGTGACTTGTCTGGGAGCGAAATGGTGGTTTTAAATATCTACGTGATGATTGAAGTGGATTCTCTTCTAGGAATATTTCCGTATCCACTTTGATAAACTACTGGATAGAATTATCTATGAAAAGAGCTATTCCATGGTATAACACGTGATCCCCTATAAATCCAACAATCATCAATCCATCAATCCAGCAATCCAGCAAAGCTAATAATACAGGTACTAATGACTATGCAATTACTTCTATTATTGCTATTATTTTAGTATTGGTGTTTGGTTTTTGGTGTTTGGTGTTTGGGGTGTAGTGTGTCACGTGATCTCCTTGTCACGTGCTACACTCATTACGCACACGAGTCATTCGTCCATACATATCTGGCCACAGTACAACAATTGGACAATTCTACCATCAACCACAATTGACTGAATACTTCTACTTAGTCACGTGAACAAATTGCTCAGATTCGAATCTCAACTTTTCGCCAGATTCTCATTCGTTGTTTGTCTCGTTCTCATTGATTCTCATCTAGTCAATTGACTCACTGATTCATCGTTCATTTGACTCATTCTATTGTTCTCAATGAAACTCCTTTCTATTCTTTTTGCTGCTGTTGCCTTGACGCATAATGTCAACCCCGTCAAGCCGCTGGATCTCCTGTGGGAGCAATGGCACATGAGAGAGGAGCATCAGATGGAGGATTTCGACGCAGCGTCGTTTTTTGCGCTCCACGACTTGAAAAATCAAGGCTATTGGACCTCAGAGGACATTCTCTACATCTACGGCTTGACGCGGGAGCTGGTGGTGGGAGATGGCAGTGGCATGGGTGACCATGACCATATGGAGAACATTCCGCGCAACTTGAAGTTGGAGGTGGTGGAGCTGGTGAGCCATCTTTTGGGGGCAGATGAACATGGACGGATTAGCCGGGACAACTGGCTCCATTTCCTGAAATCGGGTGGTGTTTTGCCCGATTTCGGTGCCGGACCGGGCCACCACATGGACTTCGAGGCCGAGTACGAAAACCACCACTGGAACCAGTACCACCGAGACCAGGACCCGCTGGTGCACATTAAGCATAAGGAGGATATCGAGCACGAGTTGTTGCACCATGAACACGAGATCGAGAACTCTCACTATGACCGTGCGGCCCGGAAAGCTCTTGAGGACTTTTCTTCTCCAGTCAAGATCAAAAACGTTCCCAAGAAGTACTTGGCTTAGGTCCTTACAGATCTGATTGAAGGGACTGATTGACCAGAATAACTAACCGACTGGTACGAAATTGGACCAACAGAATGGTAACGAGAATGAAATAAGTGACTGGTTAGCCAGGAGACAGAAGAAGATTGATACTGTCTGATTAGTCAGAATGGAGTGACAGATATCCAGAAGGACTGATGACTGGTTACAATGGACTGATGACTGGTTAGAGTGGACCAAATAACCAGAAGGACTGACTGCCTGGCCAGAAGGGGCTGATGACTGGTTAGAATGGACCAAATGACTTAATGGTTGCTGAAAAGTTGATAACCAAATGGACTGACCAGAATGAACTGACTGGTTACCGAATTGAGTTAAGTGACTGCCTGGCCTGAAGGGACTGCTAACTAAGAAGGACTGACTTCCTGGCCTGAAGGGATTGTTTGATTTATTGGTTACTGACTGTCCGATGGACTAACTGGTACCCAGATTGGAATTGTTGGATCTACTGACTGAATGCTTGGCTAGATTGGGAATGATTTTGACTGGTTTGACTGAATGGTAACCAGAACCGGAGTGATACTGACTGGTAGTCACTGGTTTGACGGATAATGGCTGGTACTGGTTATTATTACAGGCTGACGAGCCGAATTGGACTATGTGACTATGCATTACTGGTTATTGAAGGAAATGAACTCTATATCATGTGAACAACGGGTCTTTGACGCACTCAGCGATGATTCATTGATTTTTGAAGATTCACAACTGGTTCTGGTTTGCTTTTGGTCTGGTTCTGCTTCTGCTTGGTCCGGTACTCAATGACTGAGTAGCCAGGAATAGTTTCCGCTTAGTTGGCTGAGTAGCCATGGAATAGTCTGCGATTACTTGACTCATTGACTCTTGACCATTTGACTATGGAATGTCTGTCTTGTCTGTCTTGTCTGTCTGTCTGTCTTGTCTGTCTGTCTGTCTTGTCTGACTTGTCTGCTTGTCTGTTTTGATATGAAAGATCAGTACATTCAACATTGAAACGAATGTGTCACTGATAAGCACTCTGGCAATGGCTGATTTGTATGACATTAGTCATATGTGTATCTAGATCGAGCCAGGCAAACAGGTCTATGTGGGCAGGCATATTCAGTGACATGGAGACTATTGACAATCGACAATCAATAATCGACAATCAATAATCGACATGGACAATCGCCAATGGACAATGGAAATAGACGATGATTTACTGAATGAACATATGACTCCTACTCTAGAACTGTATGCCTATCTAAAGAAGTGCCGGCTGTGATACCTGCGTATAAGCGTGAGATCTATTTTAAGGGCCCTCTCTATTTCCAATAACCACAGGTTCATGCGCACTTCTCACCGGTTGCAACATCGTGGAATGCACAACACCGCCATACCAAAACCAAAAATTGGCATTTTAAACAAATAGGCAATTCCTATTTAGGCAATTCCTTCTTAGGAATTGACTATTGCCTATTTAGGAAAGACCACTAGGAAAGTCGACTAGAAAATTTTTAATACCCCTGATTGGTGCTTTTCTTGGCTGCTTTCTGCCTCTACGAATCCTTCTGGAGAGCGTTCAAGACGCAGTCTCTCAAAGAAGATAACTGGGGCTTGCACGCACCTTGCGTGCCGTTTTCTCGGAGACACGCCTCGTAGCCCTGGAGTTTGTCTGCACAGAGCGAGTTGATTTTCTGGAACACGGGGACTTTGCTTTTGATGCACGTTTTCAAGTTCGCCTGTTCCGGCACACACGCATCTTCCGATGGTGGTTTGCTCATACACTGGTGGAACGCCATGAACTCGGCCGTACAATGCCACGAGATATCCTCCATCATGATCTGGTCAAGGAACGATGCGTTCATTGTAGTCTATAGGCTGTTAGTGTGGGGGTGGTGTGGGGGGTTTTATTGGTGTAGAGTTGTGGTGTGGGGGAGGGGTTGTGTGTTATGGGGGAGTCTACAGTCAGTTGGTGGAGTGTATAGTCAGTTGGTGGAGTGGGTGCGGTGATGGTTTTAGTATGGACATGATGGGTTTCGGTCGTGGTGTACAGGTTTACTGATGTGGTGTACTGATGTTTTTGGTGTACGGGTGTGTTGTACGGATTTATCTCCCTGGTGTAAGGAAGGGCCCACCAGCCCAATTCGCGCGGCGCACGACCGAGTTTAAACCCCCACTTTACGGGCCGCAGCCGCGCGTGGCGCATTTTGGCCAAGTTTTAAAACCCCCTCGGAATTCGGCCGCGGCGCTATTTTTGGGGCCCACTTGCGGTGAGTCGCGCGCTTGTCGAGCGCCTTTTTTTCTTTTTTCCGAGCAAATCACATTTTACTCCCAAAACCTACTCTTTTCTTTTGTCCCAAAGAGCTTACCAGCCACTCCTTTCGCCTGCGGAGCCCCCATTTCCGTGCCCAATTGCCGCCAGTCACACCCTCCGTGCCTCGCTTTTTCCCCACAAGCCTTTTCCCCGGCTTTTTTCCGGCTTCCTAGCGTCCGTTTCTGGCCCTTTTTGCCCGCCGTTTCTACGCCCTTTTTCTCGCCGTTTCTACGCCCTTTTTCGTTGTCCTTGCTACCCGGCTCTCTTTCCGGCGTCCTCCTCGGCTACTTTCCGGCTTTTTTTCGGCTCTTTTTCGGCTCTTTTTCGGCTCCTTCCAGGTCCGGGCCTCCACGGTGCTTTTTCCCCGTTGCTAGTATCGTCAGCTCTCTTAATTTCCTTGAACTAGGGACTCTCTTCACTTCTGATCCTTGTTTGGCCGTCATTGCTCGTCTCTTGATCCACTGGTCTTTTGGTTCATCTTAGTTGATCTTTTGACTATTACTTGACTGTTAGTTGATCTGTTACTTGATCTGTTACTTGATCTCTCTTGATCGGTTACTTGATCTTCTAGTTGATCTGTTAGTTGATCTTTTGACTGCTACTTGATCTCTTGATTCATCTGATCTTTCGTTTCCGTTGGTTTCTTGTCCGTCAGATCTTGCTGGTTCCTTCTGTTTCTCTCCGGATATTCCCAATTTGCCTCCGGCGTCCTCCCGTTCGTTTCTAATACATGTCAGCTGCAGCCATCGCCGCCGCCGCCGTCACAAACCAAAACAACATGAACGTGTCCAGCTCGCTGTCGTCCAACAATAACTCTGTGGTGGGTTTACACTACAAGATCGGGAAGAAGATCGGCGAAGGCTCCTTCGGCGTGCTTTTCGAAGGTAGCAACATTATCAATGGCGTCGCCGTGGCCATCAAGTTCGAGCCTCGAAAAACGGAGGCTCCTCAGTTGCGGGACGAGTACAGAACCTACAAGCATTTACAGGGCTGTGACGGAATCCCCAACGCATACTACTTTGGACAGGAAGGCTTGCATTCGATTCTCGTGATCGACCTCTTGGGTCCTTCTTTGGAGGACTTGTTCGACTGGTGTGGCCGTCGTTTCTCCGTCAAGACCGTGGTGCAGGTTTCTGTGCAAATGTTGAACTTGATCGAGGAGGTCCACCGCCACGACTTGATTTACAGAGACATCAAGCCCGATAACTTCCTCATTGGTCGCCAGGGCCACCCCGACGAAAACAAGGTGCATTTGATTGACTTCGGAATGGCCAAGCAATATCGGGACCCTCGCACCAAACAACACATTCCGTACCGGGAAAAGAAGTCCTTAAGTGGCACTGCCCGGTACATGTCCATCAATACTCACTTGGGCCGTGAACAGCTGAGAAGAGACGACTTGGAGGCATTGGGCCATGTCTTTTTCTACTTTTTGCGGGGCCAATTGCCCTGGCAGGGCTTGAAGGCGCCCACCAACAAGCAGAAGTACGAGAAAATCGGTGACAAAAAACGTACCACATCAGCACTGATTCTCTGTGAAGGCTTGCCCAAGCAGTTTGCCGAGTACTTGGACTCGGTGCGGTCGTTGCCCTTTGAAGCCGAGCCCCCTTACGAAGAATACCGCATGTTGTTGGTGTCGGCCTTAGACGACATGGGGTTGAGCTGTGATGGGGATTTCGACTGGATGCATTTGAACAATGGGAAAGGCTGGGACTCATCCATCAACAAAAAGCNGCATTTGAACAATGGGAAAGGCTGGGACTCATCCATCAACAAAAAGCCCAACTTACATGGATACGGGCACCCCAACCCGCCCAACGACCGGGAAAGACGGCACCGCGAGCTGCGCCGGAATAGACCTCATCATTCCAGCCAGCAGGCTAACATGATCACGCAGTCTGCAGGTAACAACAACTTGAACAGCAACATCAACCAATCGCAGCAACAGCAGCAACAGCAGCAGCAGTTATCGGCGGCGCAATCGCACCAGCAGAAGTTGCAGCACTTGATCAACCGGCCTTTGCCGCCCATCAAGCAGGAGTACCAGCCCAATTCCAGTGTCAGTGCACATGCCAACAATAACGTTTCGGGAAACCAAGGCATGATGAGTAGTTCGCAGAACTACGGCAACCAAAGAGTCACGCAGTACGAGCAGCAGAACGTTGATGAGGAGAAGGGATTCTGGGCCAAGTTGTGTTGCCAATAATCACATCCAGCCGCAGTGTGCAGGCTGCAGTCTAGTTCCGTCACTGTCGAGTTCTAGTTCAGTTCAGTTCAGTTCTAGCTCTAGCAGTGTCAAGTGCAGTCATAATGGTCGAGCGAGTTTGGGAGCCTCATGCAGTGCATATTCCCAGGCCTTCGACGGACAGTGTACCAAACGGCAGTCCGTGTGGGGCTGTGGTTTGTCGAATGAAGCAAGGCAAAGTCCATATAAAGTTCAAAGATAATTGCAGAATGCCAGTGGTCAGCAGATGATCAGATGTAGAGGCGTATGCGTAGAGGCGTAGAGAGAGTACACTCTAATAAGAGTACTCCACACTAAAGTGTTCCGCTAGTATAGTAATACACTATAGGATCAAGTGCCAAGTTAAGACCATGTTACAGCCAAGTCAAGACGGTGTATGACTACGCTATACGTTCTAATACCCCCATGACTATTTCCAGACTATTTCCTCATGACTATTTCGAGCTAGCAATTCTATGGTACTCATTCTCTAGGACGTCTTTACAACTCCACTGTAGCAGTATGGAGTACAGGTAGATGTTTCTTCATTGGAAGCCATTCAGGTGCTACTGCCTATGTATTAACCTATGTATTAACCTATGTATTACTACCTATGTATTACTCATTGCAATGGATCTAACAATTCTACTAAACATATGATACTCTACAGTCTAGCCTCTACTATATCCACAGAATAATCTGCTCTCTAGTCTCTACTAACCACATAATAGTCTCTCTCTACGGTAAACATATACTCTCTAGTATATATAATATTCTAGTTTCTACTTTATAAATACTCGAGTTTGAAGTCTGTAGTCTGTAGTCTCTACTATAAACATAATACTCCGTTCTCTACTCTAAATTTACATATAACTCTAGTATGTGGTGTCCACTCTCTACCTGTAGTATCTACTCTCCACTCTCCATTCTCTACTATTACATATCCACAAGGTAATCTATCTTTTACTATAACAATATAATACTCTACTCTCTTATAACTCCATAATATTCTACACTTTAGTCTCTAGTCTCTACTCCACATACTACTCTAGTCTCTAATTACCACATACAGTTACTCTCTACGGTAAACATAATACTCTCTACTATATAATATTCAGTAGTCAATATTCAGTCAATTGATAGGTAGTAGTAATTAAGCGTAAGCAGTGCACGATAATCTAATAATCACCATTACAATCATCTACTAACCTACTAACTGTTAGATTCTTGTGTACGCCCAGGTACTAAGATATCTTTATTCGTTTATAATTCTCAATGGAAAAATCCTAGTTGTCTATATATCCTTTCAAGAGGAAAGGTGTCTGCAGAAAACTCAATAGTCGTCATTGTTCTAGCTCGCCGCAGGGCATCCTAGTACCTCTATGATGATGACTGGTAGATGGCTGAGTAGAATTCTGAGTAGAAGTCTGAGTAGAAGTCTGAGTAGTAGGCCTTACGCCATAGCCCTTGTGAGGCTTAGACGGCAAGGCTTCATAATACCTCAATAGGTAGAGCACTACTTATGGGGGGTCTAACACTATGAAGTAATACACTATGAAGTAATACACTAAAACCAATGCAATACCGTAGAATACATACTCAGTCTACTACTTTGTATAGAGAATAGACTATAGGGTATAGAGTTGGACTATAAAGTATAGACAATAGAGTGACTGAATAGTGACTCAATAGTGGCTGAATAGTCACTGTAGTTACAACGGAAATAGAGTTAGGATCAGGATTAGAGATTAGAACTAAAGAAAAGAGTTGGAGTTGGAGTTAATTTGTTTTCTATTTTTTGTGGCCAATTATGGTATACTGTGAGGTGTAGTTATTTGTATGGGGAAGAGAAATGGGTCCGAAATTATAAACTGCGGTACTGAGGGTTGCTTCTTGTCACTAATACACCTAAAAAATATGAAAACCAATCAAGGAGAAAAATGAGTTCTACTAGTGGACTAGTGGAATTACCGAGATGTGGTTGATGAAAAGGGGGATTTTTTTGTTTTGGAAGATTTTAAGCAGACGGACTGCATATAGTGTCTTGTCCCTTCCAAATTGACACACTTTCAGAGCAGAACTTCCTACATCTATTTTTTTTAAACATAATTAAAAAAAAAAAATCCAAACACTAAAAAAATATCTATTGTTTTTGGTTGTGGTTGAATTTGAGACTTTAGCAGGTTTGGTTGACCATTGCAGAGTTCGACTGCACCGCACATGACAAAAAATCAATTATATTATTGAGTTTGTTTGAATATTTATTATGAGTAATAATGAGTAATTATGAGTGATTGTGAGTGATAGAGAGTGAGTAGAGAGTATACCCTTTAACTATTGGGCAACTACAATATGGATCAACATGGATACAAGCAGCCTGCCATATTGATCTTATATACTACTCTATACTCTTCTATAGTATAATCTGTACTCTTCTATAGTATAATCTGTACTCTATACTACTCTATACTCTTCTATAGTATAGTCTATACTCTTCTATAGTATAGTCTATACTCTTCTATAGTATAGTCTATACTCTTCT
>NKZK01000660.1:0-23821 GCA_002370145.1 [Candida] ipomoeae
CTCACAGGTTGACACATGCCACATGTTCCAACAATTGTTTCATCTGTATGCAGTCACATGAACATGCAGTACCCGTAGGCGTGCTGATGCCTCAAGTTCAACAACAACTACTTACGTAGCCCAAACCTCCCTCTGGAGAACCATCGGGGAATGAACATAGTAAACAGACTACCTGATGTAACCGGAATCTAACAGAGGCCAAATAAGTTATGTAAAAGACAAAGTTAAAAATGCTTAAGGGCCATTTTTAATTAATGTGAAGCTTATATGTAAACAATAACAATAACAATTGCATAGAAAAATGGATGACTTTGGCCAAATAGAAATTTACAATAAGCTTTTTCACGACATACATGAGTCGCTTATAAAAGGTGACGCAGAAGAATGTTTGCAAAATAAGACTAAATATGACTAAATAAGAAATAAGATTAAATATGACTAAATAAGAAATAAGATTAAATATGACTATATATGACTAGTTATGTGGGATTATATAACAAAAGAGAATTGCCCATAATGGTAGGCTCAAAGTTTGATAAAGGATCAAATCCATTAAAGATTAAAGGTTATTTTGGTATAAGCGGCATATGCAAAACTATGAATCACTCAAAACAATTACAAAAAGTAACTTTCTCGCGTAACCGCATCCCTATTACATATACTCCTGCATATACTACTACTCTACTGCTATGTTATACTATGTTATACTATGTTATACTATGTTATACTATGTTATACTATGTTATACTATGTTATACTATGTTATACTACCACTACTCTAATACCACTCTACTATTACTGCTATACTATTACTGCTATACTATTACTGCTATACTAGTGTTATGTTCTTTAATACATTTATGTCTAACTAAAACTATGCTCGTTGATGGTTCCTCAAGAAGAGGAACCGGAGCGGCTTATATAACTTTGAGAGAAAACGTGGCATTCGAAAAACTCTCCTGTAGAACAATGGTAAGGATTGTTCTAGAATATTGACACGGCGTTTGCAATGGCCATTGTTACGATCGGACAGAGTAGGGTTCATAATACATCTATAGGCAGGGTCCTGCCTATCGTGGATCTAACAACTAGAGTACTATACTATACTACACTACTACTGCTCACTAACTACTCTACCACCACCCACCAACTAAAATTGTTAAAAATAAAGTAAATATCATAAAAATACTGTTAGTGTTAGATCCACCATAGGTAATGCTCTACCTATTTCAGTATTTTAAGCCTACGCTGTGAAATCCTAATGGCCATTCTAAGCGTCACAAAACATACACTCTACCAAAACATACAGGCAGTCAGTATAGATTACGATGTGTACTAGTATAATGAGTAGTAGGTAGTAGGTAGTATAAAATAGAGTAGAGTACAGAACTGGAGAGTAAAGGACTGGAGAGTAAAGAACTATGATTTAAAGTATAAAGTAGCATACCATAGAGTAGTATAGCGTTTGAACCCCCTTCGGTAGTGCTCTACCTATTTCAGTATTTTAAGCCTACGCTGTCTAATCCTCTACCCTCATTGTAATGAGGTAACAGGATGAATGTGATAAACCCGAGTACCAGGACGGAATGTGAAGATTTTTCCAGCAAGCACCTATCAACAACCAAAAGGATACGCTAACTCCACCGCCAAATTACTTAAATAGCTCAGATCCCTCCTTCTGAGGAATCATCAACAAAAAAACATACTAAACAGAGTGCCAGAAGTAACAAGAATCTAACAATAAGGGTCTCACACGACCCGTCCGGTAATTGAGTCTACGTTGGCAGATCAGTTGGCAGATCAGTTGGCAGATCAGTTGGCAGGCACCACCTTTGGGAATTAGCTCTTTTTTTTTTGGTAAATACACCTTTGGGTAGCCACCGGGTAAGTGTAGATATAGAGGTATAAGCCAAAGTGTCACATTATGCTCAAGAGGTGGCCAAGAAATATATTGATCATTTATCCAACTTTATCAATCACCATACTCTATGAAGGGTCCAGTCAGCCACATCTGGAAGGTGTATCCATGTCTGATTATGCACTCTGCCACAGTCAGATACGTGGCTGTGGTACTATGTGACTATGGTACTATGTGACTATGGTACCCAAGGGACAGCAAGTTGCCATGCGTGGCTTCTGTTTCTCAACACTCCATCTGAAGGTTTGACTTGAAGGTTTTACTTCAATATATTTAACCTTGGTAACTCAGGAGGTATCTCTCACGAGATGTTAAATCAATGCATCCATAGTTAATTTCGAAAAAATCAACAAATGCAACAATCATATTGCTTGTCACGATTCTTTGTCTCATGAGCTCGATTCTGACATGATTTGCTCTTATTCTTCGAACTTGACCGTCATGATTGAAGTTCAGTTATTCATGGTAGTTGTCCTGGTAACTTGGTTCAACTCTTCAATTTCTCTATAGTGACTCAGAGTACTCAAGAATGACTCAAAAGTCATAGTCTGATAGTCTCGTCTGAGAGTCTAAGTATAAAAGCCTGAGTCTGAGAGTCTGAGTCGGTGATTGTCTCAAGAGTGAATCTGTTGGACTTCGACACGAAGTTCGGTCAGTCCGTATATATATATATGAACATACCCTACGTCCTAAATTTTCTCATGGTTATTGAATCTAGCAGAGTCGAGGAACTCTTTAGTCCAAGGGGACAAAAACCTGGATATTATATACACTGGGAGTATGCAATTCTGCACAAACATGAAAATATGTGTAGGATACAGGTGTTACCTCCATCAGGGTACCTTACATCTAAGTATTCTAGTTGGATTCGATTTCCAACAGACTCAAGGTAGTTCTGGGTGCACGTAGTTCGGTGGAAAGAGGGGGGGGACCTCGGAATTGAGATTGAATGGGTGCAAAAAACACCCGTGCACCAGGCTACCTCAGCAGAAAAAGGCCCAACGCAAACGACCTTTTTTTTCAAGGGATTTTGATGAAACTTGGTTTGTTAGATTCCTGGAATTCCGGACTTCACAATGCATATTTTTGAGTCGACAATCTTTGCGTGGTGGACTTTTGGAGGTCCTGTAGTTGGTTAATTCCGGCCGCGGCCCCCCCCAATTCCGGCCAATTCCGGCCAAGGTATCGCATACCATATCAGGATCAGTGCTCATAATTATTCATCATATTATTATGTCAAAAAAAGGTAACAATACAGTATGGTAAACTATTCAATTTTGCTCCATGGTGATTATTTAAAAGCCAAGTACCTATCAACAACCGACAGGATACGCTAACTCCATCGCCAACTACTTAAATAGCTCAGATCCCTCCTTCTGAGGAATCATCAACAAAAAAAAATACTAAACAGAGTACCTCATTCTTAGTGCAAGTAGATATCCTATATTTCAATAAGGCCAATAGATACTGTTCAGATAGAATCTGAAAACTGGGATAGTAAGTACAACTAAGACACAAACGGTCTCTCTATAAGTTTCTAGGCACTACACTGTAGAAGTAACTAGTATAGAATTTTTTCTGTAGAGGTATGTCTGTAGATGTGTCTATAGATCTATGTAATGTGTGCACAGGATCGAGTGTACTTGGAGTATAAAGTATAAGGGTTTTAACTGGGAGAGGTAAAATACAAGAATCTAACAATGAGTATAAGTATGACTATGACTATAAGTATGAGTATAAGTATAAGTATGAGTATGAGTATGAGTATAAGTATAAGTATGAGTATGAGTATGAGTATAAGTATGTCTATGACTATAAGTAAGTAAGTATGACTATGAGATAGTCTAGTATAGTCTAGTATATAGTATGACTATGACTATGACTATGACTATGACTATAAATAAGTACAGTATAGAAGTATAGGAGTATAGTAGTAGTAGTAGTAGTAGTAGTTTTCAACTTATGTTTTAGTATATATTGATATACAGGGATATGCAAGTTGTACCTTACAAGACCAAAGTCCTAAGACGGGGCCGCAGCACCTCTTATACTTTTCCGGTCGTCAAGGGCCGGCACATCCCTATTGTCTGAGTTCCACACAGCCCTATTGTCTAACAATGGTCTGTAGATCCCATTCATCTCGGGCCTGTACATACCTCACTTATCTGCATACAACATATCCACGAAGTACCTCGCCTCCGTACATGCTAGGTATTCGTTGACAGTAGTAGTAGTAGTAGTAGTAGTATTAGTGTACTGGTTGAGTGCTAGGGTGGTAGTTAGTATAGTGTAGTGTATTAGAATAGCACAGTAGTGTAGTAGTAGTATAGAGCAATAAAGTAGAGTAATAAAGTAGAGTAATAAAGTAGGGTAATAAAGTAGGGTAATAAAGTAGGGTAATACAGTGTAGTAGAGTTTCAGGGGATCAAAAATTAAAATGGAGAGATACTCAGAAAGAAGATCTCGCATCAGATAGAAATTATACACTAAAAATATTAGTTATCAATATTAGGCCTTAGGCTATCTTCATTGATAATAGCTGTACCTGCATATACGTTTAGATGTCCTGATAATACAATCCTGAAAATACAATCCTGATAAGGAAGGTGTATTGTTATTTGCTATGTCTGTATTAGTATTTTCTCAGAATAGCCCATATCTTACAATCCTATCTTAGATAAGATTACGGGTCGGGCCATTTAAAGGTACGACTCAAATAAATATCATCTCAGATAAAGGAGCATCATCATCATGGCATGAGCCAACAGGTGAGCATCCCATTGCCTAAACCGTGTTATCGGGCCATCAACCATCAATTACCATTGCCTCGCATTAGTAGTCAAATTAGTAGTCAAATTAGTAGTTAAATTAGTAGTTAAATTAGTAGTCAAATTAGTAGTCAAGTTAGTAGTCAAATTAGTAGTCAAACTAGTAGTCAGATCACTAGTCAGTACCACCAGTCACTCACTGTCACTCGGTGTCACTCAATCAGCCCTGCCATAATCTTATCATATACCACATGTGTTACAGTATATTGAAGAGTCTTCTTTTTTAGATGTGTTTTGGGTTGTACAGTATTTGCAGAGAACAATAGTGTTGAAAGTGAAGAATAAATGATCACTTGAGAAAAAAGGCGCACGCTCATGGAAAACCTAAAGTGCGCTATACTTACCTCTTAAGGCTATACTTATCTTTTTCTATACAATAGGAAGGTTTAGCTCCCACATAATTCTTGTATGGAAAAGTTTAGCAGAGTTCCAGAAATATATATATATATATATATAAGATGGAACTCTCGTCCATATCCTAGTATTAGTCAACTAATCTGAATATTGTTTGTGAGGAACATACCAAGATGTCCTCTACTCCCAGACCCCCAGAAACAGCTCACGTGTAACTCCTCAAGTATTTACCTATCTTGATGAGACTATGAACTTTATGAATAGCGCTCAATATGAATAGCGCTCAATATACTACACTGGACTGTACTCCTTGGTTATTGAAAGGACCACCACACCTGATGTACCTGTAATTAAGGTACAAATGGAGTTAAGTAATTTAAAAATAGAAGGCTAATTAAGGTATGACCCTGAGTGTTGCGCGTTAGCACATACCTTGTGGTACTGAGGAACGCATACATGATTAAACTTCAATAACTCTAATTAAGTGAGGGGTTTGGGTAATTATATCTGCTATTGTCTTCTATCTCTGTTGCTATGTAAAGTAGGGAGTCCGTGACTTCTGTTTCACAATTGATACCCTTTAGACCTGAGCGGGATCCTCTCTACATATAGTTAGTCCCGGGGACTTCTGATTGGTCTCTTAGCTACATTGGTCTCTTAGCTACATTGTTATCTCTCCTACATCAGTCTTTTACCTACATTGGTCTCTCTCCTACATCAGTCTCTTACCTAAATTGGTCTCTCTCCTACGTCAGTCTCTTACCTACATTGTCTTCTCCAAGACAATGGCCAGAGTTAGACGAGCGCTAGACAAGAGCTAGACGAGAGCCCAGAGACGCTTAGCTCCAGCTTTGCCTCTCTTCAACAATACCCATCATTGTTTCATCTATATGTTGTCACATGAACATGTAGTACCCGCAGGTGTACTGATTCCTCAAGTTCATCAAACACATGCCGCATGTTCCAACCCTGAGTGGGGTAAAGAACATCCATCTCTCGCATATACAGGCCACAATGGACTGAACAATGGGTGCCTCCAGGTATCAGCTAACTCTATTAACCATTAAAATTCAACAGCTTACTTAAACAATAGAGCAGAACAGCTGACTCTGACTGCATTAAACTTTAATATGGAAGTGTTTACCCCATTAACCCTAATATACAGGTATTGACTCTGGCTGCACTATCTATTTAAGGACTCAATATCCCTCTCTCTTTCTCAATCATCATCATCATGCAATCTCTCCTCTTCTTCTTCCTCCTCCTGGTGGCCTCAGTGTGGGCCGATTCCACCGGGCTCGTCTTCTTTAGAAAAGTCGAAAATAACTTTGTCCCTCTCACCCTCATTCGCGATCAAGGTTACAGTTTCTTTTCCACCAGCCCATCTAAAGAACATATTCCTGAGTTTTCTTTACACGACGGTTCTCTCCTGACCCACGATGAACCCAACGCGGGTGACGCTGGCTTCTATGGACCCACGCTTGCTTATGGTCCTAAGGTCACTGCAGCACGCTTTGAGTTGGACGACGTTGGAATGATCATCAAGCCAAATCTTTTCTACTGTCAGACCTCCAAAAAAGATACTCTGAACTTGTTCACCTCCTATGAAATTGAAGGAGAGTTATGCGTTCCAGCCGAAATCTACCTCTTGAGTTGTTCTGTTGCAAAACAACCACCACTGATTGGTTAGGTGACTGGATGTCAATGTCAATGTCAATGTTAATGTCAATGTTAATGTTAATGTTAATGTTAATGTCAATGTAAATGTCAAAGTCAATGTAAATGTAAATGTCAAAGTCAATGTCAATGTCAATGTAAATGTCAATGTCAATGTAAATGTCAAAGTCAATGTAAATGTCAAAGTCAATGTCAATTATTCTAGTCGATTAACAATGTGGACTTGACTACCTGAATCATATACAAAGGCCACCTTCCGGGGCATAAAATACAGAATGTCAGGTTCATTGTTTATGTAAACATCATCATTCTTTGGACTGGGACACTGTGTTGTGTTTGAATCAGTTTTATACTATCCGGAATGGCACCTCGAAACAACTGATGTGTCTCATTGTAGTCATTCATCTCAAACGTTTTTGATTTTTGTGTATTTTTTCTGTTTTTTATTTTTATTTACATCAATTAAACCAGCTAATCATTGATTAAATTTCCAGGCTCCGCCGGGCATATCAGAATGCTCATTATTTATTTCATTATTGGATATAATAGATTTATTACCTGGTAGAAATTCACATCAAGTTATTTCTAATATTTATAATTATTTATCTAGAAAAATAAATCAAAATCAAAATTCTTTTATTTAATAATTATATTTTTCAATATAAATTGGACTTTATCTTCATCCTTTATATAAAAGGAGTATTACGTAAAGTCTCTGAGGATCCTATACCTTGTTTTAACAAGCATACACACAGTGAACAAGTATATAAACAACAATATATCTTAAGTAAATCTTTATTTTTTAGAATATTAGCTATAGAAAAACTATCAAAATCTCCGGGTTCAAGAACTCCAGGTATTGATAAGGTAGCTCTAACTAATAGGAAAGAAAATATAGATTTAGATTTAGATTTAGTGACATGATTAAATAGTGTTATTAATAACACAAAAAGTTATAAAACTCAAACTTTAAAAGATAGAACTGTTCAATTATTTTTAAATAATATCATGAATCAGATAGTAATATTATAAAAATTTATCTAAATATTGGAAGAGAATTATTAGAATTTATTTTTTAATTCAACATATTTATTTAAAATATATATATCTTTTAATGATTCTTTATTATTTAAAGTATAAAATTTATTTTCATTGTATCTGGAGAATAATACCGTACTCCATGTCCTTGCACAGCATCACCTAAATATAAACTTGGGACTGCTGTAGGACTAAACTTGGAACTCACTTTAGGAGTTGGTATTTTCGCATACACTAAAGAACCGAACCTTTCAATGTAAATTTCAATATAAATGTAAATTTCAATGTCAATGTCAATATCAATATCAAAGTCAATGTTAAAGTCAAAGTCAATGTAATGATGATATGAAAAAGGCCATTGGATTGGATAATGATCCAAACCAATGGATAATGGTGGACTGATAATTAAGACCAATGACCCCAAAAACCAATGAAGGACTCTTTGGTGAACATCTGAGAGATTTCAATGAGATGGTCCAGGAAGGACATTATGGACTCCAGGATCAGAGCTAGAAGAAAATCCTCGTATCATGCGGCATGCTTGTCTAAAAGCGGCTCAAGGTACTTGAAAAGGTACTTGATCCAATTGACATGAAGCACCAAAATATCATCTCTAGCATCGTTGCTTTTGAATGAGCTAGGCAATTGTGTTAAATCATCGATGTATGTCAGCCCGGACTTGATCAGATCAGGCCTTGGTACTGGGGGTTCAAGTAAAAAGTATAAAAGAAGAGCCTCCAATTCCTCTCTATATTTGTTTTCGATGTTCAACACATTGTCCATGGAGATCTCATGCATGAAGCTCTCAAATGAGATTCAAGTTAGAGAGTCGCAAACACTCACCCAAGCCTGATTTCAAAAGAGCATTGATCAATTTATCTTGTTCCTTGGCCTCGGATGGATTTGTGGCCTTGACTGTTGGCAATGTGACAGGATAAGGGTGGTTATAAAATTAATTAATGACTTATATTCTTCTAGAAATGAAGCCAATAAAGGTAAACCAAAAACCCATAAAGTTGTAACTACTGATTCCAGCCATTTCAATCTACACAGAGCAGCTGAAAGAGGAATGAATGAGATATTTGGCTACTCTAAGCTTTATAGGTCTATGTATAGTAGTGTGGTATAGTATAGTAGTGTGGTATAGTATAGTAGTGTGGTATAGTATAGTAGTGTGGTATAGTATAGTAGTGTGGTATAGTATAGTAGTGTAGTAGTAGTATCAACGAGGCAAAAGGCGATGGTGAAAGAGAAGCTGATAAGGCAGAAACTAAGAGAAGGTGAAAATAGAGAAACTAAGAGAAGGTGAAAATAGAGAAACTGATGGAAGAGGAAAAGGAAGAAAATGATGGAGAGAACGATGGGCAGAACGATGGTAATGGTAAAGGAGAGAATGAAGGTGGAAAAGAGGAAGGTGAATCTAAAAGTCCTAGAGATACTTCTAAGGCTGGACTCACCTCCACCCAAAGAAGGTACGCTGGTTCACGTTGATGACTCCACCAATGCTAGCCATGAAGAGGTACCAGGGATGCATTACTTGGATTACCTGAACTCTGGCTCCGTTTCTGGAATAAGGTACAAGTCTGTGTTTGAGAGACCGTCTACGATACGGTGAACGTAGTATAGTATAGTGTAGTAGTGTAGTAGTATAGTAGTGTAGTAGTATAGTAGTATAGTAGTATAGTAGTGTAGTAGTATAGTAGTATAGTAGTATAGTAGTATAGTAGTATAGTAGTATAGTGTAGTATAGTAGTATAGTAGTATAGTAGTATAGTAGTATAGTGTAGTATAGTAGTATAGTAGTATAGTGTAGTATAGTAGAGGGGCCGCAGACATTGTTTCAGATTATACCTGGGTGCATTGCGGCAACGAGATGCATGCAGCAGCGCAGAAGACATATAAAAGGAGCGATCCCCCCTCCCAAAACTTACAGCCTCTGTTTACAATCGCCTCTTTTTCGCCTCCTTTTCCTACCTCTTTTTCCTCCCCTCTTTTTCTTCCCCTCTTTTCTTTTTGTCTGTTTTTGGTTTTACTTCACGTACCGATTCGCAGCCATGGCCGCATGTACGGGTCTCAAGAGGAGGAGGAGGATGTACGGGTGCCCTGAATAGGAGGAGGAGAGGAGGAGGATGCGGTGAGTGTTTACATTTCTTCCCAAACGGGCCGGGCCCGGCTCATCTGCGCCAGAGATCTAGGCCGATCGGTGCATAGATCTGAGTTCACCCTGATCCTGCTCCAGTCCTAAAAACCTAAATCTGGACTTACGAAATGGGTGTTTTGAAACAGGCAGACCACAATTTGGCCAAGTTCCATCTTTCGCCCAATCGCCACGCCAAGGCCGAGCGTCGCCAGGTCAGCCATGACTTTTCGTCCAAAAAGAAGTTCTTCGAGAGCATCAGTGAACATGGACCCGAATTAGCATCCAACTTTAATCTGCCCTCGGTTTTTTTCCCAGAAAAGCAAGGGACCCAGAGAAATTTGGAGAAGAGAGATGTACTGGTTCCAAATAAGAAGGTGACAGACCTGAAGGTGGCTGATCTGAAAGACCTGCTTCTAGCCAGAATGGCAGCCAAACAGGCCAGGCTCGCCGAGCTCCAGGAACAACAACAATTGGTGGAGTTTGAGATCTTGGAGATCCAGGCCCAGCTCCAGGACTTCTTTCCCAATGAGAAAACAGACCAGGCGGAGCCCTCCAAGCCCGATTTCTCCGGGTTACGGAAAACAACATCGCTTTTCTTCGACCACAGTTCCAACGAGCTCCGTAAAACCGTCTCCACTTTCTTCCAAGCCAGTCCACTCACCAAGTCCCAGCCATCGCAGCCATCGCAAGCTACCGTCCAAGCAACTGCTGAAGGACATAAAACACCACTTCATCAATCTTCTTCAAAGAAACCGGATCTCCGGCACCAGGCGTCGATCTTTTTCGCCAAGACACTTCTCCCCAACCCAGAACTCAAGAATAAGGCATCAATGATGTTAAATACGACGCTCAACGAGGTCAAGGAGAAGTTAGACCAGCAGCAGACGGAGTTGGAGACGTTCACAAGGAAAGGCACGGATTTGGCCCGGGAATTGCTCACGTCGTTATCGCCCAAAAAGCCAGGGTCCCATTTAAACCCTTCGAATGCGGCCGACTCGTCGTTCATGGTGGAAAACTTGTGCAGTGGAAAAGAGGCGTCGATTCTCTTGAGCGACGATGAGAGCTATGGAGAAGGCCATGGCATTTTGGCGACTCTCAGAGCGCAGCCCCTGGTGTTGGAGTGTTCGGAGATTCTCCTGGGCTCGTCCATCATTGACATTGACGACTACGAAAGCTCCGACGACGAGCGCTACTAACGCTACTGATAGAGTTTATAAGCGTGTCATATAGCTTATAATAACAAGTCTATAAGCCGGGATCACAATCATTTGTCTATAAGCCGGACCATGATCATTCGTCTATAAACCGAGATCATGATCATTCGTCTATAATGATCATTCATCGTCGATCCAGTTGCGGGCCCTCTCCACGCCCCGTTCCCAGCGTCTCCAGTTCCTCCTGCGCTCCTCATCCGGCATCAGGGCACGGAACACGTTGTCGCCGTTTTCATGGGCCGAAACGGTCTTGATCACATCATCCAAGTCCTTCCACACCCGTTCATCTTCATCCTCAAACGAAAGGCCTGCAGCGATGGCAGCACCCAATGCTGTACACTCGGAAACAGGAGCTCTCTTGACCGTCACACATGGACCCAAGATATCTGCCTGGATGCACAAGATCTCGTCGGCCTTGGACATACCTCCATCCACGGCCAAGGTGTTGAGCAACTTGGAGTTTTCCAAGTGCAGTTCCTCCATGAAGTCGGGGGAGCCTCCTGCATCCTCCGACATGGCCTTAAGAATGCCTCTGACCTGGAAACACACACCTTCCAAAGCAGCTCTTGCAATATGGGAAGAAGAGGTGTATTGGGTCATGCCGAAAATGGTACCCCGGGCGCCCCGATCCCAGTATGGAGCATAGAGCCCGGAAAACGCCGGGATGAAGAGCACTCCACCCGAGTCGGTCACCTGGGAAGCCAATGGGCCCACATCCTTGGCATCGGCAATCAACTTCAAGTTGTCTCGCAACCACTGGGTGATGGAACCAGCCACAGCCACGGAACCTTCAAGGGCAAAGTGGGGCACGCCGTCTTCCTCCTTCAAAGTGGGGAACCAGAAGCCAATGGTGGTGAGGTTTCCGTTCTTGGAAATCAACTTGCGTGGGCCGGTGTTGTACAACAAGAACGCTCCGGTTCCATAGGTACACTTGGCTGCACCGGGTTTCATGGCCAATTGTCCCACCAAAGACGCAGACTGGTCTCCAAGACACCCGCAAATGGGCACGTTGCTGATGGTCTTCAAGATATCATAGGCTTCACGCGTGATCTTATTGTGGAACCCCAAGTTGGACAAGTTGGGTGCCGTGAACAGCCCATAGAACTCAGACGACAGGCAGATCTTGGGGAACAGGATCTTATCCGGGTCAATGCCCCAGAAATCCAAGAGCTCCTCGTCGTACTGGCGGGAATCCAAGTCCATGAACAGCGTCCTCAGTGCATTGGTGACATCCGTGACAAATGCCCGTTCCTTGGTCAAGTGGTAGATCAACCACGTGTCCACGGTTCCAAACATCAAGTTGTCGCCCTTCTCATACTCTTCCCGGATGACATCGTCGTTATCGAGCAACCAACGCAACTTGGCGGCGGAGAAGTAGGTGGAAAGAGGCAAGCCGGTTTTCTCCCTCATCCTGTCCTTTGTTTCCTGGTCAGTCATGTGCTCCAAATGCTGCACAAGCTCTGCGGTACGGATATCAGTCCACGTGATACCGTTACTCAAAGGCCGGCCTGTTTTCTTATGCCAAACAATGGTTGTTTCACGCATATTGGCTATACCAATGGCCTTGACCTTATACTTGACCTTGATTTCCGGGTTCTGGTTGATTTTCCTCAACGAAAAGAGACATGCCACCAAACACTGCACGGCGTTGGCCAAGATGTGCACGGGCATACACTCCACCCAGCCCGGTTGGGGGAACCGGAGTGTGGGGCCCACGGAGGCCAGGTTGTTTTCAATCTCCACATTGTCCAGGATGGAAATGGCGATACCCTCTGCGGTAAAGATGGGTTCGTTGTGCCGGGCAAGAGACGATCTTCTCCGGAACTGGTCGGTATTGGACGACTCTGCTGGAGCCTCCGACGCCGAGGTGGAGTACTCGATCTGGTGTTTGGCGATTTCAGTTCCGTCTCTGGCGAAAAGAATACACCGGGCCGAGGTTGTGCCGATATCAACCAGCGCCACCACTGGAATCAGCGGAGCTGTGGAAGATCTGCGAGGCATCTCAAAGATGAAGGCAGAGAGACTTTAAAGATAGAAGTCAAAGAAAAAGACAGAACCGTTAAAAGGTGCTGTCAAAACAGATTTCAAAAGACAAAAGATATCAAAAGTCAAGATGGGAAGTTGTCAAGACAAAGACAGTCTAGACAGAATAGAAGGTTGTCTAGATAGAAGTCAGTCAGAATGCCAGTCGGAATGCCAGACAGAAGATGTCAATGCAATAGACAAGACAACTCTGGGCAGAATAAATAGTCTCGATATTCTTGGCAGAATATATCGATGTTTCAGAATCACCTGGAAAGCTTAGTATAGTTCACTTCGACTCAGTGGAGGATGGACTCAATGAACTTGAACTAGTTGGATGTAGATTCTATGAGAATGTTTCAAACACTTTGAAATCGTTAAACTCTTCAAAATTTTCAAAATTTTCAAACTCTTTTTTTCGGGCCTGGGGCGAACAGTGGAGGCCGATCACAGGGGTATATATCGGATCTAAGAAACCACAAGAAGTAGAGTAGTGAAGATATTTTCTGGACGGATGTCAGTGAGCAATGATAGGCCTGGTGGGAGGCACGGGTGTGCGCGCCAGTGCGGGGCACACTTGCATCGCGCCTTCTTTTTCGATCCGGCTCGGCAAATGTCCATCGGTCTCTTTTGGGAACAGACGGAGTTTGTTTCGTGTTTCACATTGCTTGATAAATGTTTCACTTTTTGACTGTTTCATGTTTCACGTTTGTTTCATGTCCGTTCCAGTCCCTTGTTTCAGTCCTGTTTGTTAGGCTGACTCGTCGTCAAGTCGGAGAAATGCTAAACCGCCCGCGTGCAGGATGCATAAATGTAAACACGAACTTCCATACGTATCTTATCAGGCAGCTTGACCAATGTTTCATGTTGCCACTAACACCGGACCTGAGCTAAAAATTCCTGAAACTCACATGAAACAGACATGAAACATTTTTGGAACACACCTGAAACACAGAAACTCTATCCATTTCTCTGTAGTTGTCTCTTGCTGTGCATTCCTGTATATTCTGGCGAAGGTGCCTGAATCTCAAAGGGCTTTTTCAGGTATGGCTTTTTGGAGAGAATACCCTCGGAAACATCACGTGACGTGCAGCCCTAAAATCAAAGCCCCACTGAATCTTCCACACACTCAAGACTCAAGGTCCCCACGAAAACCGTAATGTTTCGAAACTGTCAAGAACCCAAAACATCCGGAAAATCTGTAAAATTTTTCTTGTGGGGGAGGATGAAACGACCAAAGTCAATAGGTCGGAACTGGATATAAACCCCGGAACTCCGCTTTGGTTGGTCGCAGTCATCTGACGTGCATGTCTAAAAGCAACTTTACCGGTTTGCCATGCACTTCAGATTCGATGTTCCTGAAATGTATGAATTGGAAACTGGAAATCCCCGCTTGGTAATCTTTTGTTTGAATTTTTTTGATAAGTTGGATGTAACCATCGGAGTTGCCTCTTTGGGATATGGCCGAGTGAAGGGTCTGGTTCTTTGCCTTATTTGTCTCCACAACAGATATAACAATCTCAGAAGATCCATGTCTTTCGGTAAGTGTTCCAGACATTCATTTGGTGGGGACAGTTATGCTGATACTGCATACAACCAGATTCGTATACTGTCACCTGCTTCAACAACCATTCCATGACCATTCCAATTCCACAGAGTTCAATCTGTAAATAAGAATCAGGCTGGACCTGGTATTATCAATATCATTCTTAGCGATTTTCACTTGAGGCAATGAATCCAGGGTAGTCTGTTATATGCACTCTCGTTCATCTTGGTGGAGATAACACTAGATCTGTTTTAGTACCTGTAGCAACTCACTCAAACTAGTGCCATAATAAACGAACTTTGATCTAGTGAATTGCTCTGAATGGTATGGAAAACCGAATTATTTGCTCTTGTCCATGTTATTTTGCCCATAGAAAACACACCTTGATAATGAACAAATGGATCTTGAGTTTTTTTATCCAGGTCACAGACTTTTTATTCCAAGTTAAGAATGTTACTTGCTTCTGGATTCTTCCTCGGTCAGGCACAGTGTATTGTTTCTCGTTAGTCAAGAGGTGAAACTCCACCTGAGACAATTGTAGCAGGGTTCAGTTTATATCTGTATAAAACACATATTTGTGATCCCCAAGTACCTGGTATTAAACAATTGCCGGCATTGTGTGATTCTCTAATTCTTTAATGAAATTCCTCAATCGAAATTTTCTTACATCTCTTCCTTGCTTGGAAATGTCTTTTATCTTTTCCATTACAGCATCCTGAAATAGCTGCATCGTCTCATCAATATCATTCGAATCGAACATCTTCTTTGCTTGAGCAGAATTCAACTGGCCGGCATGGCTCTGCACTCTGTCCCCTAGGTCTAGGCACAACACTGTCCTGGAACTAAACTTGAAGCCAGATCTCTGCACTCTGTCCCCTAGGTTTAGACACAACACTGCCCCCTAGGTCTAGGTACAGCATTGTTCTAGAACTAAACTTGGAATACCCGAGGAGTTGGTAATGTGGCATACACCAACAACCCAAACATTTATATCCCCACTGATGGTGGTGTCTGTCATGTTCTTGCCATCACAATTCCTGATATCACCAATTCCTGGTATCACCAATTCCTGGTATAAAATAATTGCTGGTATACCAATTTCCCTAACCCGAAACAGTATGAAGATTATAACTCATATCAGGTCTATTATGGATATGAGGATAATGAAGATTATGGTATGATAATGAGTGATAATTATAAGGGTGGTTTGAATTATT
Source organism: [Candida] ipomoeae (assembly GCA_002370145.1). NCBI lineage: Eukaryota > Fungi > Ascomycota > Pichiomycetes > Serinales > Metschnikowiaceae > Metschnikowia > [Candida] ipomoeae. The sequence goes on from NKZK01000660.1 coordinate 15,955, forward strand.
TTGGGACTGTATTGGACATCTGAATGTTCATTGGTGGTGGTGTAGTAGTTTAATGAAATTAGTGAATGTAGTGGATGGTAAATTATACGTGGGGAGAGGCTCCTTTTATATTGCAGCCAGCCCCTTTATTTATGTACACAAACACAAAGCGGGGTAACAGAGTACACAAACACAAAGGCCTAAATTTCATGCATTAAAGTGAAACAGCGCAATTCCTCAAGTGAAACACTGCAACAGCTTAATTGGGTAAAGGAGGCTCACTTGAAACAACGACCATAGCTGCGCGCATATATTGCGTTTTATCCCTTGGCCTCCAACGCACATCCCAAAAAGTATAATTACCCCCCTTCCCCCCTCAAAAAAATTACAGCTTTTAATTTAAGATATGTTAAAAAGTTATACTGGGTGAGCAAACTACACTGGGGAAATAAATGAGGGAACACGATTGGGTATTAATGGAAACTCCTCTGCAGAGATAAAGACCAAGTGAAAATGTATATGATCCATGATATGCTGTTACTGATATGAGTTACTAATTCAGGAACTTTAGCCATGAGTCACTAATTCAGGCACTTCAGTCATTGAGTATTCACGGCTCTAGTCATTTATTACCAGGTGCTTATTTTGCTACGCTTGTTTAATGCACAGTTGGTTCTTGATCCATAGATTAAAGTTTATTTATGGGTTTCGGATTCAATAGCTGGTTTTGGAAACTACAGAAAATAAGAGGACAGTTTAGAAACCTCAAATGAAACTGAAAAGACCTTCAATGCTCATTGCATGAAATCAGTGGTCCAAAGAAGGGAACTGCTCTGGAAATATACTAACCAGATTATTTGAATTATTAGGTAAGGACTCAAAATCTTCTCTAATATGAAGGCCTGGAAGACAATCTTCCCGATTAACTTAGGGAACGTCTAGAACAATTTCCAGGTTATCATTCCTATAAACATCACCACCATCGGTATGTTGGTGTCGTGGGGGAGGATGGCTGCAAAACGCTGGTGCACGGGTTTCCTTCCATGGAGTCTCACATGCTCATTATAATTAGCAAATCTGATACCATTTCTTATTTCAAGTCTAACTTTTCAGAGAGGAGCTTCAGGTTGAACTTGCATATCTGATTTCCTATTCAGTCCGTTTTCACTTCTTGGCACTTACATGTGCATGTTTCAGATTGTTGGTTGTTCGCAACGACGCCGCGGGGGAATTGCAGCCACGACGCAGATGGGTATAAAAAGGCGCCCTCGCCCCCGTTTCCCAGATATTCTACTTTTTTCTTTTCTTCTCTAGACTCCTTTCTTCCCCTATATCTTTGCCACTTCACGGATGGTCCTCTACTACTTACTATCATGCAATGTCACTGGTGCTGGTCACTGATTCATTGATTATTGATTATTGATTATTGATTAGTCTTGGTGGTGGTTATTTGTTATTGACTAATACCTTGTTGAATGAAGAGGATGACTATTGGTGTCATGATGTATGTTTCGAATGGCTTTCATGACCCCCGAGATGGTCCACGCTGCCTTTCAAAGACGTACACCATTTAACAGGAAATTTCGAGCCACTCAAAATCGGGGATTCACTTTGGCAACAGAAAAGCATTCGGCTCTTTATTATTTTGAGAGCCTCGTCAAATTGAAGCTTGAGTTGCCGACTCATATCAGTATATGCAGTACACGCTAAGAACCCTACAGCGAAGCCAACAGCAGCCAACACGAAGCTTTGAACAAAGCTTTCAACGAAGCTCAAGCTAATTTGGAAGTGTAAGAGTGAATGGTGAGAATATGTGGAAGTCGAAACCCTCGGGGTGGCTTGAGGTTGATAGAGATGTCTATTCAGTCTAGTCTAATCAAATGATGTCGCCATCATGATAATCGCCGTTGGCCAAGTTCTCGCCGCTATAACTGGTCAAGCTGGAGACCTCCACCAAGGCGTTTTCTGGCACATTGCCTCCGGCAGCACGAACCCACAGGGTGCCCAACTCCAAGTAGTGTTTTCTACAGGAAGCAGGGTTATCGTTGGAAGCCAGGGGGCCGTTCTTCAAAGGGCTGAATTCCTCAGCACGGTCCACCTCTAAGCATCCGAACTTGTCCAAGTCCACCAGCGAGAACACATCAAAGATGAACTGCTCCAACTTGATTCCATTGGGCACCAGGGGCGCCACGGCACTCTTCAGTGCAGGATCATAGCAGGCGATCTTCTTCTTGGCAATGTGGAAAGGCAAGTGCTCCTGCAGACGGGTCCAGGTCTCCAACATTCTCTGCAACAAGTCCACGGAGTAATAGTGGTTGACAATGTTGGCAGCACGCAAGTACAATTTGGAAGGGTCTTCAGGGTCGGTTTTCAGGGCCAAGTCGGCGCCGATCTCGCTATACTCAATGACGCATGGTTTCTTGGTATCATCGTCCATGACAATAAGACCCACGGACTCGGAAGCATCGCGCTTTCTAACGGCTTTGGTGGCCAAGTCGTACCCCCGGTCAATGGCGAAACCCACAAACAGAGGGTCGGCCACCTTGACAAGACAGTTGTCCACACAATACATGTGCACGTGACGCACGCCATGGGCCTTCATGTGTTCAAGCACACGGGCTTTTTGCATGGCCTTATAAAGGCCTCCATTGCCATCGGGAGATTCACAGATGGAGCTTTCGGACTGCATCAAGATCTTCTTGCCGTCCAAGTCGAAACAGGGCAACGTACCCTGGTTGAAGAACACGATCTGGTCCTTTTGCAAGCCGAAAAAGCCGTGCTTTTCAAAGAAACCCTCGGTGGCTTCCCTCGTTGGGCCCAGGGTCATGATGTACCAGTTAATACGGACTTTCTGGGCAGGGCACTTTTCCTGGGCGATTTTCTGGATGCAGAGGATCTTCTCCGCCTGGATCTGGAACAACGACTTATGCGAGGGCAAGCCGATATCGAAACATCCCTTTGGTTCGCTCAGCCCCAACCGGGTGCCTTGGCCTCCTGCCAAAAGCAACACGGCCACGTGATTATTGGCAATAGCGTCCAACCCCAATTGTTTCCAGTGGGCCAAGTCTTCGTGGTCTTCTAATAAGGTGCCGGTGGACTGCGTGGGCAACTGGGCAAAGTGGCGGGACTGGGCGTTGGAGCTGGAGAATTCGAGTGCTTGCTGCACCGTGGCCACGAGATTCTTTGGTTCGTCCACGTCCTGGAGCTGCTGCAAAAAGGCAGCCTTGGCGGATTCATCCGCTAGTTGGTGGTAGGCCTCGACCAAGTGGGTCTGGCCACAACGGGTAAGGGACTCTAAGACGTTGCTCATGATGATCTGGGTGTAAGGGTTTGACGATGGATGGTTTCAGGATGGTAATGGATGGTACTGGATGTACGGGTTTTGAGTGTTTCAGGTTGGTTCCAAAAAGGGTTTGGTGACTTGGTGGAGCTAATCGCAAATCTTGATGACTTTTGAAGCTGGAAACCGGCACCTCTATATATACGCTTGCAAGTGTTTCAGATGCGAGGCTTGGATCAGCTGGACTTTTGAAGAACACTTCCTGCGCATATTCCTGCACAGAAGCAGTGTGTTCTGTTTTTAGCAGACTGATTTAATGATTCGGGTAATTTTTATACCGGTCCTGCATACAAAGACAATCTTCGCAACAGTTGCCCGTGTATTAGCGTGAGTTTCCGAGGGCTTCGCACTGCGTAAGAGGTCACGTGACCTTGCAGAACGCCCCTGTTCTGTTTCAAGTTTCCGACGCATTTCCCAATGCTCAGCCCCTGCTGGGAATATGTGGATACTGCAGGTAAGTGTTTCAGCACTGCAGCTAGGCATAGACGAAAAGAAAAGGTAGTTCCAAATATAGATGAATAGGTTGTGTGCAGGTTTGGTATATATGCAGGTATACACTTTTCAAATTTTATGTTGCTATATGCAGGTACTCAAATTAGAGTATTCGATACTAGGCTATTTGATACTAAGCTATTCGATATTAGGCTACTCGATTTGGCTATTGATTGCTATACTATGAGATAGGCGGAATTATTCTAGACTAAGAGAGCCATGGCGGCGGCCACAGCCATGGCCACGACCATGTGTGGGCTCAAGTAAGCAGCACCCGAGGCCCTGGTGGAAGAAGAACTGGAGCTCGACGACGACGAGCTGGAGCTGGAGTCCGAGTCCGAGTCCGAGTCGGACGAAGAAGAGCCCGTTTTCTTCGACGACGACGAGGTCTGCGTGGTGCTTGGCGAAGAGCAGTTGTAGTTGTGGCCCTTGATTTTGTTGGCCTTGTGCAACTTGTTGTAGGCGTCACACGAAAAGTCCTTGGAAGTGGAGTCGATGCTAAAGTCTCCGTCCACCTCCTTCAACGAGTCCATGGTGAAGTTGCCAAAGTCTCCGGTCAACGAAACGGCACCCTTGACGGTCTCCAAGTTCTCCAACTCGATGGTCTGCAACAACGAGTTGTTGAAGATGCGGAACTCGCCGGCAATCTCCGTGAGGTTGTTCAAGGACAACGACTCCAACTCGTCGTTGGCAAAGATTTGGATGGAAGAACCCACCTTGGTCAACGAGTTGAACGACACGTCGTCGAACGAGTTGTAGCCCAAAATAAAGCTTCCATTGACCGACTCCAAGCTGGAGATCTCAAGCGAGCCCACATCCTGGATGGTCAAGTTGGCAGCCCACTGCAAGTTCTGCAAACGGACAGTAGCGTTGTCACTGTTGAAGGAGATGGTCAAGCCCTGGGTCACAGACTCCAAGCCCGACAAGTTGACGGAGGTGATGTTCTTGTTGTTGTTGACGTTCAACACATCGATGGTCCTGAACTGCAACAAGTTGTCGATGGACGAAACGGCAGTGTCCGACAAGGTCAACGACGACACGTTGGCCAAACCCGAGCCGAGGTTGAGTGTGGACAAGCTGGGCAAGGAAATGAAGCTCAACTGCTTAGCGGACGTCAACTGGTCGAACTCAATGCTATGCAACTGCGTCAAGGCAGAAAAGTCCACCGAGCCGGTAATGTTATTGATTCCCCCGAGGTTGATATCGGTGATGGACGACGAGTTGTGGAACAGCACGTCTCCGGAAATGACCTTGACGCTACTCAAGTCCACGGCGGCGATCTCGTCTCCGGAAACAGTAAAGTCTCCACTCAACGTGGCACACGAGTTCATGCTGGAAATGGTGGCGGCTCCGGTCACGGTCTTGGAGAACGAGCACGAGTTGGCGGCCAACGAAAGGCCTGCCAGGGCCAAGATCTGAAACAACATCAAAATTCTAATAAGATATCAAGCAAATACTCTCAAAAAGATATCAAGGTCAGACAGACTAACAAATACACTCAACAAGATGTATCAAGGTCAGACTCAAGCAAGAAGTTCAGACGACTCTAAAAAATGGACTTTAACTAAAAACTAAAACACTCCGAATCCAAAATGGGAATCCAAAATGCCAATCCAAAGTGGGAAGGTAGAAAGAAGAGAAAGAAAAGAGTGGCGAAGAAAAAGGGAAAGGAAAAAAAAGAAGAGGAAAAAAAGAGGAGGGAAAGGGCGAGCAAGGGCGAATGCCTCAGGCTTTATGGATGCAACGATTCACATGTTGCTGCAGGGGTGTGGTTGCAGATATCGGTAAAACAAAATATAAATAGAGCTGCCGCGCGCCGTGCAGGAGTGTTGTGATATATGCGAATGTTGCCCGTGTGATTCCAGGTGTATGCAGGTCAGCGTACGGTAGTCAGTTTCACCGTGGTACTGGCATACTAGTATACCGTCTGGTTTGGTGTACTGTTAGTGGTGGGGTATATATATATTATTTAGTATCTTTGTGTTTGTGTTTTTGTTTGTGCCTTTGTGTTTGTGTCACTGTCTGTATCTGCTGATCGTACATTGTGTGGTGGCTATAGGGGGTGTCTATTTTAATCTGTAACCTCGGTGGTACAGCCAGGGTCTGGGTCGAGGGCGCGCGTGAAACGTGGGGCGTGCGCGCGCAAAAACAATAGGCCATGCGCGCTTTACATTCTCTCTTAAACCTTGCCATTGAGGCCCGAGACGCATAGAAGCTGGTCGGATCCGGATATACACTCGGAACAGATAGGTCCGAATGTAGTACCGGACTACTGTAACGAGTCGGGTTCTATACAGTTTTGGGTGCGTGGGGGTAGGACCATACAGAAATTCCGCCCTGATACTGGGTCCTTGGTGCCAATTAGTCTCGAAAGAGTTATTTCATCGCCTAATCGGGGTTCTCGGAATTGGCGTTTGGTGCTTTTGCAGCCATGCACATGCACGACCGGGTGGTTCTGGCCAGCACAGCCGGCCTTGGAAACGCGCTCGCATGCAGGCGCGGTTCTGCATCGCTTGCCTGTCAAGCCATGTCGAGCCCTCGGAATGTCTTGGTGAAATGCGGGTGCACGGGTGTGTGGAAAAACTAATACACGATTCTCCGGCCAAGAATATTTTGAAGAACTTCCGTACACCATACACGAGCCACATCACCAGTTACTGGCCACATCATTCCGAGGTCTCCAGTTCCGGGGTCTTAGTTCCGGGGTCCAGTTCCGGGCCATATCGAATTCCGACCCACCAATCACAGCTTCACCCCTAAACCTTCCAAACCGTAGAAGACTGTCTTATTTTTCATCCCTGGTTCTGGTTATGTCGGCGCCTGGTGTTTTTTATCACGTCACGTGATATTAAAGTACGTGATAAAAGGACACGTGACTATCACGTGACTGCGGCCACTGGCCACAGTAGTAGACAAGGTACAGACAGAAATGAGGAAGTGGCAGGAGCTTTATAAAGTTTCATGAAGCTTGATTGATTCAGCTTGACTGATTTAGTTTGACTATCTCAGGTTGGGAAAGGGAGGGGCAAAAAGATTGCAGCACCACAATTTCACACATGGTCTCCCACTGCATTACTCACTGTGGCCCTAAGTGGCTTGACTAACGTTGATCGGACGGGAAACAGTACTTTACACTTGGTATGGCCGCAACCGAAAGTAAATTTTTCCGGGTCTTTAAATAGCCAGATGGGTATTCTACTCTTATTTCAGTAAATAGGCTCTATTCTATTATAATTTCTGGATATTCTTTTTTTTGAATAGCAGCATGTATATCACGTGACTACCTAGTATACACCCCATTGACCATTGGCTTCATATTCGAGTTCCCCACTCTTCATCCCATTAGATACCCATATATCCTCCCGTGACCCATTCAAAAAAGAAGTTGATCTATGGATTTGACACCACTTGACGACCCAAAGTACACTGGAATAAACCTTTTATATTTTTTGGTTCTGGAAACCACCCATGCCAGGTAATTTTCAAGTAATATAGAATCAGCATTTAATTCAGTTGTAGTAATGTGGAGATACACCATTAAATATTTGATTATTTCCATTTAAACCCCGAGTCTTGGTCATGCTCTACCTAGCCTCATATTATATCATTAGTCCTACTCACTCTACAACAAATACATAATCATAGTCACAGTCACATTATACACATGCACATACCTGTTATGTTCTTTAGTACATTTATGCCTGGTTAGTGTGTTGTAATTAATTGTTGTACTGTAATTAGTGTGTTGTATTAGTGTATGATGGTTAATTGGTGTATGGTGAGTATTGTAATTAATAGTGAATGGTAGTTAATAGTGCATTGTAATTAATAGTGTATTGTAATTATCAGTATGTTGTTTTAGTGCATTGTAATTAGTGCATTGTAATTAACGTATGGCAATTAGTGTATTGTATTAGTGCGTAAACAATAATGTATGGTTATAGTGTATGGTGGTTAGTGCATTGTAATTATCAATGTGTTAGATCCTCCATGGGTAGTGTACTACCCATGTGGATGTTGAAACCCTGCACTGGTCGATCAGATATTGAGCGGCCT
>NKZK01000661.1:0-16906 GCA_002370145.1 [Candida] ipomoeae
GTACTAATACTGTACTAATACTGTACTAATACTGTACTAATACTGTACTAATACTGTACTAATACTGTACTAATACTGTGTAAGATTCCATATGGATAGTACTTATGGGTAGTACTTATGGGTAGTACTCTACCATACAGGAAATGAGCTCACGTACCCGCTAATCAGCTAGCCGGCTACCCGGATCGGCCCAACGGAGAAATTGGGCCTAATTTCTTCGAGTCGGTTTACAGTTACTACGCCCCTTTGAGTTAGCCGTACTACGAATTGCTTTCCTGCAGAATATTCAAATACGGCCGATTTCTTCCTGAGGAGTCATCAACGTATATAGTATGGATTAAGCGTACATGAACCTAATACTGTTTCTTATACTGTTCTTAATACTGTACTAATCTCTGTACTTAATTTTATCTGTTGTTGATACTGTACTTAATTTTATCTGTTCTTAATACTGCTCTTAATACCGTTCTTAATACTGCTCTTAATACTGCTGTTAATACTGCTGTTAATACTGCTGTTAATACTGTACTAATACTGTACTAATCTGTACTAATACTGTACTAATCTGTACTAAGACTGTACTAAGACTGTCTTGTTTTAATTCCTCTAGTTAATCTATTCGTTATTTTCATTTGATATGAAGCTGATATAACAGCGAGGTTTTCCTCCCCTTGGACTAACCCAAGGAGTTCCCTGATTATTCTAGGTTCAATACATACCATGATAAATTAAGGACATAAGGAAGACGTCCATTATAAGAACGACACAACGGTGACTGTCGGATAATACAGAAAATGCAGCTAAAGCTCCTAATATAGCTCTATTTATTGATCCAGTTCATGCTGTACTAGTACTGTTCTTAATACTGCTCTTAATACTATACTAATACTGTTCTTAGTATCTGTTCTCCGTGCTGTACTTGGCTTTATCTGTTGTTAATGCTGTTCTTAGTATCTGTACTAATATCCGTTCTTAATACTGTACTAATACTGTGATAAAGAACCTAATATCTGTTCTTAGTGCTGTACTTGACTTTATCTGTTCTTAATACCGTTCTTAATACTGTTCTTAATACTGTACTAATATCTGTTGTTAATACTGTTCTTAGTGCTGTTTTTAATACTGTTCTTAATACTGCTCTTAATACCGTTGTTAATACTGTTCTTGATTTTATCTGTACCAATCTATACTAATCTATACTAATATCTGACTTACGTCAAATGGGAGGATTTAATGGCGGTGTGTAGAATCGCAGTATGGAGCTCAGTATGAATGCCGCAGTTTTTCTGAGCATGGGACACCTTCGCACTCGAGACTTTTTTTGGGGACTTTTGGGGACTTTTGGGTTTGGGCCGAAAAGGCGATTGTTGGTCGCGCGTCCAAACGCCCCGGTCCGAACGCCCCGGTCCAAACGCCCTCGGTCCAAACGCCCTCGATTTTTTGCCTTTGAACTAACGCCCTCGACATTAAGAAAAATCGTCCCCTTCCAAAACCATACTGTAAAAATTCAACATGAAATAATTAACTCGACTATGCTATTTGGCTGTGCAATTAGACTGCGTTGGAGAATTTAGATTGTGGTGTACGGGTTTGTTGGGTACACGGGTGTTGGGTGTCGTTTGTCCCTTGTCCTTTGTCGGGTGCACTAGTTTATATGTACTGATGTTTTACTCTTTGTCGGGTGTACTGATGTATAGTTGATGTCGCGTGTGTGGGTGTCGCGTTTTTTCGAAATCCGAGGGCACGCTCACGTGATCTAGCCCTCATCTTCTACTCCCCGGTCGTGCGCGCACCAGCCGCGGCCCATATAAAAAGCGCCAGTTCCCATATTTTCAAAAACCATCCCACCGCGTACTTTTCCTCCGCCCTGGCGTATTCGTTTACTCCAGTCTAAAGTGGCGCCGGAAGCGCTCTCGCTCGTGGGAAAGCAACTGTTCATCTCCACCCTGTGCGACGTGCCCTCGGGCCTCGGTTGTCTCACGGGACTATTAACATGATCAATATCTGTATTCTCATGAGATCAATCTGTAATCATTAGATCGATATCTGGATTCCCTTAGATTGATATCTAGATTCTCATTAGACTAAGAAAAAAAACATTTAGTGCTTGGTTTAAGAATCTAGCTGTAGCGTGAGTAGTCTTGCCTATTATAGAATTACTAGAAAGTGAGTTCTCCGTGTACTTCTGTTGTTCAAATGGAATATCCTGCGTATGATCACGTTTCCATACCATAATCATCAAGATATCACCATCTTCTAAAATGCCAACTATATTCAATTTATTCTGATCTATACTGTATGTAGAATGGAAAAGGCTGGTCTGGATGGTTTGTATGATAGACCCGCCTATGTTATGATGGTCGTGCGCTGCTCATAAGACTACAATAGAAGCCAATATTAGAATCATTAAAACGTTATATATTTTATTGTAATAGCAAATTAGTGAATCATCCAATGAGTGGAATAGTGGAACAGGAGAACATGAAACATTCAAGAAACCAGAACCATGAAAATGATCTACATAACACTCATGAAACACTCCTTTCAAAGTGAAACACTTCAAACGCTGATGAAACGATCCTGAAACGCTAATGAAACATTCCTGAAACATCCTGAAACACTCCAACACTCGTGAAACATCAAACACTCAATCACTAAAATATCTCCATTATAAAAACAGTAGGCCATGCAGGAGCGATGCTCCAGGCACCACAGCTCGGTGAACGCCAGCTCAGTAAAGAACGGTAGCTCAGTAATGAGCTCTAAAGGGAGTTCATTCGGATGCAGAGATCCTCCATAATAAAAACCCCGTGGTCATGAAAATTTATAAGCGCATGGCCGCCGTCAATGCGTGTGAATGGAGTACTCAATCCATGGGCAATCCATAGGCGCAGCTGCATACGTGACGGAACCCGAATTAATGGATTATAAAAAAAAGAGCTGTCTTTTCATTTTGAATTTTCAATTCAAAATATCATTGGTATTATTTAATTTACCTAAATAAAGTACGCAGTATTTATATTTTCCTTGATATGGAGAAAGTGTTGAGAGTTACCATAAATCCTCGCATAGACTGGAACGCTTATCTTGTTTCTTCTTAAGAGTGTCAACAATTCTGGTACAGTAGTGCTCATTCTATCTCTTGTATTCCTAACTTATTCTCAACTTATTCTTAACTTGTTCTTAACTCATTCTTAACATATTCTGCATAGGGGTTATGGATTGGGTATTGCACCCTTTGAACACAGAACATGAAAGTGAAGGTAATAGAAGGTAAAAAGTGTTTAAGTATGAAGAAGGGTAAACTATACCTGTCAAATCCTTTTATGTCCGCTGGTATGACATTTGAACGACATTCATCGAGTCCGTAATCCAACAATAGAGCATCAATATAATCACCTAAGTGTTATGTTCTTTAATAACGTGTGTAGCCTAAACTTGTATTCGTTGATGGTTCCTCAAAGAGAGGGACCGAAGCGGCTTAAATAACTTTGAGAGAAACGTGGCATCGAAAAACTCTTCACTAGAACAATGGTAAGGATTGTTCCAGAATATTCGAAAGAGCCATCATAGTACTTTATACAACGATGGCCGTGACACGGAGTTTGCAATGGCCATTGTAACAATCGGACTGAGAGACTTCATAATACCTTCATAGGCAGGGCCCTGCCTATGGTGGATCTAACACTAAGTGTAATTTCGTGTAACCATTTCCCACCACAATGTTTATACCAAGAAATTTCTTGGCTTCTCCTAAATCTTTCATTTGAAAGCTGCTGCTTAACATTTCCTTTATTCTCGACACATCAATTGACTTGTTACCAATTACCAATAGATCATTATATAGTATAGTGTATAGTATAACGTTAACTACGTTCTAAAATGTCTAGTATTTTTAAGTGTCTAGTATTAAGATATGGTAACTCTTCATGTCTAATATATAGTGTATAGTATGTCTATTATATAGTGCAGTAGTGTAGTATTGTATGGTAGTGTGGTAATGTTAAGGGAGTTAGATGAAATTATAAATGGTCCCGGGCATGAAGATGTAAATAGTATAAGGGTAGATGTAAATGTAGACCTAAAGGTATGCACTGCAGACACCTGATGCCATGAGCCACTGTGATGTTGCATTGTAGTATTGTAGTATTATTTTCTTGTGATATCCGACTTCACATATAAATTTTTTCTGTGTGCCTATTTATGACGGGTAATAAGGTATTTTTTTCGACCTATTTTTAAGTTATTCTCAACTTCTTCTTAACTTTCGACTTATACAGGAGAAACGATAAGGAAAAAATCGTTTCATTAAAAGCTATGCTTGGAGCTTAGATTCGACTCTCCCATGTTCATTTACTGTTGACATGGAACCTTTCCCCACTTCAGTCTTCAAAATTCCTATTTGAATATTTGCTAGTTGATCCTGCTTGGCTTCTCATACTTACCCGGTGGCTATTTCCCAAAAGGGCTATTTCCCAAGTTGCCTGCCAACCGATCGGTAATCGTAGGCTCAAATACAGGATGCGTCGTGGAAGACCCACATCGAATCTAAGAGGTCACAGAAACTATTTGGTTTTGGTTCTTTTTTTTTTTTCTTTTTGAAGTAATACGTCTTTCTAGACTATCAATCCAGTTGTTCCATTATGAACTGAGAAAAGATAAGAAAGTACTATAGAGGGAAAGATATACAGGGCAGAGAGATGAAGAAATACCAGAGGGAAGATATACAGGAGGAGAGACGAAAGTACATAGAGAGAGATGGAGATTCAATGTCTTGTGGTTTATCTCGATCCCCTCTTTATATACTTTGGGTTCCTTGAATTCCGTGCTCCTGCACCGTATTTTCGTTGCAGGATGATAGTTAGTAGTGTATAATAGTGAAATAGTGTATAGTTTTATGGTTAGTGTATAGTTTTATGGTTAGTGTAGTAGTGCGGTATAGAAGTACGCTAGAATAATACAAGTATGGTAGTGAAGTATAATAGAACTTAGGATATCATTTATTATAGCACAGTATGTTGTTTTTCTTAGTGTAAAACAACATGATATATTTTATGTGTGTACTATGGTGTGTACTATGGTGTGTAGTGTAGTATGGCCTGGTACTCTAGACTAGCAATTCCCAGGGGAAATATTTACTATTAATAAAATTTGACATCGTTAAATTACAGTCATTATATAAGGACTTCATGGCTAATTTTACCATACCATCATGCCATCATTTTGCTATACTGTCATACTGCCATTATTTAAAGCACTCTGTACCTTGGTGTATTATGTTGATTTGGGAATTAAAGCCTGGGGTAGAAAATGGCAGTTGAGTTTTAAATTCAATGAGTCACTTGTCTACTGAGAATTATGCTAATCCCTTATCTGAAGTCAAACCTGACAACTCCAGACGCCAAGACCAAGTTTATACTATCCGTCTGCACATAAAAAAAAATCCTTGGGACCTTATGAGACTTGTCCCTTTATCCCATTCCGTGTTGAGAAAACAGCACTTGCTGTCTCTCAGGCCCTGACAGATAATACCTTTAAATTTATTAAAAGTTCTCTCTAAACCGTACGTGCAATTTTCACTGCATACGGCTTGCCAGAATTACTTAACATACATGGCGCCCTAAGGGGCGTATTTGATATCATATTATCCATATTAAAATATACATCTATATGGGAAATTAAATAAAACAGTAAGTCTTATAGATGTATCAAAGTTTTATAAAGATGGTTTTACGCGTAATAGATAAAGAATTTTAAAGGTGGAAAGCTCCGCGGGGCATATTGAATCTTCTAAATTTAATAAACAATTATCTCATTTGAATCCTTTAATTACATTAGATGATATATAAACCGATGTCAAAAATTGTCTTGGTTTAATAATTTGAGCTGTTCTATGATCTTTTAAATCAAATGTTATAATTAAAGATGTTAAATCGTTTACTTTAATATTTTTATTTAAAATAGATAGGAGATAATATATATATAGGTATATTTTTATAAAAGCGGTTATGATGAAATGGTAGACATAAAACACTTAAAATGAAGGATCACCCCAATATAAAAGGACAAGCTCCCGGTAATTCATAATACCACAAAAAATATATATCAACTGAGGGACCCACCAATATTAATTAGTGTAGAGGTACTGATGTTTACTAAGGACTTGGACTGGTTTCTCTACAGAAGGATTACCAGTTCTTTACCCACCGCTTGGCTATCAAGCTCAAGGAAGCACCAAGCTCACTGAAGAGTCCAGCCACCCGTTGGTTTATACGGTGTAGGAAATTTAAACTATTACACCAGAGACATTATCACTTTGCTTGAGTGGCTTTTGAGTTGGTGGTGTAGACTGGTGTAGATACGTTATATGCAGGTATATCACCCCCATATTGTGCCAATCCCACTAGTACAAGTCCAAACCTATAAAGCCACTTCTCACTTAAATTCGTGGCACATTTTGGCTTTCTTGTTTACCTCACGTTGTATGTTTGGCCACTTATCCGTGAGTCTGAAAGGGGGTTACGAGCCCTGAACCGCAAATTTCACAATAGGGCGTAATACAAGATTCAATCGATTTAGAAACGGTCAAAATATATACGTGTGTCCTTCTTCATTAGTCACTCCCTCTCCAAACACTCACATGGTTTAATTTATTGTATGGAGTATAAATTCTGGTTTTCGGGATGTACGGGTGTTTATATAGGTATAGCGTATTATTCTACTCCACCATGTTGAGAGTTACCATAAAGTCTCGCATAGACTGGAACGCTTATCTTGTTTCTTCTTAAGAGTGTCAACAATTCTGGTACAGTAGTGCTCATTCTTTTCTCTTGTATTCTTAACTTATTCTTAACTTATTCTTAACTTATTCTTAACTTATTCCTAACTTGTTCCTAACTTATTCTTAACTCATTCTTAACTTGTTCCTAACTTTCGACTTATATAGCCTAGAAAATCCGTCTTGTGGTTTATCTCGATCCCCTCTTTATATACTTTGGATTCCTTGGACTCCTTACTTTTGGGTGGGGACTTGTTAATCCCTTGTCTGAAGTCAACCCTTGTGACTCCGGACGCCAAGACCCAGTTTATACTATCCGTCTGCACATATACATTGCTCGGAACCTTATGAGACTTGTCCCTTTATCCAATTCCGCTGTACTACAGGTAACGCCTCCCTGCACACACGGGTCAGCACATCTCACATGTTCAACAACAAAAACTTGCATATCCCTATATATATACTAAAATTGGTTGGTTGAAAGTATCTTGGGTGTACGGGTGTACCGGTGTACCGGTGCAGTAGCGCAGTGACTTGCCTGTGTGCGGCGCGATAACGCACTCCGTATCGCGATAACCAAACATAATAATCGAGTGACTCACCCTCACTCGTTCTCACCATTCCCCACCAATTCCCTCCCCAAACCTCCACCAATTCCCTCCACCAATCATATTCCAAAATTCCAAAATTTATTCCACTTTTTTTTGATTATTCCAAATTTCATTTCACGGTCAATTCCCCAATCAATTTAACTATTTGATTATTCCCAATTCCATTCCCCAGTTCCACTTCCTTTACTACTGACTACTGATTACACAAGATTGTTAATTACTAAGAAAGCTACTATTTGCAGTCCACAGCCCGATAGTAAGAGATAAACATACCTGATCACCCTGATCCTTGAATCAGATCATCATAAGGTCTTTCGATCTACCGTTTACTATATAAGGGTTTCATTTCCGGTATATTGGAGTAGTCCATTCTCCTTCGTGCCGTCAATTTCAAGTTCGTTCCCTGTCATTTCAAGGTCGTTTTAAACTTGTTTCAGGTTTAATTCACACTTGTTTCAGATTCGTTTCAGGTCTTTTAGGTTCAATTCACACTTGTTTCAGGTTCGTTTCACATCCGCTTGCCTGTTTCAGACCGTCTTGACGCCATTTAAACTTGTTACAGTCTGTTTAAACTCAATCCATCGTTCAACTTGCTCAGATCCACTTGCCTCTGATTCAGACCGTTCCAAATTCAATTCATAGGTCGAACTAGCCTCATTGTTCCAGGCCTATTTTAGACGGTTTCAACTCGTTTCAGACTACTTCTAGACTAGTTTCATCCTCGTTTCAGAATAGTTTCAGACTAGTTTCATTATTTCATCCTCGTTTCATCGTTTCATCGTTTCATCGTTTCATCGTTTCATCGTTCCAATTCCATTCATCGCCCACTCCATCAGTTCCCCAGATGTCGAAATTACGCAAAGTGTATGTCCTTTTCTGCTAACCCCCGTGCTCTACTAACCATAGTCTTACCAACCCCATAGTTGGCCAGAGGCCAAATGCGCCGCTAGAAACGTGGAACCGGCTCAAAAAGGCCACGGCGGAGATCCGCGGCAAGGGTGGCGAAAACGCCGTTTTGGAGTCCGAAAACCCGCTCAATTTGGTGGAAAACGGGCCCAATGGCGAGATTCTCCTCTGGTGTGCGTCCTCCAAAGTATGCCAGGTGTGGGATTGGGGCCACGTGGAGTCCCAGGTGGAGATCCCTTCAAATGAACGGCCAAACACTCAGACACCCTATGAACCGTCGGTCTTTACTGTTCCGTCAAGCAGCTTTTTGGAGGAGTATACGGGGGACTCGTTCAATATGGTGAGTTCCTTTTCAACGGGCCCCGGGCATGTGTTGGCCATGGCCGTTTTTCCCTGTTCGTTTGCCAATTTATTGGTGTTTCTACAACAACTTCCGTCGGGCAAAAGAGTACTTAAGGTGTACCATGGCCAGGAGTCCCGGGTATTCTCGCTAATCGAGCCGTTGACCGAGGGAAAACTCCATATGAAGGTATCTCAGGAGTACTTGATTGTGTCCAGCTCCAAGGGCTACCTTAGCATATTCAAGGGCGGAGATGCCAAGGAGTATATCCACAATTTGAGTGGGGAGCTGTTTTTGGCCTTAAACCACTGCACACGGCCCGTGGTAGTGCACGATGGCTTGGACGAGGCCAAAATCTCAGGTGCGTTTGTCAAAACCCTGGTGGCTGGTCGGTTGCCCATCTACGATATCGTGGGCTCGTGGTTGGTGTATTCGCCTACACTCGTGGAGTGCAACTACTTCAAGAAACTCCAGCAATCAAAACTCAACGTGCCGAAAAGAGCCAGATCCGATGGCTACACGCCCATGAAGCTCCCGTCCAATGGGCCTCTTCTAGCACGTGTTCTCTCTGCTCTTTCCAGCTCCGCAGCAGACACCTTGGTGAGTCTTTCAGATTTCAGTACTCGCGCAGTCAAGAAGTCCAAGGATCTCATTGAAAAGGATATCTCGCTCAAGTCCGTCAGCAGCTCTATTGGGAACTCCATCTACTCCACGGCCAGTGCGGTATACTCCAACTCCAGTAAATTGGTGAAGACCGGAGCAGAGGCCCACGTGATCAAGATTTTGGATCTCTCCAGTGGAAACACCATTGCCTTATTTAAGGCCCCCGGAGGAGTGTCTCATCTTTCACTCAATGAGTACGATCTCCACTTGGCCCAGGCCAATGCCAGGGGCGATACAATCTACCTCTGGGATCTCTATAAGCTCCCCAAAGAGGTCTCGCTCGTGGGCAGTTTCCAGAGGGGAAAAACGAGTGCCCGGATCCGGGAAATGATCTGGTTCATGAGCAATACCTCCGAACCCAATGAGGGCACCATAGTCAGCAACTTTGGCTTGGGGTGTATCACGGAGCGGTCGGGGTCTATCCATTGGTTCCACATCAATTACCTATTTAGTGGTAAGGATGGAGAAAACTACCCCAACATCAGCCAAAGCAATGGGCGCAAGTCCAAGAGCCATGGCCACCACAATATGCAGAACATCACCAGCTTGCACACCCAAAAGAGTGACCAGTTCCTCAATATCTGGACGCTACCTTCTTTGGGCGCAGAGAAGTTCATGAAGCTTCCATCCTATGCCAATGTGTCCGATGACGTCAAGCGCAGCGACTTTAAGAACCCATACACACGCGACGAGTTTTCCCGTTTGAACCAGCTTGCCTATGTGGATGGAGATATGAATCTCCGCTTGATCTCCACCATAAATGGAAAGCACAACTTCAAGTATGTCTTGCCAAAGGAAATAAGGGAGGAAAACGACGGAAAACATGACGGGAAACATAACACAAGGTATGACAGATGGCATGACGGAAGGTACGGCCCGTTGCTGTACCGGAATGAGACTCAGAAGTTGCAATACCCAGAGAATCCCATCTCGCAGGCCGAGATCGAGACGTGTGAGCCATATGTCCCCTTCATCCAGAACCAGAACTGTAACATTGCAGTGTACGACTTTGGCGACTCTGAAGATCCAGATAATGGTGCTCAAGAAAACACCAAGTTCTGGGACCACTTTGCTGTGTTTGGAGGCGACATTGGTCATGTGACCCGAGACTTCCATTCCGTCAGCCATGGTCCCTTAGTTCCCAAAGTCCAGGGATAGATCATCCATTCGTCTGTTCATTTCCGTGTCCGAACAACGAGTACTTGACCTAGTTGAGACTTTTCGGAGCGTGGAGAAGCAAGATCAATGAGTTTTGAAGATCGTCAATACTGGTGCTCTGCTGGAGTTTTCCAGAATGATGTTGCCCAGGATCTGCCGTTGATATCTGGCTCTTGATCATCTGGTCATTTCCATGTCAATTGTGCATCCATTCATCCTAAGTCCAATTGGCCAAACTCTATGTTCATCTGTTCAAGTTCATTTGTCCATCTGTTAAGTTCATTTGTCCATCTGTTAAGTTCATTTGTCCATCTGTTAAGTTCATTTGTCCATCTGTTAAGTTCATCTTGTCCATTACTCATTTGTCCATCTGTTCATGTCCATTTGTTGATTCCCCATTGTGCTTTCTCCTCTACTCATCTGTCCATCCTGGTCATCGAATCCTCATCTGAATCCTCATCATGAATGCTGAGTATTCTATCTGATGTCTCATACGGTCTAAGGTGTATGCCGTTGCGGGAGTTAAGCGTGGATATCCCATGATTTTCCTGTCTTCACATGGCTTTACTATGATACTATAAGGTATTACTATGGCTTCCTGGTCTTACTGATATTAATAGCTGCCTGGTTCACTATGGCATAATATGGTATTACTATGGTGTTGCTAGTGGGACTGGTACTGGTCTTTATGTGACCTTACTGAACAGTCTTCATGCTTACTATGGCCTGACTATTTCCTCAATTTGGTGTCCAAGTCCCATGGTCCTATAGTCCTATGGTCTAATAATACTACTATGGTTTTACTATGATCTTGGTGAAATCTCAATATGGTCTTTCTGCTATTCCTGGTTTACTATGATCTTATGGTCTTGTGGTCCTATGGTGTGATCTTCCTGATCTTCCTGATCTTATGGTCTTGTGGTCTAATAGTCCTATGATCTTGTGGTCCTATGTAAGACTATGACCTCGGTACACTCTTCAAAGGTCATGGCTTGACTTGGATGGTCTGGTGCAATTGCTTGGATAGGCCAGTGTACTGCATGGTGTTACTCTACAATCCCATGAGGTCTTACCAAGACGGGACTGACTTTACCCGATTGTGGTAGTTGGATACGATACTGCCATCTCAAAATAAGTCTCTCTTTCCCTTCCCTTCGCTTTTTTGTCTCTCGCTTTCCTCTACTCACCTAATGTCTTATTATTTAATATCCTACTTCATCTCTATACCTTAATACATATTTAATGCCTCTATTGTATCTTTGTCTTTACCTTAATCTTATCTTTTATCAATCTTATATCTTATCTTTTACCATAATCTTATCTTTTACCTTAATCTTATATCTTATCTTTTACCTTAATCTTATATCTTATCTTATATCTTATATCTTATATCTTATTACATCTTGTCGGAATGTCTATTTAGAAGAAGAAACGGAGAATCTCAAGGAGAGCACCTCCACAGACCAAGAAGACCAAGGCAATGATCCAAGGCTTGGAGACGGGGAAAACGACTTTTTCCTGCTTGGCCCGGGGCCGGCCTTGTTTCTTCACATTGCCCTTCGCAAACTTGGCGTTGGATGCCCTTTGCTTCGATGTTTGAAGTGTCTATCGTTAGTATCAGTCAGTCCAGAATTAGAGCAGCCAGTAATCAGTTAGTCAGTCCAGATTCAGAGCAGTCTCCAGTAATCAGTTAGCCAGTATAGTCTAGCAAGTCTAGCCAGCATAGTCTAGCCAGTATATCCAGTATATCCAGTATACCAGTATAGTCTAGCTGGTCTGTGCTATGGGACTTAGTAGTCTATCCACCATAATCAGTTAGCCAGTATAATCATCCAGAATTCTTGTAGTCCATTGGGTATAGTCAACCAGTGTAAACTCTAGTAGTCTAGTACTCTAGTGTTCTAGTCAATATAGTAGTTTCCAGTATCTAAACTGTATCCAGCAGATCTAGAATATCTAGTCTAGTACTGTAGCCAATACACCCAGTAAATCCAGTCTAAATCTAGCCAGTCTGTCCAGTACCACCGTACCATAGAACTCTGGAAGTACAGAACTTTGTCTGGTCAGTAGATCCAGCATAGTACTCTAGTACTCCATTAGTCAGCCCAGCATAAACTCCAGTAGTCTAAAATTCTAGTAGTTAGCCAGTACAGTACTGAAGCCAGCCTAGTATTCTAGTACCTAGTAGTCTAACCAGTGTAGCCAGCAGTCTCTAGTGTAACCAGCAATCCAGAGTAGCCAGTATCAACACTAGTCTAATGCTGCAATAGTCTAGTACTCTAGTACACTATCCAGTATAAACTCTAGTAGTCCAAACCTCTAGTATTCCAGTACTCTAGAATTTCTAGTACTATAGTAGCCTGGTAGTGTAGTCTGGTGGTATAGTCTGGTGGAGTAGTCTGGTAAACTGGTAGTAAGGAGTCTCTAGCCAGAATAGTACTCTAGTACTCTGGAAGTCTAGTCAGTATACCCAGTGTAGCCAGTGTATTCTGGAAGTATACCTAGTATATCCAGTAAGTCAGTATACCCAGTATAGAACTCTAGAAATATAAAACTCTAGTACTCTAGTACTCTAGCACTATATCACTCTATCACTCTAGCATTCTGATAGTCTAGTACTCTAGTGGTCTAGTGGTCTAGTGGTCTAGTGGTCTAGTCTAGTGGTACAGCCAGTCTAACAAACTCTAATAAACTCTAGAATTCCAGTAGTCTAGCATCCTGGTAGTCTAGCACCCTAATAGCCTAGTATTCTAGTGGTCCAGTCTTATTATCTCTAGTAGTCTCTAATAGTCTGCTAGTCTAATATTCTGCTAGTCTGCTAGTCTGGTGTTCTGGTCTGTTCATAAGGTAGTAGTTATGGAAGTGTGAACCTTCAGATGATTCTGTGAATTTTCTGATGATTCTGTGATTCTGTTCGTGATTCTGTTTGTGATTCTGATGGATTATTGGGTTCTGGTGTAGGATGGTGTGGGTGGTACATACCATGATGAGTTGGAGTGAGTAAGTGCCACGTACTAGAGTTATGCCACGTAGATAGAGGAGCGGTGCGTGGGGTGGGGCTGCGGCCACCGCGGCTGGAGCAAAAAATAAATCGAAAAAATCGAAAAAATTAGCGCAGCCCGGTTTCGATCCGGGGGCATCAGGGTTATGAGCCCTGCGCGCTTCCACTGCGCCACTGCGCTTGTGACTGAAAGAAAATCCTTCTGGTTTTTTATCATAATAGTTTTGAAGATTTTATAGTATCAACAGTATCAAGGTATAGTATCACATGTTCCACTTCATTTAACTTCCATAATATCCCCACTTCCTATGGAGTTCTTTCCGTCATACTCTTATACCTTACAAGTTTATATTGGATGATATCAGTGCTGTTTGAAACCATCAGTACCAATGCTAGACATTATTTTAGAACCCGTACACCCCTAATTCAGTTCAAGATTATATTCAAATCTATATCAGCAGTTTGATTATTGGATATACTAGAGCCGACACCAAAGGCAGTGGCCGAAGAAATACTCTCTCATTCCCCTATACTTGATGCTGGATCAAGTGCAATGTGCGCTCAAACATTAATGATTCATGTCTGCAACTCATGATACTTATCGTAATTTGCTACGTTCTCATTGGTACGAGAACCAAGAGATCCGTTGTTGGGAGTTTTTAAGAAATTTTGGTTGAATAAATAATGTGGTTTTGCTGTTCCAATCCTGAAGAATCTGGCTAATTTCTTAATGATCCTTTCGCAGGTCCACCTACCGAAACCTTGTTACGACTTTTACTTCCTCTGAATCACCAAGTTTGAATAACTTCATCACCAAGTTTGAATAAATTCATCACCAATTTTGAATAACTTCGAAATTTAAAAAGAACAACATGGTGGGAAATGGTGGTACTACATTTCATCTGGAAAATTATACAAATACTCGATTATCAAGCAATGAATTAGCCAGTTGACGGTTTTCATAGCCAGCTTAGTCTACTAGTCTACTAGTCTACTAGTCTACTAATCACTGCTAGTCTACTAATCACTACTAGGCTACTTACTACTCAGTACTTCCCAGTAGTTCATGCTAGTTCCTGTCTCATAGACTATAAAGATTAACTAACTAATTGTGAAGTCATGGTAGTTTGCTTTCCTACAAACATTAAGTAACTGACTTCTCCCTTGGAGGGATCGTCAACCATTTAAGTACCACGTATAGACGTTCCAACAAGGATCGAACATGGAGTTTTCCGTGATATAGTTAGTAGAGCTAGTAGAGCTGCTATAGCTGCTATACTCAGTAGAGTTGTTATACTCAATAGAGTTGGTATAGACAAGCAGGCAGGCAGACGACAGACGTAGTTAGTGTAGACTTACTTCGTGTAGACATACTTAGTGTAGACCGACGTAGCCCTTAGTATGCTTAGTGTATTCCATAAATTCAGTATAGTTAGTATAATCAGTATAGTTAGTATAAACAGACATAGACATATTTGGTATACTCCATAAATTCAGTATAGTTAGTACTTTTAGTACAGTTAGTATAGAATGACTGACATAGGTAGTAGAGACTGACTCACATAGACAGTATAGTTGGTATAGTTGGTATAGGTAGTATAGTTTGTTCGATTCTTGTTACTCAGGTACTCTGTTTACTATGTTCAATCGCCGAGGAATCGGAGCTGCTTATGTAACTTTTCAAGAGAAAGGAAGGCCGAGTAGATGGCCTTGAACAATGGTCATTGTTAGTATCAGGCAGAGAGGCTCCATAATACCTCAATAGGTAGAGCACTATCTATGGTGGATCTAACAAGTTGGTATAGTTTGTATAGTTTTCATGGTAATTCATGGTGTTTTTTATGGTGTTTTATGGTGTTTTATGGTGTTTTATGGTATTTTATGGTGGTTATGGTGGTTTATAGTGGTTTATGGTATTAGAAGTGTATTGTATGGGTTCGCGTTTTGGCTGCAAACCTACTTTTACTCTACAAAATATTAATAGTGCGCAGTGTTCTAGAGTATACGCTAAAATGTCTAGGGAGCGTTAAAAATCGAATTTACGGAAATACTGCATAATTTATAGTTTATATTGCTTTTTTGTTTCAGAATATTCACCTGAAGCAAACAAAAAATGATTTCCATTCGTTACTCAAAAGTTACTGCCCCCGAAGACATTCGGGCTTGCGAGGGTACCATCTCACTCACTTAGTATACTTGAGCTTAGATATATGATTTTTTTTTTAAGGATTTCAAAAACCATCTTTATTAATGAATTTATTGATTAGGGGGGCTTTACGAATTTGACTGCTTTAAAAAATAGGGTTAGGAGCCATGTTCTTATGCTTAAGGTCTGTATCACTAAATATATTATGGGCAAGACACGACCCGGAGAAGAACCAGAACCAAGTGAAATAGCCAGCTGGATTAACTAGATCATGGATGATAAGTCTAAACCATGACTTCATCCCGCACGTGACCATTTTCAAGAACACTCCTTCCAAAAGTAAATACTCTACTCTACCTACAGTTACTACACTGCTACAGTATATGCACTACCCTACCTACAGTATACCACACTACGACAGTATATCACACTAAACACGATTGTAAGAGTAGTCGTACAAGTCAGCAGTCATACAGTGTATAGTCCAGAGTATATTGTAATGTTTAGGATAATGTACAGAGTACAGTACAGTGTAGAGTACAGTGTAAAGAATAGTGTATAGAATAGTTATTAGTATTAGTATTAGTATTAGTATTAGTATTAGTATTGGTGTTAGTATTAGTAGTGATATTAGTTCTTTTATCTCCACTGTTCATGTAAGTTGATTGAAGTCATAGAGGTTTTATGTCAACCACTTATTAACTTTGGATAGATTTCAAGAAGAATCAACTCCATTTAAGGTTATATTCAAATCTATACCAGCAGCTCGAATATTTTATGTACCAGTCAGTAGTCAGTAGTCAGTATTCAGTAGTCAGTATTCAGTAGTCAGTACTCAGCTAGTCAGTATTCAGCTAGTCAGTAGTCAGTGTTAAGCTAGTCAGTATTAGCCAGTAGTAGTCGGTAGATTACTCATGGAATTTCATGTCAAAAGCTTCATAGCTTCATTGTAGTATCGTGATTCCCTGGTATTAGCACTTGGTTTTTTCTGTTAGATCCGCTATGGGCAGATCACTACCCATAAAAGTATTATAAAGCCTACGCCGTCTGATCTAACAATGGTCATTCCACAACGCCATCTCCTCAGTCACCATGGTACAAAGCACCAGGGTGGAATGTGATAAACCCGAGGTACCAGATGAAATGTGAGGGATTTTCCAACAAGCATCTATCAACAACCGGCTGGATACGCTAACTCCACCGCCAACTACTTAAGTAGCTCGATATTAGTATTAGTATTAGTATTAGTATTGGTATTAGTAGTGGTATTAGTATTAGTATTAGTATTAGTATTAGTATTAGT
>NKZK01000663.1:0-24358 GCA_002370145.1 [Candida] ipomoeae
ATATAGTGTAGTAGTATATAGTGTAGTAGTATATAGTGTAGTAGTATATAGTGTAGTAGTATATAGTGTAGTAGTATATGTTGAACATGAGGAACCAGTACCTCTTTGGATGTACTCCATGTCCATGTGAGTCCATATAAGCAGGGCAGATGAAACAGTGATTGGCCTATAACATGCAGGTGTAGTCTAGGAGTCGTCTAGGGGTCGTCTAACTCTGGTAATTGTCGTGGTGAAGACAATGTCGCTAAGAGATTGACGACAGCGAGAAATGGGACATAAAAGAGGTGACGCGAATGTTCTTGTAAGAGATCATCGAAACCGCGGTGTTACGATACATGGATCTCTGAGTATATTTAGATATACGTAAGAATAGAAGTGACTGAGATTATTATTAAACGTCTTTCACTATAGAATGTCATTGGGGACCAATGATATAATCGTTCCAGATTAAGAGCGTGGATAGCAAAGCTCAACAGTATATAGTAGTATATAGTGTAGTATATAGTGTAGTATATAGTATAGTATGTAGTGTAGTATATAGTGTAGTATGTAGTGTAGTATATAGTGTAGTATGTAGTGTAGTATATAGTGTAGTGTAGTACCGTAGCGGGAGATTGCCATTCATCACTGGTGGGAACACGTACCGACTCTTCACATCAGTTACACAATCATACACTAAGGCACAGAGGGTAAATTACTACACACTAAATTACTACTAAGAAATACTAAATTTCACTGGAAGATACACCTCCATAATTCTTTTAACGCTCTTTTTTTCTTTTCTAATTTTTTTTTTTTTTTTTTTCCTTTTGGGGGGGCTTTTGAAAGACTGGGGGGGCAGNTTTTTTGCCTATTGGGAGGGCTTATGAAAGACTGGGTGAGCAGCTGCGCAGTAGTATAAGACAGGGTTCTACGAGAAGTACATTCCAACGAATAATTCCACCAGAAACCATCTCTATTTCTTGAAATGTCTGTAAGCAAGGCCTAACCATTTAGTCTATTCTGGCTTTTGTTTTCCAAAATCCTCCTAAATAGTCTTATCTCTAGTGCGAAGTCCATAGCAGTCTACTATCCCAGAAGGTTCCCCAAAGCGTCCCCAATTTACTATACTGTAACAGTAAACAACAGAAAAAGTCTTAGATATTCTACGAGTCGATAATTAGACACAAAGTAGACCTTTAATGTACACAGAGCAGACCATCAATGTATACAGAGCGTAGACACTGTGGGTTATATCATTTTTATCCGCTAACCCTTGAAAGAAGAGTACTTTGAGTTGGGCGTATCTGTGTCAACATACGGAGTCAAGGTACTTCGTATGTGTTGTATGCACACCAGTGATGTGCTATGTGCAGGTTACTGGCGGGTGAAAACCCTTCACCCGCCTCACACCTCATGTAGAACTTTGGTCTTGTAAGGCACAACTTACATGTCCCTGTATATCAATACATATACTAAAACATAGGTTGAAAATCTGTCTGGAGGTATCATGGTGTACGGGTGTTACTTCCCCGATTCCTCCATTTTCTTCACCACCCTTCATAGTTCATATGTCATATATATATATGTTTCGCTTCATGGTTAAAAATCAAATGAACAGTTGAAAATATTTTAATTAATGATATTTTAGTATACTTGAATCATTAGAGCCATTATGGGCAGTACACAACCCATAATTAAAGCTTATGTTGGCTGATCAGACCTTCCTTAATTACACTGAAAAATACTTTCTTCATATCACACTGGTTGCAAGTTGACAGACGTAAGTCCAATTTCACAGACATAAAGTGGTGTGACTATATGCCGGATATATATATATAAGTAGCCCATTTCCTCCTTGACAGTCCACACCCGTGTCTATAGTGAATACACCGAGTTATTCGTCTTCCTGTAACATTTTATTATGATATATGTTGCTATTGAATCTTACTCATACACCTCAATATTGGACCTTACTATTATTGAGCACACTACTACGAACCGTACTATTATTGACACCTCTTGGTATTGTATATACTCTCTAGGAAGAGTCTAATTGAGTTCTTAGTGTAATGTGAACTATCGAAATAATTTTTTTGATTAACATGCCAATTTGTGTCTTTTCACCTGGCCCCCTTTTATATCACCTATACATACTTGTGTGCCTAATCCGGCAGCACTACGCGATACAACTGTCAAAAAAGGTGATCATTCATAAAAAGAAAAAATGGTGATCAATTTCGAAAAGAAAAAAGGTATTGAAAAGGATTATTTGAAGTATTAGCTATTACATAGTGAAATGTATACGTTAAAGAAGCTGTTTGCGCTTTACTATAAACCTTCGCGTACAGTGGAACGAATACATAATTGGACTTCAATAACTCTATTAAGTGAGGGACTTGGGGAATCATATCTGTCATTTGTCTTCTATCTCTGTGGCTGTCTAAAGTGTAGTATAGTATAAGGCAGATACAGAAGGGTGTTGTAGACACTGGGAAGATTATGTATATGGGTGTCAGATAAGTACTTGTAGTATACTGAATCTATTTACCGGGGCCTTGCATAATTTAAGGTTCGGCGTGTTACCTTTTTATTATTTTTTTGAGAGTAGCTTAGACCGCGACACACACAAGATATTGGAGTAGTGTTTAATTTTTAAGAAAGAAAAAAAAAATATAAAAATTGCATATATCAATTGTTTATTGCATATTTCAAATTTTCCAAGGTAGCAGTAATGTTCTTTTTTTTTTTTTTTTTTTGGCTGGCTTCAGCGCTTTTCATCATTCTCTGCGTTAAAGAGTGGGTTGTTTGTCAGGTTCGCCTCACCCTTATCATGCACCACATGCTTGAGAACTGCTAAGGGAGCTCTTATGTACGGTTTGAGTTTTACATATTCGAGAGCAGTGTTTTGTTAGCAGCGGTATACTAAAAAGGCCAGAGCCTTCTCTTTTCCTTCTTGGCAGGAGCAGGAGTGCATGGAAAAGAAATCAAGTCCTCCACCGCTAAGCCGGCCAGCTCAGCATATTCGGTAACCTCAGCAATCAAGGTGTTGGTCAAGTTGGAGATGTAGTGGAACGCTTCCATTTCCGTGATTTCATTTGGTTGAAAGTTCACGTCGATGGGCGGAAGAAAATCGGTGGGCTCATTGGAGGTGTTTATTGCCACAGCAAAACTAGTAGGAATAAGGGCAAGCGAAAAAAGGGCAAGTTTCATTTTGGTGAATTTTAAGTGATAGTGATAGAGTTCATTTGGTGGGTTTGTTTGGCAGCTTTATATAGACATTATATTACTTTGGTATCATACGAGCAGACCATCCATTGTTATGCAATGTCGGCTTAATTGATTATTTCACTGAGATGAACCCCACTTCTTCAAAATGAACGCACTTGAATTGATTTTCAATGGTTACATCAAGTTATTTTTTTTTACTAGTTAAATTAATGGATAACCAGTTCACCTGCTGACTTACATTTCTAGTTGATTTGTGGACTCAAGCTACTGGAGGTGCAGTACACCACTTTGAGACATGAGACATGTACACCACGTTGAGACACGTGGTCACGTGCCAGCAACCCCGCCGACTGAAACTCTGTTTCACTTGACGGCGAAGTGCTAAATTCCTGGCTAAAATTGTGACACATTTTTAACCCCACTTTAATTCTTAATTGAAGTGCACTTTGCTTGCTTCAACCAGGACTTTCAACCGTCTCATTAGGACCAAACAATCAACTCATAACAGGACCGACAGACGACAATATTACAATTCAATTAGAAAAAAAAATAAGTAAATTGGCCCAGTTTTTCCGTATCCCCGGTGCTTGAATTTAATGTATCAAAGAATATTCTCAAGTGGGGTAAACAGTATATTCACTGTGTAGCATAAAGTGGTGGAAGTGTTCGCAAATTTCTCCGGACAAGCATAGTCTTGAAACAAAGAAACGTGGGGTCCATAATTGCATAAATGATTATGTGACCAAATGTTAGACTTCAATAGCGACTCTGTGTGGAAGTCTAATCTTGAACGTATATTTCTTACGTCCTAAAGTGTATGATGGTTTGTATTGAGCCTAGAGTAGTCGGGGAAGTTCTTGGCCAAATACAAGGCCAAGAGATGAGACAAAGAATAGCCAGCAAACAGAAAACAGCCTTAAATAGTCTAACTGTCTAACTGTCTAACTGTCTAGCTTTAACAGTCTGACTGTCCAACTGTCCAACTGTCTAACAATCTAACAGTCTAATAGTCTAACAATCTAACAGTCTAACTGGCTAGCTGTCTAGCTTTAACAGTCTAACTGTCTAACTGTCCAACAGTCTAACAATCTAACAGTCTAACAGTCTAAATGTCTAACGGTCTAACAATCTAACAGTCCAACTTTCCAACTGTCTAACTTTCTAACTGCCTAACTGTCTAAATGTCTAATAGATGCATTTGACACACTGGAAAACGGCTTCTTATTCTACCTGGTCTTGAGTAATCATTGCAGTGATTTTAGTTTTTCCAAGAATGTCCAGAATGTCTATTGTCCATTTTCCAAGGTTATTTTAGGTTTATTTTAATGAGATTGTCCATTGTCCACTGTCTATTGTCATTTTAGGTTCGTTTTAGTGAGCTTTTAGAACTGAGAGAACTGAAAACTGAGAGAACATTCAACCCATGTTTTAGTATATATTGATATACAGGGATATGCAGGTTTGTCAACAAGCACCTAGCATGTCCGGAGTCAAGGTACTTCGTAGTATGTTGTATACAGACCAGGGATGTACTATGTGCAGGTTACTGGCGGGTGAAGGGTTTTCACCCGCCTCACAACTCATGTAGATCTTTGGTCTTGTAAGGCACAACTTACATATCCCTGTATATTAATATATACTAAAACATATGTTGAAAAGGTTGTACCTTACAAGACCAGGTGCGGATACGTATGATGTTGCGATTTATCATCTAACATCGCATAAACTGGAACGGTTAGAAATCCTATAGTTGTGGAACTTTAGTATTCATTTCAGTCATTTCTATTCTTATCTGTATCTATACTATACTAAGAATCTCCTGAGCACCCTGTTCTCAGATTTATGACTGACTCATGAGACTGACTTTTGAGACTGACTTTATGATCAACAACCAGTACATCACTCTGGACTGTACTCCTTGGTTATTGATTTGAAAAGATCACCTGATATACTCTTGAATTACTACATGCAGGGTTTAATAATAATCTTCACACTTCTCCGGACTGCATATAACACATACCCTGCATATAACACATATCGTGAGATCATCTCCAACTTCCACGTCTGAGACGCGTACACCATGACCATGGATATGTCGGCCGAACACGTGCAACACATAGCACAGAGACTTGAAACGGAGCCGGTGACGTACCACGGGTTGTCACGTGACCTTCGAATCCACGTGACCAAGGCAAAGCGTCTACTTGCCTCGTACTATGCTGCCAACAAGTCACGAGTTCTGGCGTCGTTTCTCGTGTCCGGGACTCGAAAAGGGCAAATTGTGCTTAAACTTTTCGAGTCCGAGGTTGATTTGCTGGAAAACCGCCATCTCTACGTGGATTCCGTCAACTGCACCCATATCTACTTCCTTAGTTTGACCAAGAACTCGTTTTCGCCGCAGGAAATCGCCTTGTACGAGATGAAACACCCTATAAACGCGGATCTTGAAGTTTTGGGGGTCACAAAGGGTCTTCCTCTTGTTCCGGTGAAAAAAATGGGTTCTAGGGCTGTAAATCCGGAGAAAGAGACCAGAAAACTGGATATACAGGCTGAAACGAGAGTAAAGACAGAAAAAACGCCCCAAAAAGAACTGGACAAACCTGAAAAACCCAAATTGGTTTACCAGTCTCGAAAACAACAGCCCAAAGCATCGGTTCTCTCCAATTACGTTTCCCGAAAAGGCGAAAAAAGCGAGAAAAGCGTTCCAGCAAAGCGCCCAGCGCAAACTACGCCCAAATTCGAGTATAAGTCCCGAAAATTGGAGGCCAATCAGCCCAAGGAACGCGTGGTGATGTCCAATGTAGAGTCGCATGACCTAGAGGAGGAAGCAGCGCCCAAAAACCAGCCTTCCCATGCCGATTTGCAGAATTTGTTCATGGACGACTTTTCCGATGAAGATATACTGGAAACTGCCGTTTTGCCCGAGAAAAACGAGCCAATCATCGTCGAGGAATCTGCACCAGAGCACGAGAACAAGCAAAACGAAGATGAAAACGAAGAGGAAGATGGAGAATATGGAGCTAGCGAAGAAAAAAGTAAAGAAAAAAGTGAAGAAATGCCCGAGAATGAAGTTGAAGAAGAGTCCATTCTTCTGGCGTTGCCTATAAAAACAACCGAGGAGAATCCAGTGGAGCCCGTGGCTTCGGAAACAATAGTGGACGACGAAGGCTACTTTACGCTGTACAAGCAAACGCCCAAGCCGGAGCCCAAAGCTGCGCCTGTTCGGGAAAAAGCCAAGCCAAAACCGAGTGTGACCAAGGTTTCCAAATCCAAAACGGGAAAAGACGGGAAAAAGCAGACCTCGCTTATGAATTTCTTCGGAAAGCGATGATGGTGACGTGATGAGGGGTGAAGAAGTACTGAAAAGTATGGAATGATGAATAAGTACTGACCAGTGCTAGAAAAGCGGTAAAAACTCAGATTTGAAAGCTTCGGAATTGTGATTTGATGGATAAAATTGCCCCGGACAAAAGTGACAAAAGTTCATTGGGAAATGACGCCGTAGAGGATGATGGCCCCGGTTACGTCCACTGGCACTAAAATTTTATTCCAAAGAGTCGGTTTTTGGGAGAGCAGCTCAAAGTGGGTGATAAATTCCATCCAAAGCTGAATATTGACGAGAGACCGATATCGAACAAGCACAGTGATGGAAAGATGAAGAACTTTGAAAAGAGAGTGAAACAGTACATGAAAATATTGTTAAAAGGGAAGGCGAGGAAACAGTACGTGAAAACATCGTTGAAAGGGAAGGCGAGGGAAGATGTTAAAGGGACTCCTTACTTTTGTAGGGATCCCCCCAAGAGTCTTTTCTCTCGCCCGTCTAGAAACACGCACCGAGGAGTCTGACGATTATGCAAGTATTTGAGTCAAGCCCCAAATGCGTAATGGAAGCAATTTGTCAACCCCCAAATGCGTAATTGAGCAATTGGTCAACCCTTTTGTCTTGTCCTATCCTAAAGTGCGGGAGAAGAAGCATAATTATTAGGACCCGAAGGATGGTGAAGTATACCTGGATACGGTGAAGCCAGAGGAAACTCTGGTGGAAGCCCGTGGCCGTTCTGACGTGCAAATCGTTCGTCAAATCTGGGTAAACCGAACCATCTAGCAGCTGGTTCCTGGCGAAGTTTCCCTCAGGATCTCAGAATCCCAAAACAGTTATGAGGTGAAAAGTTCCACGGGGTGAAGCGAATGATTAGATGTCTCGTGCAAAATTAGCCTTAGCATATTCTCAAAATTGGAATGTGTAAGAAGAAGACTTACCCATTGAACATTTTCACGAATGCAGAGCTCTTAGTGGGCCATTTTTGGTAAGCAGAAGTGGCGATGCAGGATGAACCATTTACTCTTCATCTTTCACAGGTACATCTTTCTGTCACCATAGCGAACGAAGTAGAGATCCACTGGAATACACTCAAAGCGTCTGCCAGAAAGCGTCTACCAGAAAGGTCATTTTTCGAAACAGGCCAGTGAGAGCTCCTACCTTTGAAGAGGAGTTCACGAAGGCTTTAGAGGAAGAAGAAAGCCAGAAATTATAGTGTTATGGTTGTAATACCAGTGTGATATACAGAGAGCCTTATTGTCGGGGGTTATACTTCTATGCAGAGGCAGAAAGAGAATCAAGTCTCGCCAGACATGCGAAGAGAAGAGAAATAGCTTCGGGAACGACAAGAACAGAATAAGACTGGCCCAGTATAGTTCAAGTTAGAACGTGACCAGACTGCCTACAAGTAAGGATGAAGATTCAGAAAGGTATAACTTTAGTAGCAAATTCACGTATGCATGTTTAAGTTCCAACTCAGAAACTAAGGGAAGCACTTATAGAAGCTAAGATAGAAACAAGAAAGAAGTATAAAGAATTAAACCTAATGCCTAGATTCATTTAACAAATCTTCAGTCATAGTCACACACCTCGCTCCACCACTGACATCTCCATATCCATACTCACTCATATCCATATCCATACTCTTTACTTTAACATACCCATACTGGTATAAGTAGTATGCCATTAGTGCACAAGTATTCAGAAGTAGCATATAAGTAGTCAGCAGTAGTAGCATAGATTAGGTAATCAATAGATAACCATGTGACCAGTCTAGAAGTAGCCATAGTCAGTGATTTACTCTACCTCTACTCTCCATAGTCTACCTCCACTCTACTACTCTACTACTCCACTACTCTACTTCATTCAATAGTGTAGTAGTAAACTTGGGATGGACAGAATACTAAATGATGGTATGGAACATGGTGACTAGATCTAAGCTGAGTCTACCCTCTATAATACCTCTCTCTACTCAGTCCACTCTAGTCTTCTTTACAGTCTACTCTAACTCTATACTCTATACCATTCCACCATGCCATACTCTCACTACCATACTCTTCTACCATGTCATACCCACTTGACTACTGTGACATACATATCCTTCCAGTACTCCATTGAATTGTCTTGAAAAGTATTGAGTGACCAATTTGGTACTGAAAAACAGGGTCAGACTGAGTGATTATTGAGTGACTAAGGAGTGACTAAGGAGTACTTAGAGAGAATTAGTACTCAGTGAATGAGTACTGAAAGTACTAGATGAGCGAATGTGAAAGTACTAGATGAGTGAAGAGTGAAAGTACTAGAGTGAATCTGTTAGATTCTTGTAAGCACGTAAATTACCTAACTCTATTCGTTGATGATTCCTCAGGAAGAGGAATCGGCCGTCATTAAATACTTCTGCAGGAGAGCAGTCGAAGGGGCATAGTATCGGTTAACCAAAAGGGGGCGTAGTAGCATCGGTTCCCGATTAACTGGGCACGTGGGCTCAATGCCTATAGGGGTAGTATTCCACCCATCTTGGATCTAACAATTTAGTAAATGTGGGTAAAATGGTATTTATTCAGTATAGTGGGTGATATTGTGCTTCATTTTACTGTAGTGGATGATATGGACTTTATAGAGTGCTATAGTGGGTGATTTGGTATTCATATAGTAATTGTTAGATCCACCATAGGCAGGGCCCTGCCTATAGAGGTATTATGAACCCGACTCTGTCCGATCGTAATAATGGCCATTGCAAACGCCGTGTCAATATTCTAGAACAATCCTTACTATTGTTCTACAGGAAAGTTTTTTCGAATGTCACATTTCTCTCAAAGTTATATAAGCCGCTCCGGTTCCTCTCTTTGAGGAACCATCAACGAACATAGTATCATTTAGGCATAAATGTATCAAAGAACATAACAGTAATATATATGGGACTTCGTTTAGTAACGTAGTGGGTGATATGGACTTCATAGAGTGCTATGGTCGGTGATATAGACTTCATATAATATTATAGTGGGTGATATGGACTTTATAGAGTATTAAAGTGGGTGATATCGTATTCATATAGTAATATATATGGGACTTCATTTAGTAAGTAGCGGGTAATATGGTATTCATTTAGTAGTATAGTGGGTGATATTATGCTTTATTTTGCGGTGATATGGACTTCATATAATATTATACTGGATGATATGGTATTCATATAGTAATGTAGTGGGTGATATGGTGCATCATTTAGTAAATAGTGGGTATGGACTTCATTTAGTATTAAAATGGGTAATATGGTATTCATTTAGTAGTACAGTGGGTGATATGGTACTTTATTTTGTAATGTAGTGGGTGGTATGGACTTTATTTAGTATTAAAGTGGGTAATATGGTATTTATTTAGTAGTATAGTGGGTGATATTGTGCTTTATTTTGTACTTTGGTCGAAGATATGGACTTCATTTACTAAATAGTGGGTATGGACCCTATAACACTTCCGTGTTTCATGTATAAATTCAAATAGTAGTGGAAGTAGTTACAACTCTAGACGGACGGAAGACTGAAACGGCACAAACCATAATAGTCTAGCCGGGGCAGGTGGCATTACTGCTTATAGTAATAGAGAGGAGGGCAGCTGGCCGGGTGCAGGAGGGTGCAGTGAGACGGGTGCGAAATTCCGGAAGCAGAGAAGGGGACCACCAAAACGAGAGTGGGACACCATGCACGACTGCACACACGATGCACATCTCCATGCACGCGCCCGCACCCGTCCCATCTTATTACCCAATGCGGAAGTTCTCCATCTCCACTGACTACTGCTTTGAGTAATGTCCAGAGATCCAGAGGCTTGGGGAAATAAGCCTCTCCAGGATAAAAGATCTACCGATTCCTGTTTTTGTCGACCACACTCGTTCCACCAACCACCACTACTACCCAAGTCACTACTACTACTACTACCCAAAGTACTACTACTACCTAAAGTACTACCCAGAGTATT
Source organism: [Candida] ipomoeae (assembly GCA_002370145.1). NCBI lineage: Eukaryota > Fungi > Ascomycota > Pichiomycetes > Serinales > Metschnikowiaceae > Metschnikowia > [Candida] ipomoeae. The sequence continues at coordinate 10,502 of NKZK01000663.1, forward strand.
ACTACTACTTCCTAGTGACTTATACCTCGCGACTTCTTCTCTGACCCTATACTTTCCAACTTCCCCTTTTTTTACATTCACTCGCTATGAGATTATCCAACGCTACGCTTTTGACGCTTTTAAGTGCGTCTGTTTTGGTGGACGCAGCTCCTGCTCCTGCTTCTGCCACGGAAAACACCGTGACGGTGTCTAAAAGAGAGACTTTAATTAAGGCCGTGGCGGACTTTGAAGAATTAAAGTTGGTGCGTGCCAAAAGATCTGATCTTGAGACCGAATTGACCACCAGAGAATATGCCATAGTGACCCAGGTCTTGAGTGCCATTAAAGATACCGAGCTTACGCCCAAGATCTTGAAGTTTTTTGTGAGTAATGATGTGTTGAAAAATGCTGCCATCACGGGTGTAGAATATGTGATTCGGTCGGGCTTGCTTAGCTTGAAGAACTTGTTGAGTTTATTGGTGCAGTCGGGGCTCATAACCGATGTCTTAAACGATGTGCTTGGCAACTGTGAAGTGTATGCCAGCATAATCAATGTTGCCAAGGGTTTGCTTTCGTCTCTTTTCAAGAGAGAGGACCTTAAATTGGACTTTGGCGTGGAATACGATGGTGATTTGGCTGCGCTCAAGAGAGATGTGGTGCTGATGGCCTCAGAGAAGAGACTGATGCCTTATAGCCACAACAAGGGCTTTGAAATGCTCAAGAGAGATGGAATGGTCGAAAATCCCGAGCTTTTCCGCCTCTTGGAAGCCGTGAAAAGAGAGAATATGGACGAGGGCTTGCATGCAGGACAACCCGAACTTTCTGCTAGAGACTTGGATCTTCTGGCCCGCGATGTGGATGATGTGGTTATTAATGTGTTGGAGAGCTTGGCAGCTTCCGGCTTGGCCCTGCAGGTAGTGGAAACCGTCTTGACCGACTCAGATTTCGTTACTTTTGCAGGTGCATTGGTCAAGAAGCTCTACGAGGACGGCTTGGTATCAGTTTCCGGGCTTGTTTCCGCCGTATCGCAATCCGGGCTTCTTCCTGCCCTCATCAAGGAACTCGCCAACTTCTCCACGCTTTCCAAGATCGCCACCACAGCTCTTGCTGCTTTTGACGGCGAGTGCCTGTCTGCAGGAAACACCAATACCACGTCCACGGGCTCCACATCCAGCTCCGGCTCTTCTCTTTTGGGCACCTTAATCTCGTCCTTGACCAACGGTTCAGATGACTCCACGGATAGTGCAGCTCAAGATGCAGGAAGTGGAGCCAAGGTTACGGGAAGTACAGGAACAACCACTACTGCTTCCACCACCGACTCGTCCAGCGACTCAGGCTCCGGATCCGGAATCCTTGGGCTTGTTTCCTCGCTCTTGGGTGGGGGCAGCTTGCTTAGTGGCTTGCTTAGTGGCACGGACTCTTCCACCGCAGATGCTTGTCTGACTCTGACTGCACTTCTCAAGAGAGAGAGAATGAGACTCTACTGAGTCAATCATTTTAGGTCTGTTATCCAGACAGTCCAGTTAATTTCTTTGAGTCCACTTTCTGATCTCACTAAGTCACTTGTCTAGTCAATGTACTATTGACGTTTTGGGTGGTTTTCATTTGGACTAACTAGATTAGTACTGACTCTGGATGCTTCCATAATTGTAATATATACCGGTTCATGAAATGTGTAGATTCTTTAAGTCGTCTGTATCTGCATATTATTTGTGAAGTAAAGCCCACTTGACTATCTATACTATACTATACTATACTATACTATACTATACTATCAATAATATATCAGTGGTAGGCTACACTAATCAGAAGCACCATATCAGGACACATCCACAACAGCACAAGAATAGTTCCGCTTTTCTGGCCCAATAAAGTCTCCCTCACCCTCGGGGGCATCCCTTGAAGCCATATTCAATATATCTTATTCTTTGGGCTGACATATTAATAGCGAGTCTATCTGGTAGTGAGTCTATCTGGTAGCGAGTCTTTCCGGTTGAAGTTCTTTTCGCCTGGTATATCTTTACCTTTGACTTGGAACTTCCAGTCTTTTCATGTACAAATTTCCCAGCAGAATGGCCTCTTTTTTAGGCTTCTGTTCGTTGTCAAAACCACTATAGTTAATATTAGCTTTTTCTCAGCCTTGGGTTTATCACAGTTATTTGTTAGTTTGCTAGAGCGCAACCACTGCACACCCAATGAACCTCTTCTCCTAGGATCAGCCAAGAGATGTAGATTAGTATACCAGTAATTGTATGAATATATACCCGTATTGGCAGTTAAGGTAGCATAGTATAGGAAACATGAGTATATGACCGTACAAGTATTAAGTATCCCCAATATTAGTACTACTCTATACTACTATACTAGCAAAGGCAGTGGGACCAGATATTGCATATCAAGCTGTGAACGTTTTGAATAGGGGGATGCGCTCCCTTATATATCCCATTCCAACCAGCACTAATTTGTACCTTTTCAACCAGCACTGATTAGTACCTTTTTGACTAGTACTGTTTAGCACCAGTTTCAGCCAGCACTAATTAGTATATACCAGTTTCAACTAGTACTAATTCGTACTCACACGGGCCTTAATCAGTACTGAGTACTTATTCTTAGTCTTAGTCTTAGTACTCAGTCTTAGTCTTAGTCTCAATCTTAATACTTAGTCTTAGTACTCAGTCTCAACCCTTGATCTTAGAGCTTAGTCTCAGTCCTTAGTCTTACCAGTGAATATATTCCGCACCTCGCTGTTGCTGCATGTGGATGGAGGCTGCAAATAATCAGGGCAGGACAAAAAGGGGGAATTTGTATATAAAATGCGCACCCCCCCCGAACTAAATTAGAGAGTTTGGGATACAGAGTCTACACCGAGAGAGCCATCAATCAGGCTGCAACGGGGCTACCAGGAGGCTGCAAGGCCAACCAGTACAACGAATCAGTTGTCACATTCAGTTGTCACAGTTAGTTGCCACAATCAGTTGTCACAGTTAGTTGCCACAATCAGTTGTCACATTTAGTTGTCATGTTTAGTTGTCACATTTAGTTGTGTACAGTTAGTTGCCACAGTCAGTTGTCGCAAGTGTACAGTTAGTTGTGTACCGTTAATGCTATTGGTATTAATACTAGTACTTTACAGTTTGTTATGCTTGGTTGTCACAATGTTGTCACCTTCAGTTGTCACAGTTAGTTGTCACAGTTGGTTGTCACAAGTGAACAGTTCATGCTGTTAGTATAAATACTAGTACGTTTCTGTTTGTCATGCTTGATTGTCCCCTCAGGTGCTTTCCCGGACCTTTTTTTCCCAAACTCCATTCGAATCTCCTTTAGGATTTTAGAGATAAGAAATTATAGTTGGGGCGGAATCAAGGCCCGGGTTGAGATGATCAAAGGAGAAACGGGAGTGTCAATCCTCTAGGTCTTGTGTCTCTCCCATTTTACAAAGATTTTGGGCAGGTCTCTCGTTGTTCCGACCCCGACACTCGACCATCATCCCAAAGGACTTTACTAAAGTGGTCTTTAGATTATATGATTGGATTTTAGAAATAGAAATAGAAAATGGATTTTATGGAATGGATTTTAGAAATTGGAATGGAAAATGGATCTTAGAAAATTGAAGTTGGGAAATTGAAATAAATATTGGATCTTAGAAATGAAATTGGATTTAAGAAATGAAATTGGATTTTAGAAATGAAAGAAATTGGATTTTGTGGATTGGAGCTATTATGGATTTGGATTTCTTGATCAGTCATAGAGGAGGGGGACTCTCATGATCCAAGAGCATGATTTTTGTATAAATACAGATAACGTACCGTTTAGTAGATTTGGGTTTGAGTTTCCTGGAGAAAAAGAAAAGTATGGGAAGTTTAAAAATTTCTAGGGGGGAATCTGGTTTATATAGTTGCAGGGACACAATGGCTGCGAAATACTGGTGTGCTGAGCTTTGTGGTTGGTGCACAATCAGATTTGCATAATGGATTTGTGGATTTGTAGATTTGTGGATTTTGATGCATTAGTCTCGTGACTTTCTATCCTATGTTTGTACCTGAACACAATTAGAAGTTACTATAGATTCTGGTGTAATAGACATGAGATTGACTGTGTTGGTTTATATGCAGAACAGCCTATTATTGAGAATCAGTCCAGGTCCTCAGTAGACATCAGTACCTCTACAGTAGTTAATATTGGTGGGTCTGGTGTCGGGAGACATCTTGGTATGTCCTCCCTCAGTTGATATAAATTTCGGATACTCTTATAGAATAGCGGGAGCTTGTCCTTTTATATTGGGGTGAGCCTTCACACGACCACAGTCACATGAGTGACCGCGGTCTCAGGGAAACACGGAGCCGCGGCTCCTGTTTCTCAACACCCATATTATATTGTTCCTTTGGCTTGGGTGTGAACCTGAAGAGCCAGTACATTGTGTACTATAAGTTCAATGACTGCATAGAGATGATCCAAGTTGGTATTGGTGTTGTTGAAGATGTCAACGAGTACCTAGCATATACGGAGTCAAGGTACTTCGTGGGTATGTTGTATGCAGACATGTGCAGGTCTTAGATGAATGGGACACACAGACCATTGTTAGACAATAGGGCTGTGTAGGCCTTAGAAGAGTGGACTGTGCAGGCCTCAGACGAGCGGGAAAGTATAAGACGCAGCTGCGGCCCCGTCTTATGACTTTGGTCTTGTAAGGTACAACTTACATATCCCTGTATATCAATATATACTAAAACATAAGTTGAAAGAAGATCCTAGGGGAACGCTGCGTGGAGCCGTTCACAATACTCATTCCTCGTTACATCATCGTTACTGGAAAAATTCATTCCACTGACAAGCCCGTTGGAATTAGTATGCCACCTGAGGCTTGAACTTCTGGTGTTAGTGAAATACCACTGATTCCATCGTTTTTTTGACTAATGATAGAATTACTCCAAGTACATTTTCAAAATTCACAAACTGTCGAATGGGGAGTTTGGATGGGGCAGCACATCTGCTAAATAATAACGCAGAAGTCCTAAGAGGGGCTCATGGAGAACAGAAATCTCCAGTAGATCAACTCTCTTTTCAAAGTTCGTTTCATCTTTCCATCACTGTACTTGTTCGCTATCGGAACGGAGAAGAGTACCAAGTATTAGTGAGAAAGTCCCGGAACTGGATCTTCTCGATCTGCGACCGCTTGTAGTAGTTGGAAGCACGTTGGGGAATGGGAGTGGTTGCATCGAGGTCACTGGGGGACCCATTCATGAGGGCCAACATATCGCCCTGGAGCTCTGCGCGTATAGCCTCGCCTTTCCTCTGGAACTTCTCAAACACTTGTCTATCGAGAGCCGTGGGGTCCGTGTTATTGATGATGCAGTCGGGGTATCCAAGCACGCCATTATGGGGTAGGGGAACATCCAGATCGGAATCGTTGATTTTGATTTCCAGTATGATTATAAACCATGAAAGTGTGGCCTATCGATCCTTTTATGATTACCTCAGAATTTGAGGCTAGAGGTGCCAGAAAAGTTACCACAGGGATAACTGGCTCGTGGAAGGCAAGCGTTCATAGCTATACTGCTTTTTGATTCTTCGATGTGTAAGCTTCTAAATGGCGTGTCATGGAGAATGGAAGGAAATTGAATCCATTATTAAGTTCCTCAGCCATACCACTCTACTCTACTACTGTGTAACCCTACGAGAATACCATAGTGTATTACTTATACTACACTCTGTACTAGTCTATACCGCTTTACTGTGTTTTCTACACTGATACACTATTCTACAAAGCATCAGCCTATGAGATCTTGCTAAAGCCTCAGCCTACCAGATTGTGCAGACGGGTTGGAAGGGTATATATAGAGGGGATTCCGCTCTATGTTGAGTGGTATCACTAGTGACCAGAATATCACGGATTTCCTAGTACAAATCAATAGCCAACTAAGATATTAAGAATTAACAATGAGTACTACAGTCCCACAGCTTTTGGAGTTATTGGGAAATAACGACATAACCATTCCTGATTATGACAGCGTTTGTTATAACGCTCAAATGAAGTGTCGGCTTCCGGAATTTAACGTTTGACTTCAGAAAAGGGACGTCATAAGTCGGTATTGGAAAAAAAAAGAAGGGGTACGGATTGGTGGATATAACTGAGGGAAAATCAGATTCAGAAACATTAAAAAGAATAGTTAATTATAAGTCGGTATTGGAAAAAAAAGTCAAGGAGAAATGGTATATATAAAGGGGATCGCTCAGGTTGAGTGGTATCGGAATTCCAGTGACTACGGATTTGCTAGACTCAATGGCCACGTGACTAAGCTTATAAACGTTTGAGATGATAAGTGTTAGATCCGCTATGGGCATGGCACTACTCATAGGGGTATTATGAAGCCTACGCCGTCTGATCTAACAATGGCCATTCCATAACGCCATCTCTCAGTCACCATGGTATAAAGCACCAGGGTGGAATGTGATACTATAGTCCACTCTATAGTCCATAAGCTATAGACTATCGCATATAGTCTATAATCTCACTCCACACTATACCTTACACTCCGAGATTTATATTCGAAAGTCGATGAAGTTCACCTTATACTGTATACTCTAATATGGGTGTAACATGGAGTATATAGAGTATATAGAGATTAATAGAATCTTAGAGAATAATGCAGAAGGACTCACTATGAAAAAAGTATTTGGAGTCTTATATACTATATAGGATATTGTTAGATCCACCTTCGCTAGTGCTCCCTATTGAGGTATTTTGAGCCTACGGTGTCTAATCCTAACAATNCCTTCGCTAGTGCTCCCTATTGAGGTATTTTGAGCCTACGGTGTCTAATCCTAACAATAGCCATTCCATAAAGCCGCTCCTCTTCCACCATTTTACGAGGTACCAGGTCAGAATGTGATAAACCCGAAGTACCAGGATGGAATGTGAAGAGTTTTCCCGGTCGGACTCAGAGAAAACTGGTTGACTAGGCGACCCCGCTGTCAACTACTTAAGTAGCTCGATTCCCTCGTTTTGAGGAATCATCAACCAACAAAAGTAACTTAGTACATGAACGTTTCCCAAGAATCTCCAAGAATCTAACAATAAGCGGCTTGTCTTATTGTGTATAGTATAGAGCTACACAACTACAAAATACATTTTCAATGCCTAGTCTTAAGATACAATGTGTCATCAGAATGGCACAAATACATTCCATGATCCAAGATTTATGAGACCAATGAGACGGAGTTCAAGATAGTCCAAGTCTATATTCATAACTCCAAAACCACTAGAATTATTGGGAAAAATAACATATCCCCTCCAGTCTGGCAAAGTATATCATACCCTTTTGGGTATCATAACCTTTTGGGTTGCGAAGTGTTAAGTTCTTGTTGTGACATTAAGTGCTAAGTTATTTTCATTCGGTGATGATTCCACAAAAGGAGGAATCTGAGCTGCTTTTTTAGTGTTTTCAAGAGAAGGGGTGGCTGCGGAACAACCCCTTAGCGATCATTGTTCTACTCACCTCAGGCCATCCTGGTACTCCGTACAATGAAGGCTGAGTAGATGGCTGGGTAGGAGGCTGGGTAGAAGGACCTTAACTATGGTCATTGTTAGTATCAGGCAGAGAGGCTTCGTAATATCTCAATAGGTAGATCTCTACATATGGTGGATCCGACACTAACCGTGTAGAGGTGTACTCAGGAAGTTGAATAGTGTTCGTCCTCCAAAGTCCCTTTGGGTATGTTGATGTTACTCTCTCTTGGTGGTGATGATATTTCCACTGTGGTAGTCATCTTATTGATACTACTTGCTAATTTTTGGATTAACAAGTTTAAGGATTTTAGTCGCATTTTCTGCATATAGCACAACATGGGTCAGCCCATTGCAACGAGTTCCTAACAAGAAAAATACTGAATTGAATGGTTTCTGGCTCAGGAACCCTGTGCAATATTCCTGTACCTTTGCTAAAGCTCCTCCTGGCTGGCGTTCGTGTTTCTATGCATACTTCCTTATGTTTTTGTGTAATGCACGACCTGACCAGCCATGCACCCCTACTTTTTCCAAAACAAACCCTAATATTCCTGTACAATTCACGACACCCCATTGTCATTTCCTGCATACTTGCTTTTAATTCTTGACTAAGTGGGACTATTGTTCGGTGCATATACTGTTGACAAACAACACTTAATGTCTCTGTAGCACCGCAGCCACTCACGTTACTTGGTCATGTGAAGGCTCACCCAATATAAAAGGACAAGTTTCCGTTATACTATAACACCACCAAAAATGTATATCAGCTGAGGGGACATACGAAAAATATATATCAACTGAGGGATGACACACCAATATAAAAAAATAGTGTAGAGGTACTGATGGCTACTAAGGCGTTGGTTTGATTCTCTGCATTATACGGTACCTACATATAAGCTATCCCTTAAAAACTCTGAAGCAAGCACTCGTAAATTCGTAAATTGCAGAGTTTCTATGCATGCCAAATGTATACTGTAGTACCGGTTTGGTCGTAACAACAAGTCACTTTGGGTGTCTTGCTTACCGTGTTTGGTGGTGGGCATGCATATACCGATGCAGTAGGTGTAGTCTGGAGATGCACTGGTGTCCCACCCCAAGTTGGAAACTTGGTTGGTCGATTGTTCTGCACACAGGACACATCCATGTAGGTTGGTCTTTCAAAACTACCCGCCTGGTGATTAATTTCTATGAAAAAATAATTATTATTTGTTATTGGTAAGACGTGGAAGTCCCAGTTTGGAAAGAGAATTCGGATTGGTCATAACACATGTGACATTGAACAATACCACATCGGACAATAAGACATTGGACAATACGACATGACAGTACGACATTCTACATTCAACATACGACATGACATTACGACATACGACATGACAGTACCACATTGAACAGTACGACATACATAAAGACACTACGACATACGACATCCTCTTTGTTGTTACGACATCACCAAAAACCCCAGACGCATCCATACTAAACCATCCCTAAACGCCTCACGAAGCCCAGTCCATAGTTTCCATATGCGCGGCGGCACCAAAAAAACCAGTGGGAGGGCTTTTTTTTTACGCTTGGGCTCGGGAGGTATGGGTTTAATGCAAGTAATGTTCCGCATTTGGCGAAAACGTCAACACGTCTGCGATCTGGCGCAGGATGTACGGGTCGGGCATGCGCGTGGAGCTTCCGTGCAGGTGCCCTGCTTCAAAATCGCCTTGCAACTACCAGCAAAGTGCCTCCACTTTCACGATCTAGAGTTTCCGTATATCCTCCCCGCCGGCCGCTGGCCACGCTTACATTCTTTTCCCCTTTGTTTCACCTTCGTTTCATCTTGTGTATATTGTTCATCCTGGCTTCCTTGTCCCCACGGCTACCTTGAATAGTTAAGCTTAATTGTTAACGTACTGAATTGTTTCATCGAGGTTTCAGACCCGACTTTCCGTTTTTGGCTCCATCCATTGTTTCATTGTGGCACCAACTCCAGTCCCCAAAGCCTCCAAGTTTCTATCTTTTCATACTAGTTTCATCTCCAGACTCGTGTTTCATCCACGTTTCATCGACGTTTCAGCCTAGTCTCAACCTAGTTGCATCCTAGTTTCACCCACTTTTCATCCTAGTTTCATCCTAGTTTCATCCTAGTTTCATCCTAGTTTCATTCTAGTTTCACTATTGTTTCACCTTGGTTCATCTAATCCTGCCAATTACATCTCGTTGATGATTTGAGGTCCCACTTGCTTCATTCGCTCACCCTCTACATTCGCTTATTCGCTTACACACATACACTCGCTTCCAAGTTTCATCCCACTTTCATCTTTGTTTCATCTTTGTCCATTCTTGTTTCATAGTTGTTTCACCTTTGTTTCATCGTTGTCTCATCGTTGTTTCACCTTTGTTTCACCTTTGTTCCATCCAAGCTATCGTTGTTTATTTGTCACCAACTCATACTTAATAATCCTTGACACCCGTGCACCATGAATAACGACCATTCCGGGCGGAGGCCGTTCCGCCACTCCCTAAACTTCTCCTTACTACGAAGCCTGCTGAGCCCCGAAAGTTCCCGGTCGGGCGGGGCCCCCACGGCGAATGTACAGGTTTTCGGCAACGAGTCCCGAACGTCGTTTTTATCGGCGACGCTGAACCTGCACACGGCCAGGGCGGTCGATTTGGAGGAGTTGGCGGATTCGGAGTCGTCACGTGACGACGTTTCCTCCGAAATCCATACAGACCAAACGGAGAAAGATGCCGAGTCTATCTACCTGATTATACAGGATTACACTGCCAAACGGCTCACGTTCCGGTTCAGCGAGATCTTTCACGACGAGGAGGGCCATATGCAGGACAGAGACCTGAAGGAAGAAAAAGCTGCCTTTAAAGGCCATACAGAAGAGGCGGAGGGAAAGAACGTCAAGCGAGAAAAGAGACAAGGTTTCGTTGTTGGTTCTAACCGGTCGGGCGCGGGTTCGAATCCGGACCGTGACATTCTCAAAACGTCCAAAAAAAGACCAGAAAAAGGTCCACAGCCCCAAACCAAAGCCGCCCCAACTACCGTTGTCCCTTCTTCTGTTAATAACCCACCGGCTACTCTGGGTGGCATGACTGGTCCGTCTGAGAGACCGGAACTTCCAGCCACACCTCGCTCTTCAACCTCCCACGAGCGCAATTCCATAGGGTCGCCCTCCAGCTTCAGTGTTTCACTTTCAAGTGGCGAGCTTCTATCACAGCTCGGGCCAAAGGAAACCGTGCAAACTCCAGCCGCATCGCTGGCGCAGACTCTGGCGCAGACCCTCGCCCAGACCCTCGCCCAGACCCTCGTACAGACGGCTCATAACCAGGGGAAAGACCATGCCAAAGACCAGGGGAAAGAAAAAGCAGAAAAAGCTCCGCCTGGCTCGGTATATGCAGCCTACAACACCGATAGCTTGACTGCAGGAATCGACTCCAGTCTGGAGCTTCCCATCACGCTCTATACCGTCCAGGACCATACCAGCCCCGCCAGCCGGTGGTCGGTATACGAGGCACAGAAAAATAAGGCCCTGGTGGTGCAGCAGGTCAATGTGCCCAAACCTGTATATGTGGCCTTTGTTGACGGGATAAATTCGGCCCGAAGGGTATCTGTTTCTACGAACTCGACCCCAAACCATTATTCTGTGCAGGACTCCGTGCCCAACTCGTTCCAGAACTCGTTTCAGAATATGTTTCCACATTCCATCCTGAAACCGCTCAAACTGGGGGAATTCCCTAAGAATTTGGGCATAGGTTTTTTGGACGAGGGAGCTGAGAGTCCGCAGAGTTTCCAGAACTTCCGGGACTCGCCCAAGAGAAGTTCCCAGGGCTCCAAACGGTCGTCCAAGGGCTCCAAACGCTCATCCAAGCAGTCGAAACGGTCCCGGAATTCTGGAGTGCATTCGCCCGAACCTCGCCGTGTGGTGGCTCAAAACCAGACCCTGCCGCTCCAAGCCCTTAATTCAAGTGGTGACAGCGACTTGCTCTCGCTTCCGTCGTCGATGGTCCGAGAATCACACGAAAAACGGCACCTCCTGCAGGATATGTTTGGTGGAAACGACCTGATTTTCGCCAATCAATACGGCAGTCTGGTGCCCAGCTACGATAGAGAGAAATGGGCGGAGGTGGGCGAAAACCTGTACCTCGGCGCCCATTACCTGTGGTCACGATGGGCGTTGGTCATGTGTCTGGCACTTTTAGCCGTGCCCGTTTTCTTTCTCGTGGCTCTTGGGGTGTTTGATAATGGTGGTTTTTCCCGCCTGGGATTTGCAGCCAAAAACTGCCTTCTGAGACGCTACAACCGTCGCTACAGCCGAGCCCAGAAAATCGCCAGTGCCGTTCTCGGCTTAATTTGGGTGGCCATTGTCTTTCTGATGATTGCCGTAGGTTTTGGCGTCGGTCTACGACCCCGGTAACGAACAGACCATCGAGTTGTTGGTCACTCACTCGTGACCAACAGACAGAGAGACTAACAGACTGTGACGTTAACAGACTGAAGCCACCTGTAACAGGTCTGAAACAGACTCAAAGAATAACAGACTTTATCAAATCGAAACAGACTCGTCAGACTAACAGACTGAGAGATTATCAGACTGAGAGACCAACAGACTTAACCGATTAACAGACTGAAAGACTAAAGAGATCTGAAACAGATTAAACAGGTCTTAAAGACTAACAGACTCAACCGACCGAGAGACTAACAGACTGAGAGACTAAAAAGATCTGAAACAGATTAAACAGGTCTGAAAGACTCAATCGAGTGAGATACTAACAGTCTGAGATACTTACAGTCTGAGAGACTAATAGTCTGAGAGACTCACAGACTGAGACTGACAGATCTGTAAGAGATGTCTGATTTGAGTCATTGAGTCATGAAGTGGCCGATATACGAGGTTGTTCAACTCTTGTCGTCGGCACAGTAACTTCATCTCGTTACTCACCTACTGCTTTACCTACTTTACCTACTTTACCCCTTTACTTCGTACATTCATCGTCATAATATACATTTCTTACATTATCACTGTATTATTACACTCATACAATATTCAATAATCCATACTTTTGTACTCTCTATTTAATCAATTGCTACACTAAGTGTTAGATTCCTTCGTACAATGATAGCCAAGAATGGGGCCTTATCCAATATCCATTGTTAGGATCAGACGCCGTAATATAAGCGTCATAATACCTCTATGTGCCTATATGGCCAGAGTCCTGTCCATTGTGGATCTAAAAAATACCATCTCAAGTTCAATTATAAAGACAAGAGAAATCAAATTTTCTGCAGTAAACCTTATTTCTGAATTCGGTTATTATAGAATATTTATTTTTCTACATTTTACAGATGGAGGTTTATCACATTTACAATATCTTGAGATATACTTTTATTACATTTTATATATCATGAGATATACTTTTAATAACGTTACAGTACTAAGTTTTAATTATTCGTTGATGATTCTTCAGAGGGAGAACCTGAGCTTCTTATTACTTTCGAGGGGAGGCATGCCGGGAACAAGCATACAAGTTTACAATAGTTATATGCAGTAATCATTTATGGAGTAAGCATTTTATCGAGTAATAATTTAACAAGTATTCATTAGTCGTGCTTCATGATGTCTGCTTACCATTGAATCCGAAGACCGAAGTCGCTAAACCTTAAGGATATACCATAGTGTATGGCACTTGCCAGTTCTGTGGAAATCATTATCGTAAACAATGGTTGATGTTAAATTCTTGTTGTTAAGTCAGGTACTCTGTTCACTATGTTCCTTCGCCGATGAATCTTCAGAGGAAGGAATCGGTCTACTTAAGTACTTGTCGGTCAGCGTAGTCAGAGAAGTCAACCATTCGTTGCTAGCTGCTTTTGAAAAAAAACTCTTCACCAGGACAATAGTGGTGATGTTCTAGGTCTCCACTGTCCAATGGTTAGTGATTCAACAACAATATCAATCCCGAAGATAGAAGAATAGTATCAATACGATGACTAATACTATGGGAACTACACCAACTGATTTAGAAAGAGTGTCTTCACCTTACTTGAAGAAACTCTTGACTAAGAAACAAATCCTGCCTCCTGAATATGATGATACAGTATTGAAGGCTTTACATCAACAGGTTACTAATTCAATGATACTGATTCAATGGTTACTGATTCAATGGTTACTGATTCAATGGATACTACTACTGATTCAATGGAATGGGAAGGTGTTGAATGGCCATTGTTGGGATTGGACGGCGTAGGCTCAAAATACCTCAATAGGTAGAGGACTAGGGAAGGTGGGTCTTACAGTTATAGTAGTATAGTGTAGTGTGTAGTAGTATAGTGTAGTGTGTAGTAGTATAGTGTAGTGTGTAGTAGTATAGTGTAGTGT
>NKZK01000664.1:0-31811 GCA_002370145.1 [Candida] ipomoeae
GCCTTGTTGTTGACGTGAAGATTCTCTGCAGAAGTGAATGCGAGAACAAACTCAACGAGTACTTGGCTTACTTGAGACTAGTGGTGAGTGTGGACAAACAAGAGTCCATGAGATTCGAGGAGATCGACAACAATGACAGAGTCACTGGTACCTACAGACTGGCTCCTGCCTTTGTTGAAGTTTCTCAAAATGACGTGGCCCAAGACCTGTCGCTGATTGTACTGGAACCCTGTACCAGTCAGCTTTCGCGCCTACAAACAGTGGTGAGAGCACAGGATACCTTGATGAGCCAATGCAAGAAGAAGTTCTTGGCTCAGTTCAATATCCATGACAGGATTGAGGACTACCTCAAATGTCTCCTTGAGAACGTCCAATCTACTGGCAAAGAGTTTGTGAAGATATGCCTTGAAATGGCTACAGACAATGCAGACTGCGACAAGTATGATGACTACGAGCACAGACTCTGTGCAATGATGGAGGACTTGGACACAATGGAGAAGATGGACCACAGTGCTAGAAATAGCATTGACAAGATCAAGAATGGTTTCTCTGTGACTCTTAAGAATGTGATCCAAGGCCACACTGATGCCTGTGCCATGAAGCAGAAATACATGGACCAGTTCCATAAAGTATGGATACAAGCACTGGACTCTGGGCCACTAACCCCCAACCAATTAAAAAATATGATTGGCTGTGCTGGTCTTGAAACCCAGAAGGGTTTCTTAGACGAGTGTCTCCATTTGCGAGCCCATGAGGTCTTGCTGCAAAAAATGGACCGTCTCACTGCTCTCCACAGAGTAGTGAGCCGTGCACGCGAACTGTTGCAACTCACCTATACTCAAGTGACTCTGCGCTTCGTGACTCACATTTACGAGTCTCACGGAGTGAGAAGACAATAGGGTCTTTATGACTATGGACTTCTCAATGACTATTGAGACTGACTGACAATGACTGACAATGACTGACTGACAATGACTACTGACTGACTGAATGAATGAATGCAATGAATGAATGCAATGAAGACTGACTATCTTCATTGTTAAAGAAGAAGAACAAAAGAAAAAAACAAAAGAAAAAAAAAAAAGAAAAAAGAAAAGACTGGAACAATGGAGGAGGTGATCGAATACTTATGACTACTAACTGATATAGCGGATGAAAGTGAGATATTTGGCAAAGGCAATTGCTTACTTGCGATTAGTGATGCTCTGAACGTATCCGGTAATGAACCCCATGCAAGCCTCTGGATTGTGAAGATGTAATGAACCCTTAGAAGTGGGATTGTGACATCGTGTAATGAACCTTGGCCAGCTGGACGGGATTGTGAAAGATACAATTAAGTCCATCATAAATTAAAAGGAAGCAGCTGCCTTTCCAATTACTCAACTAGAGTCTGCTATAGAAGCAAATGGCCATGACTATGACAAAGCCGCTGAAATCGAACCAGAAAAAAAAATGTCGCTAATTAGTTGCTAATAGTTGCTTAGAAATTAAAAGATAAAAAGAAGCAATTGTAGTAGTAGTAAGTAGAACTAGACTAATGACTAGAATCACTGACTGTAGATCCCTTCGAGTTCTCGAGCACATGGAGCCTCACTAACTGTTATCACTCAAATGAACTCTGAGGAAGACATGCTCAGTGTCGCTAGGTTCATGATCAAGATTGAGAATCGTTCTGGGTATGACTTTTCAAACATAATCATACCGGCACAAGTGCTGAAGCACCTTTTTTCAATTAATTGAGCTGGAAACCGAGACATTGGAAGACTCTAGCTTGATAAATCTCTATTGAAAATTGAGATTAGCTTCATATGTGTCGTTAAATGCATTGGAATCCCAAATACTTTTAAATGTCTTGGATAAGATGAATTCCTCACATCTTACGAACTCTATATTACTCAGTGGTTTGAGGGGTGTCACTTTGAATCTTGCTATCTCGGTCATGAGTCAATCTGATGAGCTTCCTAGGATATTACAGATAGTCAAAAACACTGTTGAAAAGTCGAAGCAATCGATCGAGTATATTGCCAGTCTTAAGACTTTAGTCGATGCATGGCCCGAGCATAATAATAAGTGCATAGAATCCGACTTCAACTTTATCAGCACTCAATTAGCTTCGAATCTCAGAGCCCCAAACAAAAGGCTCAGATGTGGTACAATAGATTGTTTAGCGTCCATTTTTTCCACCCTTTAAAAAATAAATCCATGGACTTAGAAATCAACCAGTTAAGTTTCGGTAATACAAATTCAAGTAGGCCGATGCTATCATGAATTTTAAGCTTCCACTATAAAAACATCCACGCTTTCAGTGATTACCTTTCAGAAACTACTTGCTTTATTCTTCTTAAATGATCCAATATAATCAATCTACGCCAATAATCAATCCACGTCAATCTTCAATCTACAACTTTCGTTTTCTTTCGGTATTGATATATAATGCAATTATTGTTCGAAAATGCCTCTGCCGACACCCAAGGCATTCACAGTTTGAGACAAAGGTCTCCTCTTCCACACATCCCAGAAACCCTGCTCTGGCAATTCTTCAGTGTTGGCAGCAGCAAACTTAAAGTCTTGTCCTGCAGAAGACGTCGATTGAGCCCAAAGAAGCTGCTCTCCAAGTGCTGAGATACAAGCACCGGCCAATCCACCCATAATTTTGTGCTTGGCGGGAATCTGCTTGAAAGCAACAGTAAGCGTGGCAACATTTCCGGCGGTCACCGCCCAAAAAGTGTTCCATCCATCGTTTTTCTCTCTTAAGTTGGAAATCATTCCCTTCACAGCCACAGTAACCGTGGCGAAGCCGGTGACGGCCAAGGGCAAGCCCACTTTAAATGTAGTTCTCTTCCAGATGTACAACCATCCGTAAGCACCCACGGTGGAGTAGAAACCCAACTTGAACACCTGCAAAGTCTTTTTCTTGGTGTCTACTGGCTCCCACTTGGGGTAAGGGTACGCGCTGAGAAGGTTTGAAAATGGCGTTGGCCACTTGTTGGTGGAGTCAGGGTATACTCTCTTGACTTCCTCTGCCATTATGTCTTGTTTTGGATATGGAGAATAGATCTGAGACCTTGATATTGGAGAACCAATCAAGTTAATGGGAAAAAATCATGGTGCGCGCAGTACCCATACACCCGTACACCGGAACAAGCTCCCACCGCAGACACTACACACTTAACACTTGTGAATATTTAAGAATACCGGAGATCAAGAAGAGTTTTGGAATTCAGGTTTAAGGAAGGAAGCGTAATGGACTTTTCTGGATGTAAACCGGTTTCTTCTATTGAGTGAACTTTTTAAAAAGGTGGTCCTGCATATAGGTGTAACCAGATTTCAGAGCAGAGTTTTACATAATTGTATGGTCATAACGTGAAATTCATTAGAGTTCTCGGAATTAATCAATGATTTGTCTGTGCAGCTATAAGGCTGTATTTCTGGCCTGATCGAAAAGATTTATTTTTCCGGGTAGTGCGATGCACATAAATTGGTACTTTCTTCTAGCTGAATCTGGAATTTCGAAAAAGAGTAGGGGATTATGTTTACCGTAGAGGGCAAATATGTGTGGTTAGTAGAGACTAGAGAGTAGCGTACTCTGTGGATATAGTAGAGACGAGAGTAATATATTGCTATAGTAAAAAGTAGATTATCTTGTGGTCATATGTTCATAGTTGAGATCACAGAGCAGAGAGTAGAAACTAGAGCACTATGTTTATAGTAGAGAGAGAGAGACTAGAAACTAGAGACTAGCAACTAAAGAGTAGATACTACAGAGTAGAGATAGACACTACATACTAGAGTTGTATGTGAATTAGAGCGTAGAGAACATAGTATTAAAGTAGGCTTGGGACGACATAGAGTTTTCTCGATTATTTAACCTTACAGTGGTCCATCATCTCCCGTTACCTCTCCGTCATTCTCTCCCAAGTCAGTCTAATAGTAAGACCAGAAAGCCTCTAAAGCCTACAAATACTGCATATATGAGGAGTATATACCATTAATCTCGTTTGTTGGTCACCTGACCATTGGAACGTTCTGTTGTAGAAGAAGAAAAAAAAGAGATTAAGAGCAAAAATTAAGGGCAAATCAGAAAAAAAAATCACAACACAAGATTTAAAACCAAGAAAACAATAAAATAAAGAAACTATCAAAATAAAGATCAAATTACAATATAGGAATCTCCAGAATGTTATGAGTCGTAAGAATATAAAATTTTCGGACGAATCATTAACATCACGATATAGAAGGTGCACAGCAAAGGGTACAACTTCTTGTGTGAGAGGTAGCACTCTGATGCACCACGTGACCCCAATACCCGTACTTCGCTTCTGATTCCATGACTAAACTAGAACAAAGAAGAAAAAAGAAATTATTTTTAATCTACCCAAAACACACATCCCTTATTATCCCAAAAGGGAAGCAAGCGATAGCAGCAGGTTGTAGCAGATGGTGATCCTACACACAACCGCACCCCAGGAACATGTACGGATGCGAACGCACTCTGAAAATTTTCATTGGTAATCCTTCATTTTCATTGGCAATCTTTCATTTTCATTGACAATCTTCATTGCACCCCCTCTCCAATGAACAAAGGACTCACATTTGCCTCCGTCTTTGCGGTCGGGCTTCTTTCATATGCCGCATATTTCGATTACAACCGTAGAAACTCGCCTGCTTTCAGAAAACAATTGAGAAAGAGCAATGTGCAAGAAAAGAAGCAAGCAGCTAAGGCCCAGGAAGAATCCAGAAAATCCAAGATGCTCGCCGTCAAGGAGGTGTTGATCCAGGATTTGGCCAAAAACCCCATTCCAAGCGACGAATCCAAGGAGGAGTTTTTCATGGAGCAGGTCGCTACTGGAGAACAGTTGGCCAACAACGAAAGCACGAAAATCAACGCGGCCTTGTGTTTCTACAAGGCTTTGGCCGTGTACCCCAACCCCACTGATATCATGGGCATATACCAGAAAACCGTGCCCGAGGACGTTTACGAGTTGTTGGTGATGATGATTGCCATTCAACCTCCAGCCACCATGTCTGGAATTATTGGAGGAGCCGCAGGTGTTTCGGGCGCTGCCGCCGCTGCTGCTGCTGCCAAGGAAGTCAAGCCTTCTGAGGTGGACTTGGATTAATGAATGATGAAGTCTATGTACATATACCGTTTATTATAGATAAATGCTGATAAGCCAGACCAACAATCCACTTCAAGAACTGGCCAAAAATTCAGCCGAGGCTTTTTTTAAGCGTAGAAGAAGACCTAGTTAATCGTAGAGGGTCTATATCCCAAGAAAAGGGCCACATGATCCGAACAAGTACTTGGTGGATGCAGACAATCTGTTGAAGAAACCTCTAACCAAGTTGTTGGACATGAAGGTCATGGTCAACTCGTCGTTGTACTTGTAGTTGACCTTGTACAAGGACCACTCAGATGGGTCGTACATGTTCTTCCAGAACCATGGGATGGCAGTTTCTCTAGTCTCTTCGTTAGAGTAGATTCTTTTCCACTCGTCCAAAGCTTGCTTAGGCTTACCGTTTAGATTCTCTATTCCCTTTCTGTTGATAGCTTGATAGGTCTAAAATAGTTTTTGCTTTAGATATTACCTCCTTAAGTACTACTAGTGCCGTATCATCATTCTTAACCAATTTTAAAACTTTTATTAAGCTTTTGTTGTCTACACCAGGAGTATAGGCACCATTAGTTTCCATTAATAAATTAACAGAATGAATTTTATAAAGCAAACTCTCTAAGTTAGATTTAGCTTCTAATAGTATAGGTTTCCCATAATGATCATTCTTTCTTTTTTATATTAGGTTTCTATCTATTTTATATTGAATATTCTCTATTTCATTATCTTTCAGATTAAAATCAGAAGAAAATTGGTTTATCGTTTTGATAGCTAGTAAATAATTACTTAATTCTACATAATGATTTAACTTACTCTTGAAGTGCAACATCAAGGGTAGGTCATTTCTTATCATTAAGATTACTTATGGCCTGGGGAACTAATAATTGTTCCAACTCTCCTTTATTTCTATATAACTTATTTATATTATCGGGGTAGTTAATCTTCCCTTCTCATATAGATAAATTACTAGTTGAATAATCCCTACGAGTTATTAATTTTTCATATAAACCAAGGTTTAGTAGAGTATTTGACATTCTATTATTAGTAGAATCTAATTTACTGAAGTAATTAATACTTCCATAAATTCCTCCCTCACATTTATTTACGCTTCATAAATATTCTCCATTGTAGTGTTATGTTCTGGATACGTCCAGTACTCTGTTTTAGTGTGTTTAGTATGTTTATTCGCCGATGATTCCTCAGAGAGGAACCATCGCACCTTATATAGACTGGTTCGGCATAGAGGAATAGAGGTCGTATTGAGAGCCGAAGGCCGCTCAATATCTGATCGACCAGTGCAGGGTTTCAACATCCACATGGGTAGTACACTACCCATGGAGGATCTAACATGTAGGATGATATAACCTTTTTAGGAGTTATATCTTCTATATTCCTCCCCGAAGGGGGGATCAATATCTGCCCGCCGAAGGTGGGCCCATATTCATGTTTTTTCCTTTATTGAATTCACTAATTGTAAATTTTATCTGTTGCTGAGAGTACTTCGTTCCTATATTTTTCTCGTTGATCATTGGTAGAGTTATCTGACTAAGACTCGCATTCCTTTCGGACCAATATATTTTAAATAGATGCGTTAAGAAAGTCAACAGATTTCTTTTTCAACAGATAAAGCTCGCTGTGTTCACTAATTGTAAATACCTCAATAAACAGATTTGCTTAGCTATTCCTCTATAAGTAGACTAGCTCCTCTGAGTGCCCTATAAATTGAGATCACGTGCCCCCAGTCGCGTGACCAGCTACCTTACGCATTGACTCATATACCCACCCCAACCATCCATCCATCTCTCCATCTCTCAACAACATGTCTGTCAACGTTGCCATCATCGGAGCCGGAGTCGTGGGCTCTGCATTCATTAACCAGCTTAAGAATTTGAAGTCCGCCATCAAATTCAATGTAGTGTACTTGGCCAGATCCTCCAAGGAAGCCGTGATCTCCCAAGACTACCAGCCAATTGACTTGGCCAGCTTTAAGACCGCCTCTGCCTCGCCTGTGTTGCCCTTGGACGACTTGGTGAGTTTCTTGAAGCGTTCGGGAAAACCCACGCTTTTGATTGACAACACCTCCAACTCTACAATTGCTGATTACTACCCAACTTTCATTAAGCAGGGAATCTCCATTGCTACGCCCAACAAAAAGGCGTTTTCCTCGGACTTGAAGACTTGGAATGAGATCTTTGATAACTCTGCTGTTCGTGGCGCCGGTTTGGTCTACCATGAGGCCAGTGTGGGTGCAGGCTTGCCTATCATTGGCCCTTTGAGGGATCTTGTAGCTACTGGTGACAAGGTGGAGGTGATTGAGGGTATTTTGTCGGGCTCGTTGTCGTACGTCTTCAATTCCCTTTCTACCAGTGAACCATCAACCACTAAATTTTCTGACGTGGTTAACACTGCGAAGGAATTGGGTTACCTTGAGCCAGATCCAAGGGATGACTTGAACGGAATGGACTTTGCCAGAAAAGTGACGATTTTGGCCCGGATTGCTGGCTTCGAAGTGGAGTCGCCTTCTTCGTTTGCGGTGGACTCGTTGGTGCCAAAGGACTTGGAAGCTTGTGCTACGGGTGCAGAGTTTTTGGAGAAGTTGCCGCAATACGACGCTGACTTCCAGAAGAGAAAGGACGATGCTTTGAAGGAAAACAAGGTCTTGAGGTACGTGGGTAAGGTGGACTTTAAGCAGAACAAGGTGTCGGTGGGCATAGCCAAATACGACTTTGACCATCCTTTTGCATCGTTGAAGGGCTCCGATAACGTGGTTTCTTTCACTACCAAGAGATACCCCAACCCATTGATTGTGCAGGGTGCTGGTGCTGGTGCTGAAGTCACTGCCCACGGTGTTTTGGCGGATGCGCTCAAGATTGCCGAAAGAATTGCCAACTAAGACTTTTTACCATCTTGAAGTGGATTCCTACGTTATATTTACGTGAATTCGATGTGGATTTAAAGTTAATTTAACAGATATTTGACGTATGTATTGAAGGCGGAATAGATTCAACAAGCAATTAAATCCAACCTAGATATTTAGAGTTAAGTAGAGCTTAATGTGGAGAAAAAGTGAACCTAGCTAAACTCAAGATTCAACGTGGGCTATTGTGAATTCTATTGTATATACCAGACGTCGGACTGCTACAACCAACCAAATAGCACTCCGATCACATGCCATCCACGTATGCAGCGTCGTAGTCTTCGCTTAAGTACTTCATGGAGTCACGGAACAATTGCCTTAAGAACTCCTCATCTTTGCACGAGTCTCTGAACTTTAACATCACCTGTTGAGAGTCCAAAAACGAGTTGTCCGAGGATTCCGAAACCAAATTGACCATGGTGCTGAGCCGAGAAATATGGATATTGTTGGGGGCCAAGAAAAACTCTCCGTTCTCCCTTAGCTCCACGATATACGCTCCTGTCTTGTGGATGAACTGCGCATATTTGAACTGCGATTTGCCCCAGCTGTAGCAGATTTCAATGGAGTCTTTGGCGAAGAACGAGGTGCCTCTGTTATCGAGCAAAAAGTCCGCCACCTTGAGGAAATGCAAGTGAAAGTAGAACTTGTTGGACCGAAGGATCTCACAGTTTTTGAACTCATCATCGGTGAGGGGGTTGACAGCCAACTTTAGGTCCACAAACGAGTGAAAAGGGCTTGTTTCGGGAATCGTGCAGAGCTCCCGCCATGGAGTCTCGATTAACTTGAGCCCATACCTTTCGCAAAACCTCGACCACCCAATAATCGTCTCGTCAATAAATTTCATGCTAGTATTGAGCCATTGGAGACGGATGTGATAGCAGTGCTCTGGGTTGTGCACGCTATCGTAGTGGATATCAATCAACTCGGACCGGAAGGACTTGCCGAGCGGGTCGCAGTTGTACTTGACCTGCTTGCTGATCAAGAACCGCTTCTTCTTGCGGAGTTTCTGCGAGTCACTGAGGGAAGACGACTCACTGTGCTCTTGCACTAGATGCAGAGAAAGCGTCTTCCGAAGCTCGATGCTTTCGTTTGGCAATTGAGAATGCATGATGTTGGAATCCACAGAGTTGTTTCGGGTACCGGATGGCGTAGAAGAAGCCAAATTATTCAACTCTTTTTCACTGGCTTTTTTTGAATTTTCTGGATCGCCCTCTCTCTTACTTTCCCTCTCCCTTTCTTTATCTTTGTCTTTGTCTTTTTCCTTCAAATCTTTGTCCTTTTCCTTCTCTTTTTCCTTTGAATCCTTGTCATTCTCTCTTCCCTTTCGATTCGGCTTGAGGTCTTTTTCGTCCAGAGCCCTTTTCCGAAACCAGCCTTTTGAGGGCCCCGTCTTCTTGATATATGCATTATCCACGTAGTCTCTTGTAAACTCATAGAAGTAGTGGCCGTCTAAAAACCCGTGCCGCTCCTCCACATGGCTAAAAAGCCCCTGATCCATGAGCTGCTGGCCATACTCTGTAGCCACCTCTCTCTCCTCAAGGTCCTCGAAAGACTTCACCAACCACGTGACCAAGTCGCTGCCCAAGAAACAGTGGGGGTGCATTTTGAAATGCCACGTGCGGTCCACAAGTTTGATTCCTCCCGGAGCCTGCAACTCCGTTGCCAACTGGCTCAAGCGGATGTTCATATTGAACCGCAGTCCAATCAAAAGCGAGTTGGTGGGTTTCTGACCCGAGAGGTCGAAGTACTCGGCCTGCTCATGGAGGAAATCATGGAGGTTTCCTGTGTAGAAGTTGATTTCTGGCAAGACCTGACGCTTGGGGTCTTTTGCTTCCTTGTTTTCTTCGTGACGGCCTTTCTCGATGAGCGTGATTAACTTTCGAAGTCCTTCGAGTCTGATTTCCTCATCACTGAGACGTTCGTTGTTAATGTGGTACGCATTCAGCGAGATCTCGCACGGCAAGATCACAAACTTCATCTTGTGCAACTCCTTACTCGAGTCTTGGAGTGCATCTTCATAGCCTGCTAGCAACTGATCGTATTGATTCCAGTTAAGGCTTCCTGGGTGCGGTTTTGCAGTGTCGATTTGTGACGGTGAAAACTCGTCTGCATACCGGGTCCTTATCGAGGGAACACTGATGTTGCGGGAGCCCAAATTGATTGTGTTTTTTTGCAGTGTATCGGCCTGTTTTCGGAAAAGCTGCACGTTCAAAGAACCATTGTAGTCGTAGAAAAGCCTGTGGATCTCCTCGTTCAATGAGAGGTAGATCCGGACACCCGTACAGTCGCCTGAAGGGAAGCACTTGACAATGCCCTCCGGGTATCCACCCGACTTTCTCTGTGCCTCCACAGCCTTCACTCTGTCTCCGTAGCAAACCTGGAAACCTATCGCTAATCGCAAACGGATCATCTCGCGCATCAAGTCCTTGGTAGACTTGAGGTTCAAGCGATTTTCCAGGTTGAGCGAAACCACGTAAATCTGGAAAATGTAGTCGGAATCGATTTCAGCATTGGTAGGGAATAACGTTGTACCGATGGGGAGTGCTGCAGGAGCCTTCAACGACCGCCAGCGGAACATCTTTCGGCGAATGTTTGGGGGGAGCACGTCCAGCCACCGAGAACACGACGTATCACGAGCCTGCGGTCTAGAAGGGTTCTTGACCACCATCCAATATGGGTTATTTTGGTCACGTTCTGCCATTTCGAGCTCGATGGCAGAAGCTCGGGATTCGCTTTTGGCCTTGGGTTCGGCTTCTATTCTCTTACCAAGGCCAAGAGTCGATGTTTGGGAGGCGGATTTTTGAAGAGTAATCGATTTGGGAGCCAAGGAGTTTCCAGAGCGAGAGGTTCCGAGCCGAAAGTTTCCAGGAGCCCTTCCAGCAAGAGATTGGAGATGGAACTTCGACCCGGATCGCGATGTAGTCTCATTGGATCTTAAAAATGGAACCCTGAGCTCTTCCCCACTCTCCTTGGAGTACTTTTCTTCGCCATCCTTGGTATGCTTTTCTTCGCCGGCCTTATTCAAGGTATATAATGACGATAATGCAGAATTGGCCATGGACGTGTTGGTGACCAAGCCGTTCACACTAGTATTTGTGACCAACCCGTCTACCGAAGTGTTTGGCAAGTTCAAGGCATTCAAATTCAAGCGGTTCAAGCTCAAGTTCTGACTGCTGGAAATGGAATTGGCCCTGGAGCCTGCATCCATGCGAGCCTCGGGTTTGAGAAGCGAAAGAGTGGCATCGTTGATATCGATCTTTTTCTTGTTGTTTCTCCGGGAAACAGGCCGAAAAAGCTCATCATCGTAAGTATCCATGGCCTCCACAACGGGCACGTGGTCCTTGAAGTTGAGACGGCTCAATTGGATATCCTTCAATTCGTTTTCCATGAGCCCCATCATCTGCAACTCGTAGATTTTGCACCTAGAAACCCACTGTGACGTGCTATTTTTAGCGGCTGCGAAGAACGAAACGTCACACCATTTCGGCACCACATGGCAAATTTCACCACCAACGTCCTTGTACCTGAATAAAGGCACAGTATGCAATGGGGGCTGCGAGAGGCACACGATATCCAACGCACAATCCAAGCTGAACATTTTCCTGGAAGTTTCAAGCATGAGATCGTAGTCCACATCAAATAGGCCTGTTCCTGGCGAGATCACCACCAAGTGGTTGACCGAGTGGCGGAGGTCGGTGTCCTTATTTTTGTCTGTGGCCTGTACCAATGCCAAATTGATTGCCTCGAGCAAGTTTCCCTTGACGGCAGGACACGGTTCACCCTGGATGGAACAAGTCTGGCCACTTTCCCGGTGCAAAAGAATATCTCTCTTGAAATTTGCAAACTCAAGCCGAAGATTAGCCATGATCTTATCCCAAATGAACACACTGACCTGATCCACAACCACGTGGTAGTAATCCTGACACTTTCTAGGCCTCTCACCATGGCCAAGCGAGATCCATGGCGAGTCCGTAAGGTCCACACAAGTGAACAACACGATGGTGATGGCATGGTGAGACGCCTGCGCCCGCCATTTCTTGAAGATCATGGGGAACAAGTTATTGACGAGCTTATGAAACATGATCTCGCCATTCTCCTCGAAATGCCACATTTCCCGCGCCAACTGGATGAGAAACACCATCTTTCCACTTTCACTGCGGAACACCACGTTGGTGCGCTGCCCAATGTAACCACTGGCCACCTTCCGTCCATCCTTAAAAAGAACCCGCACAAGCCCCACGCGGCTGCCCAAGTAAGAGAGCCGCTGGTCTACATGGCAACACGTGCCCACAAGCAGAGACGAGAGGTTCCACTGCAGGTCACGTGAGAAATTCACATCTTTCAAGTACACCTCCACGGTATCCAACTCCACGGCAGCCACGTTTTCCACACGCCGCACCACCACTGCTGTGCGCGGCAGGAGCCCGAGCACTTTCTGGAGACTGGAGTTGAGCGAAATGGATTTCTGCTTAGCGTTTTTGAGAACAAAATTGGCCTCAAACACCCGGAACACGAACGGCTTGCCTTGTTTTTTCGCCGCCACCATTTCGTAAACTTCACCTGCCCGAAGTCCCGTTGATGCGGAATCCACTACAATTTCCTCGGAATATGCTCCATATTCGTGGTACCAGAGCATTAAAGGAATCTCGGATACCGGTTTGGACGAGTCCGATACACTTTCAGAGCTTTCCTTCGAATACCCTCGCTCCCTGGGCTCAATTCTGGCCTTATTAACTCTCTCGGGAGGTCTTTCGGGAAGTCTGTCGGGCCGTCCCGCCCTTCGGCCCACCACCAATGTGGTGCCGACATTATTCATGTTTCCGCTAGTAATATTACCTTTGCGCTCGCTCATGTAGCGGGGGGTGGGCAATTTCACGTTCTGCCGTAGATACTGTGAGAGATCATCGTCATGGTGTTTCTTGGCATATCTTGCATGCTGCATTACGTTTCTAAGAGCAGCTTCACCACGGTACTTGGAGGTGGAGTTGGGTGCTACTCTTGATGTGCGGCACTCACCCAGGACTGCACATAGGCCCACATCCATATATATACATGTATAATCAAATTGACTTCGTTTACTGCTTGATCTTTATGTTAAATTCAGCTCTTATAAACCCATGTGTGATATACTTGATTTTTGGCATGATTTTTGGATTGATTTTGGTATGATTTTTGGCTCTTGAGTGTAGCTTGTTCCTGGATATAACCAGTGATAGCTTAATCGGTTGGCACCATTGAATTGATGGATTATTGTATTCATAATATTCAAATGGTAGATATTCTATTGATTGCATTCCGTTGTTGGTGCCCGTATATATGCAATGTGATAACTTATTCAAAACGCCACTTTCTGAACAACGCTTCTTCGATTCTCACAATAAGTCATTTCTGAATTAATTTTGGAACATATCTTGTTTCAATAGTAGCTTCTTTTGAATTATAAATCAGCCAATGATAAATGAATCCAATGATAAATGAATCCAGTGATAAATGAATCCAGTGATATTGGACTATAGTTCATTTCGAAATTGTAAGTCCTCAAGAGAGTTAGCTCTATCTTGAGAACTCATTCCACGATTTCATAATTCAGTTTCTCAATTGTAACTCAATCCTGAAGAAAAGTCGTATCATTAATTAGCCCACCTTGATAGTGCAATAGCTCAATTATTTTATAACTCACTCTTGAATAATGGCTTAATCCCAACTCTTTCCTCATTGGACCGCGCTTGGCTTCACGTACTCCCTTAGGAAGTAGCCGTGAAACCTTGAGTCTTCAGCCAATTCTGGGTGGAACGATGTTCCCAAAGTCTTCCCCTGTCTGACAGCCACCACGAGCCCACTTTCTAATGCATACAACACCTCGACCGGCTCTTTGTTTGTAGCAGGAAAGCTGATAGTCACGCCCTTGGCCGGAATATTGGCGGGCCCAACCGATTCTCGTGCTGGCTGCAGGATATTGATTGCATTCACGACCGGTGCCCGTATGAACACTGCCTGGAACAGAGCAAGCCCTGAGGCAAACAGGCTAAAGTCGCAGGTCTGTTCAAACAGATCTATCTGCCTGCCAAACGCATTTCTGATCACGGAAATGTCGAGTCCGCCAAGACACTTTTGCTCCGGCTTCCCGTTATCGATCTGACTGCTGAGGAAAATCAAGCCAGCACAAGTGCCCCACACGGGTTTTTTGGCGCAGAAGTCCCGGAGTTCGTCCAAAAGTCCGTTTCTTTCAGCAATGTACGAAATGCTAGTAGACTCTCCCCCTGGAATGACCAAGGCATGGCATTTTCGGAGCTCCTCTGCGGTTTTGACCTCTGCGAATTCGAGCCCCAAGTGCTGAAGATCTTGGTCTTTAGCAGCCTCTTCTAGGCATTCAATATGTTCGATAAAGGCTCCCTGGAGGGCAAGCACACCAACGATCATTAGTGATCAGAAATCAACAACCAATGAAATCAGAAAAAAAGAGTGAAATCAGAAAAAAAGAATCAAATCAACAGTCAATGTTGACAATAAAAACGAGTGAGATCAACGAATTGGGGATGGTATTGTCTCAAATCAACGCTCGAATTTAATGACTCGAATCAACAGTCAAAGATCAACGCTCAATTGAAAATGAGTGAAAATGAGTGAAAATGAGTGAAAATGAGTGAAATCCCGAATAGCTTCATTTTTGCGCTTCTTCTGAGTCATCGTCATTCACCCGTGATTTCCCGAACACAATAGGAGTGCGCCAGAAAGCCGCGGGACACATCGGAGCAAATCAGCCAACTGGACAGCAGCTGGGCACGCCAGCATGTGAACATGATGACCAATGATCTGCATATGGGCAATGTTCGCACGTTGACTCAATAGGATTGCGCCAAGTCACCAGCGCAAAGACGCTATTTTGTGAGCAATTTAATGACTCACGGGTTCCTCTGGACCATTTTCCTGCATGTACGCGGCCAGTTTCTCCGCGCTAAAGACGCCGCTCCATCCCCAATCCACTGGCTCCATATGCAGGTTAATAATACCCCATAAATACGTGGCATAGGCTAAATATCGTCCAATAAAATTCGACACCAAAAAAGTTTGAATAAACTTTAGACGAGTCAGTTTCTGCCGAACCAAACTTTTGATAAACCTTGAAAAGTTTTCCAGCCGAAAAACCTCAGTTTTGAACCAATAAAGAAGCGAAAATGAAAGACAGCAAAACCAATCTCGGGTTGGCCCAAATGTTGAAAGGCGGAGTCATCATGGACGTCGTCAACGTGGAGCAGGCATTGATTGCTGAGAAAGCAGGCGCATGTGCCGTGATGGCGTTGGAGCGTATTCCCGCTGACATGAGGGAATCAGGACAAGTCTGCAGGATGTCGGATCCCGCCATGATACGGGATATCATAGAAGCTGTTTCCATCCCTGTGATGGCCAAGTGCCGGATCGGCCACTTTGTCGAAGCACAGGTTCTCGAGCAATTGGAGGTGGATTACATTGACGAATCCGAGGTCTTAACGCCTGCGGACTGGACCCATCACATTGACAAGACCAAATTCTCTGTGCCATTTGTGTGTGGAGCCAAGGATCTTGGCGAGGCTTTGAGAAGAGTCAACGAAGGAGCCTCCATGTTGCGGACCAAAGGAGAGGCAGGAACTGGAGACATCTCTGAAGCAGTCAAGCACATCCACAAGATCAAGGAGCAAATCGACGAAGTGTTAAAGCTCAAGGGCGATGACTTGGCTATCGAAAACGCCGCCTTCGAATTCCGCGTGGACCAGAAACTTGTCCGTGACTTGATCGACAACAATGGAAAGCTTCCAGTGGTGAACTTTGCTGCAGGGGGTGTGGCCACTCCCGGTGACGCTGCCCTTTGTATGCAATTAGGATGTGACGGAGTCTTCGTGGGGTCGGGAATTTTCAAGTCGGAGAATCCTGAAAAGTTGGCCAAGGCAGTGGTGGATGCTGTGACCCACTATAAGGACGCAAAGAAGATCTTAGAGGTGTCCGAGGGCTTGGGACAATTGATGTTTGGAAAGAGCATCGACACCATCTCCAGAGAAGACAGATTAGCTTTCAGATAATTATACATATTCTTCCTTGTGATTTTCAAGATCTCAAGAAAAACTTAGACTTGTCAATATCTAAAAAGACCCTTGACAGAACGTGGAATTCCTGCCATGTTATTAATTCAGGAAGAGACGTAGACTTTTCATTTAAGAAAAATAAAGCAAACTTGGCATCATATAACCTGAACAATGAAAGAGAAATTTTCATCTCATCATCTCAAAAAATCTCAAAAATCCTTTATCTCAAAAATCCTTTATCACAAAAATCCTTTATCTCAAGAAAACCTTGGATAAAACGTCGTAGACATGCTGGCTATTTTGGTCAAGCGTAACAATTTCCTTGACAAACCGAGATAAGTCTTTTGGTGCCGACTCCGAGATGCCCAAGTCTTCTGAGCACACAAACAATTTATCAGGCCTGAGGTTCTTGAGGATGCTAAAGTAGCCGTCAATATTGGAGCACTTCAAAAGCTTGTAGTTATGAGTAATTGATTGAGGCAAGGTTCCAGTGTCCTCGAGCTCGATTCTCTGCTCGAGATCGTCAATGGAAAGATATGGAGGGAGGATGAAGGTGACGTTGTGGGCCGAGAGAAGAATATCTGCAAGAGGCAAGTCAGATCTCAAGATGGAGTGCAGCAACGTCAAAGCGATGGATTTCTTGGGGTTGGCGATCTTTACGCCAGACATGGTTTCCAGCTCCACCTCCACCTCTTCCTCGTCCTCGTCCTCGTCCTCTTCTTTCTTGCTGAATATATCATAGGCCTTGTATGCCACAGCAGCAAGCGAGGCCACGGCCAAGGCCGCAATGTAGACTTGAGGAGTTTTTCTTCTGGCCATAATCAAGGACTCTCCAAAGTAATAGAGAAAATTGCGCTTTTGCTTGTGAACCGGTTTGATTTAACTGCAAGAAAAAATCAATATTGTGGGAAACAAGAAATGCCGCTTCTGCTCGTTGAGTGTGGATGGAAGTGAAATATCGTGCGCGTTTTCGGGGTATGTTATGAAGCGCAAGAGTGAGTTTGCATGCGCTTAGTACGCCGCGATCTTGTGGGGAAGCGAGAAATCGGCTTTTTTCCCCAAATTTGGGTCGTGGCTGCAATTCTCAAAATACACCCCACCCACAAAATACACCCACCAGTATGTATTTAAACAGATGAAACAGCGGCAAATAAGGCCACTTGGACGCCGAACAGTTAGGCAAATGAAACTCATAAGTCAGTACAAATGAAGCGGATAAGTCAGTACCAATTAGGCAATTTCAAGCACCAATTAGGCAACTTTAAGCACCAATCCATTTTTGCACTTAAGCAAGTAGGCTGCCATTAGGCAGCTAGTAGGTTAAGAAGCCGACCAACAGTTCGAATTAAAGAGCCTTTTGAGCTTTAATATTTCATGGTATCCGTAAACTGAAATGCATTTATAAGTTATCTCGATCCGTCGGGAAGTCTTGTAAAAGTTGGTTATTGGATTTTGGTTGGTTTATTGGTACGGCTTGTAAAAATTAAAGCATTAAAATTCATAAGGAATTACGCATTTATATAGTTCTCTAGTGGCGCAAATGCGCTTATGGTTGCGCTATGGGGGTATCGAACGGTGCATCATGCAGCTTCAATCAACTCTTGGCAAACATCGTCCTGTGTCAAAAAAAAAGCATACATGATGGACCAGTCTCCAGAGCCATTATGGATTGTTGTCTTTCATCTCGCCTTCAACTTTCTCTTCCTCTGTCTTTGACTTTGTCGACTTCATGTTCTTTGTCTTAGTCTTGTCTTGTTGTCCTCGTCGACTTCTTAGGTTTCGTTGTTTAAAATCCCCACGCAATGGTTCATCTCGCCTTCGTCCAACGACTTCACGTAGAGACATTTCCGCAACAATTCTTGATCGATGGGGAAGTCGTAGTTTGCAGCCCATTCTATGGATTGCGATAACGACTTGACGATATGCACCGACGTCCGGAACCGAGAGAAGTTGATCATGGTGTCATCCTCCCTGCTGCCTGCACTGGCAAAGATGGTCTCGGTGGTGCTCTCCCTGTGGAGTGGGGTCTTGGCTTTGATAAATTTGGGCCTTTCGGCATTAAATACCAAATCCGAGAGATACAAACCCACAAACGGAATGCATCCCTTGGATGGGGTAATTTGGTTGGTACACAACCGGATGTTGACGAAGTTCTTCATTGGTGACGTCAACTGCTCCAAGTGCTTGAGCGTGAGAATGTCGCCTGGGGGCAAGCCTTTCCACGTGTCCTTCAACTTGTTGACCTTTTCACTGGTGATGGCCAAAATTAACTGCATCAACGTGGAGAAGTTCTGCATCTCGTAGCAATGGTACGCCACATGGATTAAACGGGATATGATGATCCGCCGCTCTTCTTCTCTTGCGGTGAGGAGGATTTCGGAAATCACCCAATTGACCACCAAGTTGAACCGCGAGATTACCAAGTTCACACCCTTGTTTTTGTTGTAATAGTCCTCGTTGACCAAAATGCCCAACCAACTGTTTACGGGAGTCAAGTCTTTGTTCCACTTGAGCTCGATCAACTCCTTCCAGTCGATTTCCTGGAGCATGTCCTTCTCGATAATGGTAAAGTGCTGTGCGATGGCCTTGGCACTGTAGCTCAAAATGAACGACACATGGGTCTTCTCGGCCATCACATGTTCGATGTTCAACGCCGACGACTTTAACGAGTATCCGTCGAACACCACTTTCGGGCTCAAAAACGAGTACGGGCTTTCGCTGTTGGAGTTGGCCGAGAACATGGCGTTCAAGTTGCTGGCATTTTGCGAGGTAGACGCGGGTATCCGTTCCTTTGTTTTGATGGGGGTAACAGGTCTCTTCTTCAAGTCGTTCTCGACTTCCGAAGAGTAGTCAATTGCATCCTCGGTCACGGCATTATTGATTTCGTCAAGAATCTGATCCGTATCCACGGTTTTATTGCCGTTTTTGACCACTGTAACCTTTTCCATCTGAGAGTCCAAATATAACTCCACCTCTCTCCGATCTGCATCGAGCTTGAGAAGCTCGTCACCGCGAGAAACTCTATCCGTAGAATCTCTATAAGATCTGGCTTTCTCGGTAATCGAAGCACGGACTTCAGGGATCACATTTCCTGCAGAAGTGCTGGAAACAATGGTGAAATTCTCATAGTCCTTTTCGCCCAAGCCTTCCAACTTGTATAACGCATACTGTACGGGGTTCTTGCATGTGAATGTTTCGTCGGGGATGGAAGCCAACTCCTTTAACACGTGAGTGCTGATGCCTGGAATGGCAACCGAAGTCAACGACGACTTCAACGAAGCTTCATTCACCGTGCTTTTCTTCTTTTGTCCTCTCAACATCTGCGAAAAAACAGAGCTGTCTGAAAGCTCCGACAGCCTCCTGGATTCCTTGAAGACTTTGGTAGTGTACAACAGCGTGTGTTCCATTTCCTGATTGAAAGGCAACTCCGTCAACGCATAGAGCGTGCTCTGCCTCACACTCTTCTTGGCAGATGAAGATCTCGAGAGGAAAGAAGTTCCCGATGCTCTCATGTTTCTGGTGATGGAGAAATTGGACACTTTGCTCAACCTCACCTCATCTTTGATATCTGCAAATTTTCTTAAGTCGTTGTAGCCAAATTTCTTCTTAAGATTAGTGTTTTTGGAGCCACTGTCTGTTTTGGGGTCGCTGAACACGGAATATGCCGAATCGTAACTGACATAGGACTTCATCGAAGAGTCTCTTCTGTACAAAGAGCCACTAGAATTTCTTGATACCGCCGACAACCGCTTGTTCATGGAAGAAGTGGCAATTTGCTCGTTCAAGCTGATGCGCTGCACCAATCTATGGCGCATGGATTGAGGACTCATGGCGATACCCAAGTCATCGACTTCTTCGTTGTAGCATTCCAAGTCGCTTGAGTCAAACTCATAAGATTGCGATGTTTGAGATGTTTCTTTGGCTTCTGAAGCCTGGCTTTCCTGTTGACTTTCTTCTTGACCTCCAGACACGTGGTTTTCCTGATGATTTTCAGACACATCACTTTCTTGTTGACTTTGAGAAACCTGATCTTCAACCTGGTTTACTTCTTGATCTTCAGATGCCTGATCCTCAGACAGCTGATCTTCAACCTGATCTTCAACCTGATCTTTAATCTGATCTACGACCTGGTTTTCCTGCTGGTTTTCAGGAACGTCAAAATACTTTGTGCCAGGTCTTGCCTCGTCATCCTCTTCGCCCAACAGTGCTGAGTTTTCAAGAAGAAGCCCTTCGTCATTCCAATTAATACTGGTAACTCTTCCAAAAGAGGAACGTTTGGAGCTAGCGGACATTTTCGTACACTCTTCAGGGACATCATTTGCAGCATCCGTTTTCGGTACCTGTTGCTCGTGGCAGAAGAGGTTATCAATTTTCTGGATATTGAGCTCAGAAATGTCTTGAATAGATAAATCTTTGTTGGAAGTGCCTGCCGATACATGCTTCACGGAGGGTTCCGAGGCGATCTCGGGCAAAAGAACGGAGTTTTTGGATTCCGCATTCCTTCCTTGCCGTTTAGGCGAAAACTCAATAGCCGATTTATTGATTTCGTCGTAAGTGTTTTCGGTGATGGTCTGGTTTGAATCGTTGATGTAATAGCGGATCACGTACTCCAACTCGTCAATAATCCGGGCACTGAGAATATCCACTCTATCGCCAATATCATGCTCCGGGGTCTTTTCATCAGAGCTATCGACCACTTCCTTAGATTCGTCACCCGAATCTTCGTCATGCAACTTGGCGAATGTTTCATACTCCAGTTTAAGGTCTGGTGTGTGGAAATTCTTGGTCCAACTAGCCACAACCTTCTTGAGCGATCTCTTTCTTCCGACCTCGCCATCCAAGTGCGAGGGCCGAGGAGGAGCATATGGAGGTTTGAAGCCGTGGATACGCTTCTTTAAAGGCGAGTGCTCGAAGAGGTTCTCATCCATCTTTTTAGCCGGTGTGGCAGGGAGGATTTCCTGGATTCTCGACGACGGAAGCGAAATAAGGCCACTGGTGGAAAAGCCCACCTCTGGATGAGATGGGTTTTTGCGCGAGTCGTCGTTCGGCTTCGTTTTTTTCAATGCCAACGAAGAGTCGGAAAGGTTCATGTAGTTGTGCTTGACACTGGGATTTTTGAAGGATGAAAGCGGGAGCTGGAAGTTGGGATTGGGTTGCTTGGAGAGCCGGTGTCTGTTGGCCGAGGGGGTGGTGGTGAAGGTCGGATTATTGAGCGTATTCCACGCATCTTTGTGGGTGTGGGGAGACACATTATCCTTGTTAAAGTCCTCAAGCTTGATGTTTAGCGATTGGCGAGATGATTTGTGCTGAGTCAACAAGTTGTTGATGGATAACTGGGGATTTTCATCAGTAGGGCTCTGGTCGTAGATCAACACCTTGTGGTGGGCTTTCTGGTCGTATAGCGACAACATGGCCGAGCGTCTGTAGGAAGGATTAGTATGGATGGAGGCTTCCGTAGGCGACTTGGTCAACTTCTTGGCGTCGAAGATGTCTGATGCCATGGGCAAAGGATTCAGTTCCACATTAAGCACGGAAAACTGATGCTGGGGAAAGAACTCGTTGAGCTGGGTGATCCAGTGGATCTTGAGGTCCAGGAGGATTTTGAGCTCAAACTTCATGGTGGGTTTGACCAAGCCGGAATCCATGGTTATGGCATTAATATTGGTTGTGAAGTAATCACACAACTTCTCATCGGGCTCGAAGTCGTCCACGAAATAGTTGAGGATCCAATGTCTTAGCACCACAAATGTTCTTAGAAGCACCGACTTCCCTAGCTGCTCAGTCTCAGCCTTCCAGAAGTTGATATATTGCAACGACCAGATTAAGCGGGTGATCAACAACCTGAGCACAATGTGTGGCTTAGTGAAGTTGCGAAACGTCAAGAAGAAATCACAGATGAGGTTGTAGTCGATAACTTCCGGGGATGTCAACTGCACTATTAAGGCCTTCAAGGTGGCCGACACGATTTCATCGGGAGACTGGGGGTCGAATTTCACCACTGTATTTTCACCACCATCATTCTTAAGGCTGGGAAAATAATGGTAGTCATCGAATATGCACTCATTGTGGCGGTTGTAGAGGAAATCCTCATGGATGGTGCCCTCGTAATAGATGGCGGGCTCACGTTCGGTTTCCACGGATCGATTTACCGGCAGCGTGTTCGAGGCAACATCGTGTTCGGAAAGATCGCTCATTGGTATAATAGGGGGGGCGGGAATTAGGGGTTGTTTCAGGTGTGTATCAAATGTGTATCAGGATAAGTCTGCGGGTTTTGTGGCGATTGGCTGAGAGGAAACGGGGGCTGTGAAGGGGAGTTGGATGCTGGAAATGAATGCCGTGAAGCTGGAAAGAGAAATGGAGCCGGTAATGAAAGTGGTTACGGAAATGGATGAAGAATGAAGGTGTTTTTCGGACGAAATGTGGACGGAATGGGCGCTCTGGAGCGTGAAGGTGGGGGCGTGTTTCGGAGGACGCCGTAGGGGCTAGAGCAGGTGGAATTGCACGGAAAAAAGACTGGATTGGAGCGATTTTGAGTAGCTTATTCTCTACAGCCTCAGGTCTAGTGCAGGTAAACAAAGCCGTAATTCCTCGGTTTCCTGTTGGGTGTATCGATGTCGTCAGCACATTGTTTATGGCGTTGTTTATTTTTTCCTCGTCGCGTTTGGACTGTATATACTACGTTCCTGCAGTTTAGTTGGCTTTTACGAGATCCACGTCGCCAAATGGCCGCTGAATGCACGGCGTGTCGTGGAGGAGGCGTTCGTTGTACTCTTTAAAGTGCTGAGCTTCTTCTAGAGCCATGTTTTTTGGATTGTTTGTGCTGTTTTAAGTTGGTGTATTGCACCTGGCGCACAGCATTCCATTCATTGGGGCTTCACGAGACAATGGGTCATCTCAGCTACCCTCCTGCGGGTGTATAACAGTGGCCTTCTGGGGTGGCTTAGAGTACCCAGGAGACGATATTACCTGCAGTACACGTTCCAGTAACCACCTAAGGTCCAAAAAAAGCTGTACCACAACATACAGAGACTTCTAGGGTTAAGTGGAGGAGGCCTAGACCAGAATGTCTATGTACAGTATGCGGCGAAACTTAGCGTCCACCGATAATAGGGGTCGGCTAGCGCGACCACGCACCTTGTCTGCAGGATCGTACTAAAACAATAGGTTAACTTTGGAGCAGCAGGTCCAAGACCAGTGTATGCACACCACATAAACACGCCAATAAAATGGAATGCACAAGCGACTTAAAACATCAGTACTGCAGATAGTCGAGTTGGTGGTGATGTACTGTATATAATTATAGTAGTATACAGGTGGTGCATAGACGATGCTACACGTATTGCAGATAGACTATACTTATTGCAATAGACGAACAATTCTATTGTACTGCACGCACTCAATATAATAAATAAATAGAATACACCAGGTTATAGAAGATAAAATAGACTAAACAATTCCATAAACAACAATACGGAATGTACATAAAATGTGCAAAAAGCTTGGACAATAGTATAGAATAAACACGGAATAATATGGCGTCCTGCAGCTAGACTGCACCGCTTACTAACACCTCTAGCATCAATAGCGCCATAACTCTCTTCATTTCGTTTACTATGGTGCCAATGTTTCCCAATTCCGTGTATCCGGAATTGTACCCCTATTTTTGGATGCAGTCCGTATGAATTATCACTTAAACTGATGATATTGGTCTGGCAATCAGTCACTCTTTAAAGTGGAAATTTTCCAGAGTTTCAAAATGGAAAAATAGATGTCTTGAACTCGAACACACGTATTGAATTTACAAATAATGTTTGCCGTCACGTGTATTTTTGTCACGTGTACGTGAACATGTGCTTTCAATCACGTGTATTGCCCCGGTTCATGTTAGCCTCGATCACTGACTTTAACGTGGCAAAAGGCGAGGCTTTAAATGACTCATTCGTAAGAACCTTCTTGAACCGCTCGCTTTCAGCACGCAATATTTGCTGGTGCCCCGTGTGCTTCTGAGGATTGGGCTTGTTGGCCTGAGCCTTCTTCTTATCCTGCACATAGGCCCCGCTTTCCACACTCGGCCAGTTCATCGCTTCACTTTTGGTGACAAAATTCACAGATGTTTCCGGTAATGTCTGGAGAAGCTCTGACATATCAGGACGCAACTCTGTGCGGCATTTTTTATGTTCCGCTTTGGTCACTCCTTTTATGGCCGACCGCTGGAGCTTTTGGCTGAAAGATTCGGACTTATTTCTCTGTTTCTCCTTCTTGCTCGTTTTGGAGAGTTTCAACATGGGATTTTCGTGATATGAGCTACTCACCTCAGCAGCGTAAGTTTGGGCCTTACTTGGCCCGCTTTTTTGGGCGGCTTTTGCTCGAAGACTGGGTTTTTTGACTGCCATTTGGGGTTTGTAGAGATGCTTGCTTGAAGCGCACTTGAGATGGGGGAGTGCAGATGAAGACATCAGTACACCATGTCAAAGAACCCATGGTGGAGTCCTTAAAAAAGCCCTCTGTTAAGCTGATTTTAGACCTCAGTATAATCTCCGGTATAGCCCTTGGTATTAATTTGGTATAACCCTGGCAAACTCCGGTACTAATGTAAAAGAAATCCAACTTATACACCCGTACACCGCGCTTTCCCATTAGAAGGACCGAAATATGGACCCAGACATACCGTAAAAACGTAGCAATATTTTAATCTATAATATTTGTTGAGCAATTTATTCGACTGAACTGGGTGCAAAAGAGATATATTGGGGTGTCGTAGTGTTGTACAGCCAAAATCATGTGCAGTACACACGAAATTTAATTTAAACGGTGCTTCTAGACTCTGCTTAGAATTTCTAGATACCACAAGTTACCTTTTTTATGGAGAAAAGTTCAGGTTTCTCTTATGTGCACTCTGATCGTTCACAAAAGCAGGTTTACTAACAGTGGTTTACTCTGCTGATGTTGTCTGGTGTACGGGTGCACCACCGCCATCTTTAGGAACTTTTTGAATTTCCACCATGTCCATATAGATAAAGACTTGTATACATCCACTTCTGTCTTTTTTTTCATTATAACTGTACTCTGAGAAAAGTTATATAGCCGTCACTTCTTTCATTCCATCTTTTTCTGTCTATGTGAATCCCTATCTATACCTCCATTAGACCGCTATAGCCAGCCCACTACCTAAAGGAATTATTAAACCCACGTTGGTTAATTTCGGTATTTTATACGAAACCTTTAGTGAAACACTGGCTACTGGTGTGTTTATGTACATGAACAAGTCAATCGAATAGCTCTCGATTCCTCTCTAGTAAAAATCGTCATCGAAAAACTCTTTTAATTAGTACTAAGTGTAAAAGAAAGAGCTGATACTAGCGACCAAATTTCAATCTATATCTGTATCCATTATCTGTCCGTGCTCCTATATCCAGGTCTATCCAAACCCACCTTATTCATATCCGTTTTTCTCTACACTTTATTACATGATTATCCTAATTTTGATATCCAGGGGAGTCATGTTTTCTGTAACGAATCTGACAATATGTCTCAATATCTCACCTGCAATATCTCTCTATATATCTATACCTCCTATCTTCTCTAAATGTTAGTTTCTGTCTATATATCTATGCCTACTATCTCTTTCTATTTCTATATGTGTTAAAATATGAAACTTCAGTAGTTGGAATAATTGGTAGTCCTGGTACCAAAAAAGCACTGGCCATTGCTAGCCATTATTGACTTTACAGTTTACCTGAAAGTACTGACTCCAATATGACTCACTGAAATTGATATTATTAAAATTTTCCACTACAGGCTAACCCGAATACCTGACTTGAATTTCATTATATTATTGATCTCAGTACCCCTGAATACTACTGAATAACATTCACCAGTATTTTAAATGCTTAAATTTTCAGTGATTCCAATTATTACTGACATAATCTGCACTGAACATACTCATCAAATACCTGGACCCCTTTAATATTCACTTCTAGCTAACCTCAATGTTCACTTAACATCCACTGATCAATGCTGAATTCAAGACCACTGTTAATAATCTCTTATTCTCTCCTAATACTTTTTAAATAACTCTGACCCATATTTTGGACTCAAGTTCATAAAGACTTTTGCTGGAGCAGGCCCGACTTATTGGTGTATATGCCATTGTACGGGTGGGTCTCATAATGCAGTGTACATTTGACCCACGTGGGTAGTGTATTACCCATCAACCAATCAAACAACACTTTGCCCAATTCTACTATTCTCCTTTTCTCTATTTTAATCCATATCCATCCTATTTTTGAAAGAATTGCATTTATTTCTATATACCTATCTAGCTCTATATATTTCCATTTATATACGTACCTCTATCTTGATTCGTGCCTGCACAAATCATATATACCTAGGAAAAGTATATTTTTATTCAGTAAGAGTGACAAAGAGCACCTAGATATAGACCGGCAGCAGGAATTTGCCCTGCCAGAAGGAATTGTATTTGCATAACACCAAAACTTTCCGGTGTCCTGCACACAGCGCACACCGAGATGAGCCGCTGAAAACGCGACACCATCTCATACATCACCTCTCTATACTCCAACCAAAATAACACCTAAAGCAGCTCGTATATAAGTCTGTGCGTGATGAGTTGGCCCGGTAATGGCACCCCAAACGCCGGCGCCGCGCAAAATCCCCGACTTTTTCCGGGCTCCTCGGAGAAACCACTACGAACGGCCAAGGCCGAAAAGCCCCCCCAGGCCGAAAAGACCGAGGTTGACCTTGATGTGGAGGTCAAAAATGAACCAATGGAGGCCAAAAATGATGCCAAAATCGAATTCGACGCCAGAAGAGAGTCCAAGATCGACGCCTCCAAAATTTCTGCCTATGCCAGGCTCGATTTCGAGAACTACACCTTTTTTGTGCAGACCTTGCAGGTTGTTCTAGGGCGCAAGTCCAGCAATGAGCTCCTCCTGGCGGCACAGCATTCCGTGGACGTTCATTTATCGTCTGGAAAAGCGATTCTGAGGCGCCATGCCAAGATTTTTTACAATTTCGGTACGCAGCGGTTTGAAATTTCCGTTTTGGGCCGGAATGGGGCTTTTGTGCACAACCAGTTCGTCGCCAAGGGCCTCACCGTGCCCCTCACCGATAGCACCAAGATCCAGATTGGAGATATTCCGTTTACGTTCGTCTTGCCATCGATAGAGCCTGCAGAGGACAAGAAAAACGGGGTTCCGCAATTGTTCAACCCGCTGGATGCGTTGAATCTCCGCACAAATCTATATACTTCTCCGAGGAAGACATCTCGACTGCTGTTTTCGGGCACCGCTACCTCAAATGCTGAAAAGTTACCACTTTTGGCAAAAGACGGTACAAGACGGGGTCCAGGAAAGGAAGGTGCAGCTCTCAAAGCCGATCTTGTTCGTCGGCTCTCCATTGCCCGGCGAAAATCCCTACTGTCGGCTTCCGCCGATGAACTTAATGCACTT
This sequence comes from [Candida] ipomoeae, assembly GCA_002370145.1. Taxonomy (NCBI): domain Eukaryota; kingdom Fungi; phylum Ascomycota; class Pichiomycetes; order Serinales; family Metschnikowiaceae; genus Metschnikowia; species [Candida] ipomoeae. Next base: position 27,560 of record NKZK01000664.1, read on the forward strand.
ATCTCCGAGCTCGAAGCAGATCCGGTTAATGAGATGGCCGAATTGGATGAGGATGTACGGGTTTTGCTAAAAAATTCCCGCCAGCTACTGAAAGAAGAAATAGAAAAGGAGGAGGACGAAATCGACCGTTTGGTGCAGCAGCACAACATGCAGGAGGGCGTCATTCTTGACGATCTGAGCTTGGACAAGGAGGATTTCGGTGCTGGCTTGGACGTCAATGTCCTTGATCAGGAAATTGCATCTCTAGCGCCTCTTCTCGATTCCCAGCCCGACAAGAACGCATTTACCAAAGGGCCCCGACCCGAGCTCGGAAAATTACCGAATGAGGATAAAAGTGGGGCCCGTCCGGCGGGCCTCATCAGAATGGGCAAAGCTGCCACTATCCAGCCGCCACCCAACAAAGTATACGGCCGCATTCTGGCGCTGCCGCCGTATCCAGGCTACACCCCAAACTATATGGGACCTGCGAGCTCTCAACCGTATCCCTCATATAATGGGTATCCTTACCACCAGCCCCCTGTGCAGATGCTTCAGGTCCTGGTGGAGCCTATTGAGGTGGTTCCTGCACCCAATACAGTGGTCCCCTTTAGGGCAATCACCGTGGACGTTGATTTTCACGAAGAAGCGCCCATATGTGTACTAAAAACCCTTACACCAACCACCCGGCCCAAGCTTCCGCTCCGAAAACGGGACCAGCCATACAGAAAACCTAAGGTACAGAGTGTCAAAGAGGTTCCCGAACAGTTCAAAACAAAACCGGCCATGAGCATCCTGGCGATGGTCAGCACGGTTTTGAAAGACAAAAAGCTCACTTTGAGCGAAATCACCGACGCAATCAGGGACTTGTTTCCCTACTACAAATACTGCCCCGATGGCTGGCAGTTTTGCGTGACCCACATTGTGAAATATAACAAGATGTTTCGGGTAGTCCACCAATCAGAGATTGAAGCGGACTGGGTTTGGGCCTTGGATAACAAGTTTCTCGAGGAAAAAGAGAAAACAAGAAAACGTCAGCATGAAGTGGCAATGGCCAAGGCCAAGGAAGCGGCCCTTCGATCGTCAGAGTTCCGGCAAAGGCAGAACATGGCATACCAGAACCCTTACATGCAGGCGTCGCCCAATGCCTACACTGCAACGCCATCTCCCAGCCAGTACGGTCGCACGTATGAAGGAGCCGGGTATCAACGGTACTCTGTATCCAGTCAGGCGAGCCCCAAGCCTAAGTCTATTGCCGAAATTGCCAGCGAAATCAAAAGAGATCCTTACAACAAAACTTCGCTCTATTTCCAAAAATCCGAGAAAGACCATTCCGAGGATGGTTCCATCAAGGCACAATTGGCTGCAAACAGATCCAAGCCGCAGCCTGCAGATAGTGGTATCAGCCCTGCAGACAATCGCGGAGGTAGTGCAGGTAACGTCTCTCGTTCTGCACCCACCGCACTGGCTGCATCCTCCGCCATGCCCGTCATGAACAATGACACCAAGAAGTCCTTGACCTACCTCCAAAAAGAGCTCTTCACGCTCTACAAGGCACGCAAACTCTCCTACAATACGGCAGTTACTACAGAAATTATCACAAAAGCCTTGGCTACCACCATTGCGCAGGTCAACATTATAGGAGCCAAAGCAGGCTGTGGAGACAACGCTCTTACATTTTTGGTGGAAAAGGCACCTCAACAGGTCAGTAAGATCTTAGATATTGCGTTAAGCAAATCCATCAAGGAAAGACAGACACAGGGCGAGAACAACCAGAAAATACCGGAAAAAACGGGTGGTCTTGCAGATAAGCCCGGGTCCAGCGTGGCCGACTCTAGAGCTCCCAATAATGGGGAATCATCCCCCAATAGAGCCAGTCCCGGGCTCACAAAGCCGTCGTTTTCCGGGGGTCTTAGTCGTCCTGCGTTTGCAGGGCTAGGCAAACCCCAAGGTTTCAACAAGCCCGGAGCCTTGGCCAAACCTCCTCAATTCTTATCCAATAAACCGGGTCGTCTTGGAGAAAATACTGGTGAAAAGAGGCCATCGGACGGTGAAAATGGTGCCCGGAAAGTGATAAGGATTGATGATCTGGATCTGAAGTAACATGCCACCTTTACTACTAAATAGTCTAATAATGACTAACTAATCTTGCAACCTCTATTATCACCATAACCGGTTGAACTTATTACTCCTACTACCACATTTACAGACCAGATATGTCAAAAAAAATTTAATTGTCCTTGGAAGACATACAAACATGACTTCTAGAACCCAACCCAATATAATTGTTCGGGGAAACTCACAACCACAAAAACCTTTGAAGAGCATTTTTATCGATGAAAACAAGATCAATTAATTTTGAAATTATCCAAAAAAATTGATAGAATGATGTACCGATGTACAGGGCTAAATTGGACTTGGGTCGATTACATGTTATGAGCCCTGTCTTGACTTCAGGTGGAGGTAGACAAACCACTTAGCTAATTCTTCATACGTGTGGTAAACATTGTAAAGGTAAAATATTGGATAGGCATTACAATGGAAAAATTTATCTGGAAAAATATCCATTCAGGACACTTCCTCATCGTGGAAAAATGGTTTCGAGGACATCATGTGAAGTTTCAATAATCCAAACCATTTCTTGTTATATCAGACACGTTTACATACCCCAAAAAAGGATATCATATTTAAGAGGATACTACTAATCACTAATCAGATTAAATTTTTAGACAGCCACTACTACCACTGTAGACAATATGCAGTATACTCCCCGTCTTAATGTAGACTGACTGAGTGGGATATTACTATTATACTAATCTATAGCACATTCAAATTACTAAGAATATTAGTATCAGACTAACCTATAATAATTTGGCGTTCTAAATTCCAAGTCACGTGACATGATTGTCTGCATTAAGTACTATCGCTTCCAGATCCCAGCAAGCAACTGCATAAGCCAACATTTCCTACACTCCAGTACTTACCAATTCTGGCTCCCACTCCCAAGAGTAGTTTGAATTCTGCCGAAAAGATTTTTATATACTATGGTGTGCATATAGGTAGCCCGCTTGCCTCGTCCCAGTCTCAATGTCAATACATAGTCAACACTATTGAAATTGACTACCGATTCACTAAATGAAAACAAAAAATATATAGTGATTTGAAGAATTTATCCAGAATAATGTGTATTGCTCTTTCCTGATATTTTTTTTCGATTCTCTATTTTTAGTTCAATATTTCAGCTCAGTAGAAATGGTTAATTTAAGGTTCGCACTTTGACGAGACCTTGCAAAACTACGAAAACTCGAGAATCGGGAAAACATCAAAACATCTCAACAAAGAAATCTTAATTTTAAGCCTTTAAATTAATCTATATTAGTACATACGAGTAACATTTTATTTTGATACCAATATTTTTAACTCTCTACTACCATCTATAATATCCATGACTAATATACAAGGTATGAAATAACACATGAAGCCAGTCTGCCACGGTCATAATCAATTGAGTAGGTCTTCGACACTGACACCAACTATTCTAGCCTATGGAGATAAGTAGTCAGCGTCAGTCAGTGTTAGTGGTGTTAGATTCATAATGAATGTTTATAAAGGCAAGGCCTACTTATTCCAAAAGTAACGAGCCTTGCTACATTTTGAACCATGTGATTACTGATTGAGCATTTTGGAGTGCTTGTTATTTGCATCAAAAGCCAGTCTCTCACATAAGTAGTAGCAGTCCCTCTCTGAGAAATAATCAAAGAATATACATCCCCCAATAGTAGATTCGAAAGAATTTTGAAAGACCTAAGGTTAAAGCTCTAAATAAGACTGTGAAATAAATGCCGATGATAACTACTCATAAAGAATAATATTTAAAAGCTGATGACATTAAGAAATAAATCTATCTCAAGAATAGGACAAAAGATTTATAAAGCGTAATTTTAAATTGTAATCTTATCAATAAAATCAATTGCCACCCTTGATTAAACAGGTTTTGTTAAGTTGTGTTCTAAAAATGCCTAGATGGATTTGCATATAATTAAGGTTTAGCAAAAAAAAGACCTTTGCAGTGCTCTGGAGTGGTGGAATATCAGAGCTGAAAATTTCGATAAGAATTATGCAAAACACTGGAATATCTTTACAAAAATTGCTGTTCACTTTAGCGAACGTTTTTGCACCCCGATTTGTGGCCGGTCCCTGGTATATGCTTATCCTCGCGGATTTATGTAAACTACCCTCTTGTACCAACTCCTTTCTTATCTCCGCCTCCACTATC
>NKZK01000665.1:0-27007 GCA_002370145.1 [Candida] ipomoeae
GAGAGTTCTTAGTATAGCTTAGATACAGATAAGAATAACCGCTCCAGTTTATGCGTTAGTAGATGACAAAGCTCAACATGTGGTAGTTATATAGTGTTTTTTGACTTGTGTAATTCTTCTAGAATTCTTTTATTTCAGTGTCAATGGTTTACAAGTGTCTGGTCATAGTCTATAGTATGAGTCAAATGTCGAGTAACCTCGTGGTCTCATAGTCAGTCTCAAGCAGTAGTCAAACAGTACTCTCAATTCAGTTTTGAACAGCAGTCTCAAGTCAGTCTCAGTAAAATCAATCCTGAAACCACTTTCAAGCTCACATAAGAATATTCGAAAAGCCATCATTGTACGAAGTACTATACTGGCCATTGTCAGATCAGACGGCGTAGGCTTCATGATACCTTTATAGGTAGTGCCCTGCCAATAGCGGATCTAACATTATAAATCATATGGCCAAGAAGGGCGTAAGATATCAATATCCACCTATATCTTATATATGGTTGTGGATATATGCCTTTGGCATTATAATAAAAGACGGGGAATGCCGTCAAGCCTATGCCCTTGTTTGAGAAGATCTTGACACATTAGTTTTCTTGCTGACGTGAATGACGCTGTGCCGAAGTCTGTTCAGGTATGTCCAAATCTGTCCATTTCCTGTCCACTTCCATCCACCTCCTGTCCAGATAAAGGACCGTGGACTGCATCTTCGTAAACATAAACTCACAGTAAACCTATGCTTCTATTCACGTGACCTGTGGTTTTCCCGGTGCCTTTCCCTGGCATCCGGAGACCTGTCTCTATGCAGACGTCTTCCATGACTTCTCTCTCGATCACTTCTCTCCCCCTCCCTCTCCCTCTCACTTCTCTCACTTCTGTCCCTATCACTTCTTTCTCTATCACTTTTCTCACTTCTGTCTCTATCACTTCTCTCACTTCTATGACTTCTGTCTCTGTCACTTCTATAACTTCTTTCTCTGTCACTTCGATCACTTCTATGACTTCGATGTCCACTTCTCTCACTTCTATGACTTCCACTTCTATGGTCTCCTTTATGCTCACTTCTCTCCCTCCTTTCTCTCTCTCCTCTCTGATCTCTATAGTCTCTATGGCCCTTGTGTTCATGGCCGGGCCTTGGACTTGGCCTCAGACTTGGCCTCAGACTTGTTTCCTGCATAGTACCCCTCTGTTTCACCTTCTGCTGCTTAATCATCAACAACGGATCATCCGTCAACACCGCAGGAATGGCTTTGGATGCTCCCACCGATGCCACGTGGTCAAACCGACTAGCTGTCTTTTTTACAGCCTTTTCACCGTACATTAACAGCTGCATTTCCTTGGTATTGGCCAAGAAGTCTTCCTGCACCTCACGAAACCCCGACTCATCTTCCTTGGGCTGGTCTTTGGGGCCGTCATACATCCAGCCGAGTTTGTTGAGCTCGAGTTTGTGTTTCAGGGGCAAAAGCGAGGGGTCTGAGCCGTACTGGAGCCGGAGCATGTCCTCTTTTTCCCTCTCCAGGGCGATTTCCTTGGCTTTTTGCTTGATGGCCTGGTACTCCTTGAGCGCCTCCTGCTCACGCTCCCAGACCTTCTTCTGGTTCTTGAGCAACGCAGGGTTCCATGATTTCTTGAGGTTAAGGTCGCCAGGCATGTGGTTTATAGTGTAGTTTAGATGAGTTGATATGCGGGTCACGTGTATGACGGTGGTCACGTGTAAGTCACGTTTATAGTCACGTGCTTAACATACACACATAACACAACATAAATATATATATATATAAATGAATACAAAGAACGCGTGCTTTAGACGTGCTTTGTGCTTTGACGTGATACTTTTTGTGCTTTTGTGAAGTCACTATAGGCCTGGAATAAGGCCCCTACAGGGTAGCTGCGCTACTGGTTGGTCAAGGCTTATTATATAAACCGGCACGAGACTGGCTCAGAACCCGTGAATCTTGATGTTCTTCTTGGGCATCATGATCTTGTTGACCAAAAACTCCGACACCTTAACTCTTTGATCTCCTTGCATCTGAATCACCTCTCCCATCTCGTCATCCTTGACAATGTTACCATTGCAAGCAAAGTCCTTCTTCAACACCTTCAAGATCTTCTTCAAATCATACTCGCTTGGAAGGCCCTGCACAGTGGTCAAGGTCTTACGACCGTTCCGCTGCTGGATACGGATATGGATGTAGTTGGTGTTCTGAGCGTCAGAATCACCAGTATCGGCGAATGGATCTGTTGTTAGTATGAAGTAAAAGGTTTGGTCCTTACCAAAGAGGCACTCCTGGTCTTTAGCAGTAGTTTTAGGCGAGATAGTAGTTGGTGAGTGGCGGTCAGAGCTGGTCCCACGGTAAAGACTAATCAAATCAGGAGCAGAACAAACACGAGGGCCCACAAAAGAGCACATGTTCGTTAAAATCACTGAAATGAGACTGACCAACTGGAACAGCCACTGACCACACAACAACAAACTCAGCTGGAACTAATCCCTGAACGTCCCTGAACAGTCCCTGAACATGACCACTAAATATCCACCACAAGATATCAAAAGAACTTTCATCACTAGATACCACTGATATTACCACTGATATACCACTGATGTACCACTGATGTACCACTGATGTACCACTGATGTACCGCTGATATTGCCACTGATATCACCACTGATTTAAAGAACTTCACCGTCCTTCTTCGGTGCTCTTTTTCGGTGTTCTGCGCTGTTCATTCCGAGTCTAAACTTCGGACTAAGGGGTGGACTTTCATGCCCCTGAGGAAAAAGGTTTTGCCCCTGAAAAAGACCATGTAATGGTGGGTCGGATGCCCCGACTGCATAGAAACATACCAAATGAATTTAAGTTTTGGATAGTAGACATAAACGGATAGAAACGTCAATAAACAGAAGTAGTTTGTGGTAGGGAATGAAATCACGCGGGAAAAAAGCCCAAAATCTGGGAGGTGGTGCGACATTGCACATTGCGGAATGAGGGAATGTCGCGGAAAGATGTGCGCGACATTTTCGTCTCCGTAGCACGCGGACTGCACCGGCGCCGCCTGGCACGGCTGCAAGGCCACCTGCTAGAAACGGGGTTAAAAATACCAATGCAGCATATGATGGAGACCCCTTATTTGTTTCACCCTTTGTATATTGGAATGTTTTAGCTGTGTGATTCGTAAGCCACACATATACTTCCACATATAGTCCACATATAGTACTTTCACATATAGTACTTCCACATATAGCACATCCACGTATAGCACTGTATATCGAGCATCGGATCTATTCCTTAACATTGTACTGTCCATCAACCAGCCAATGACCAACGACAAACTAGCATTCATCCTAATATGTAAAAGGTTTCAGGTTGGCCCTAGTTTATTTCCTTTCCTGATCCAGTCAGTTAACTAGGTATATAGCTGACGTTCCCCATTAGTATTCTGTCCTCCTTAATTACGAAACTAGGTGGGGCGCGGGGGGCTTTATATATTTGCAGCAAAGCTGCTTGTTTCAAACCTGAAACGGGGCGTGGTCACAAACGCAGAGTCTACAGCACCCGCAACCATGCATTTGCAGATGCGCAACCCTTGGCTCGAATATATAAAGCCAGCGATCCCCACCCTGGATGTATACACTTTGCTGCTCCGTAACTCCTTGACTCTGATTTGACTCTGACTTAGTGAAGCAGGCAACTACTGAAGCAGAAAGGAAGGTGAAAGTAAAGAGGCAACTAATGGCATTTGGTTTAGTACGGTTGGCAGCCACACACAGCCAATCCATCCTTACAATCAATCACATATAAGAGGGGCAATACACTTGACAGGTATTGAATGACTATGACTACATACAATCTCCACAGGACAAATTTACTTTTACAGTGAAACCAAATTGGACATTTTGGGGGGATTCATGATGGTCTCTTCAGCGTGGGCTCTACTATAAAGGCGAAAAAATTGAAGCTTGATGATAAATCGAGGGTTCTCAATTTGAAATACTACTCGTGAACGGAAGCTTACGGCCGGAACGTCAGTAGTGACACGCCATCATCTGCAAGTTGCTTCAAGGTGGACATTTACTTTTCACATTACGATAAGGAGGCTGGTACTGTCGTGGTCCCTTCGGAAGAACATGTATTTATAAGACTGACTCATGAAACTGGCTTTCGAGCCTGACTTTTGAGACTGACTTATGAGACTAAATTTATGTCTAACAACCAATATGTTCTAAGTTTGACCGGTCGCTATACGTGCCGCACTCATAAACGCATTGATCGCGGCCAAGAAGGAGATGAGATGAGTGCACTGTGCGCAGATTTTCGCAATGCGTTACTACATTTCTTCAGCTAATGGGTAAATCATTAAGATCCAAGCCCAAGTTGCGGGCCAAGAGCGTCAAGAGAAAGGGCGAATTTTCCAAGTTTGTTGAGGACAGAGATGCCCGTTTGGCTCAGAAGGGCTTGGAGCACTTGCAGAAACAAAGGGAGGAGGCCGCCAAAGCCGCACAGGAGAATGGGACCGATGCCATGACCGACGACGCCAATGCTGCTGAAACCAATGCTGCTGAAACCAAGGCCGACGAAGCCATGGCCGATGCTGCTGAAACCAAAGCCCCTACTAAAAAGAATAAGGACAAGAAGAAGGCCAAGAAGGGCAAACGCAACAGGAAGAACTTCCTCTTTTAGGCTCTTCCTCTTGGGTCCATCTGGTGCACTGCCAATATTGGCACAATGATATACAATGTACAATAGATATTTGCAAGCGACAGTTTTGTAGGTTGTGATGACCATCGCAGAGACCTGGTGCACGGGTCTTTGGTAGACCAATTTTAGACTTGCCAGTTGTCTAGTTGTACTTGTCCAGTCTGTCTAATTGTACAGTTGCCTAGGAAAATTTGTCCAGTTGTCTAGGTAAATTTGTCCAGTTGTCTAGGAAACTTGTCCAGTTGTCTAAGTCTATTTGTCTAATCTACCTATTTTTGTCTAATCTTTTTATTTTCGTTTAAACAAAGCTTAACCATTTTAAGTACTGATTTCTTGCTCACCAATGATTTTAATCAACATGTCTATCCGTTTCAAAACGTTTCGAATGTGAAATAATGTGTTTCCTGCATATACCACACCTCCATAGTTTTCGTCAAAGTACGTACCTGGAGCACTCCAAGAGACTTCAATTCACTAAGGGGCCATACAGAATTCAGTAAATACATTTGTTGGAATTATATTGAACATTTTGTTTGTGGTGTACGGATGTCTTTGTGTGATGTACGGGTTTAGTGTGGTGTACAGGACTTTATGGATTTACGCGTTTTGTGGTGTACGGATTTTTCGATTTTTTTTATCTTGCGGTTTCGTGGTGTACGGGTGTGCGGCTGCAGCCCGGCATAAATTAAGGTGGCAAAGAATAAGCAACACAAGCTTAAAGGCAAAAACAAAGGAGTCATTGGGTGCATAATGGATACGACATTGTAGAGCGACATGATGTCGTAATTTGACGCCATTTAAACGACAATGTCGCCAAAATGTCGCAACCCCAGCGCATGTGCCAGTCGCCGCCTGCACTCCCAGGCCCGCGCTCAACGTCGTCCCCACCCAATCACCACCATAACATTCATCAGACATTGCATTTCACCGCCATTGCCTTCGTGTGCCTGATATAGAACAACACGACATTTGTCTCCTTTTCCCCCGACAATGTCTCTGGCCCCCACACAGCAGCATGGTTCCGAGCCCGTGGCTCCCGGCCTGCCCCAGAATGTCGCTGCCCCCGATACCGACAATGTCGCTGAGCCCCATCTATCAGCTAGCGCCACTACAAGATCCCGAGATGGTTTGGGAAAGGATGGAAAGGGGTTAGATAGTGTTGGACAAGATTCCCAATTGGGAAATAGCAAACCGGCCGAAAAGGACGGTGCTCTGGGACTGACCCTCGGACTGACCCTGGGACTGACCCTCGAAAAGACCCCCGGACTGACCCCCGGAACTTCTAAAGCCACTGAAACTTCCTCCAAATCCACGGAAACTTCCCCCAAATCATCCCAGGCGGCGGCAAATACCCCCCAGAGACTGGCCAAAAAACAGGCCTTCATCACACGCACAATCTGGTCGCTTGTCATGATCGGAGGCTTCTTGGTGCTCATCACACTGGGCCACTTGCCTATAATCCTCTTTGTGATCTTGTGCCAGATCCTCATCTTCAAGGAAATCATTGCCTTGACCTCGGAGCCCGCCAGGGACAAGAACTTGCCCTTCAACAAGGCGTTGAACTGGTACTTTTTGATCACCACAGTGTACTACTTGGACGGCGAGCTGATCTTCGCCTTTTTGAAGGGTATTTATGCCAACGACGTGTTGATCTTCTGGTACAAGAACCATAAGCTCGTGGCCTACACCATGTACTTGGCCGGGTTCATTTTCTTTGTGTGGACGCTTAAAAAGGGCTTCTACAAGTTCCAGTTTGCTCAGTTGTGTGCCACGCACATGACGTTGCTTGTGGTGGTGTTCCAGAGCCACTTGATCATCGATAATATCTTCAACGGCATCATTTGGTTGATTTTGCCCAGTTCCTTGGTCATCGTCAACGATATCTTCGCCTACCTCTGCGGCATCACCTTTGGCCGCACGCAATTGATTGCCATTTCGCCCAAAAAGACCGTGGAAGGCTTCGTGGGGGCTTGGGTATGTACCAGCATCGCCGCCGTGCTCATCAGTGACTTTTTCTCCAAGATCGACTATACTATTTGTCCTGCTACCAACTTATCTACGACTCTCTGGAACTATCCACACTGTGAGCCCAACCCGGTGTTCATTCTGCAGTTGTACCAGCTCCCAGACAACGTGGCCGAGATGTTGGGCACCAAGGTGTTGTTTTTCAAGCCGTTGTACTTCCATGCAGCCGTTTTGGCCACGTTTGCTTCGTTGATAGCGCCTTTCGGAGGGTTTTTCGCCTCGGGGCTCAAAAGAGCCTTTGGAATCAAGGATTTCGGCGACACCATCCCGGGCCACGGTGGAATGACCGACCGCTTCGACTGCCAGTTCTTGATGGGCTCGTTCTCCTATTTGTATTACCAGACATTCATTGCGTCCAGCAACATCAACTTGAGCAGTGTTTTACAGATGGCCGTGTTCCACTTGACCAACGACCAGATCGTGCAGTTGATCAAGGCGCTTTTGAAGTACCTTAAGAATAGTGGGCTGCTTGAACAGGAGACGGTGGAGAAGGTGTTTGAGCTTTTGGGGTAATTTTTGGTATGCAGTATGCAGGTCCACTACCACCACTGGTCACTCACTACTACCACTGGCCACTACCACTGACCCCTGGCCATTGACCATTGATTAATCAAAGACTCAATCACTGGCCATTGACTAATCACAAGCCATTGACTAATCACTGGTCACTGACCACCATTGATCGGTACCTGCAGGGAAGCCTGTAGGCATAGGCCGTTGAATGGGTCATGAACCATACTTGGGTGCAGGACCATGGTTAACGCGTATAGTTTCATCAAGCAGAAGGAATATGTAGGAACAACTGTAGATGAACAGATCAAGGTTCATGATTTCTAAGAAAGTGCACCGAACAAGAACAAAGTGAGCAAAGTGAACAAACGTGGAACTGTACTGAAACAAAGATGAAACAAGATTAAAGTACTGAAACAAGAGTAAAACTACATTGAAACAAACGTGAAACTACATTGAAACAAGAGTAAAACTATATTGAACAAGTATATCAGTCCTGAAACAAGGGTGAAACAAGGGTGAAACAATCCCGAAACAATCTGAACAATTCCGAAACAGGGGTGAAACTACATTGAAACAATGTGTCAGGGTCCAGCCGGCCGGCCAGGGTCTAGACCCTGACACATTGTTAACACCATACATTGGATGATCTGGTGGCCATGTGATAATGACACATGTATGGAATTTGGCATATACGATGGGGAAGAATAGGTGGGATTATGAGCCCCTGCCCGGGCCAATTGTTTGCAAATGCATCACACACATAAAACGGATAAACGGGTGGATGCCAGCTGGCATGTGCATGGAATCCATTCATTTAAGGCTGGACACCAGCGGGGTCCTGCATACTGAAACGGGGTTTGCTGGCGGTTCCAGGGCACATACCGATAGAGGGTGCCTCGGGGTGCATAAGATGTGTCCCGATTTGGAAGAGCCAGGATCAAAGTGGTTGGTATTTTTCCTGATCGGGCGCGCGCAGCCAGTAATTCTGCAGAGATCTGCAGCAATCTGCAGAGTACATTGTAAGTATTGTAGTACTGCATATACATGTATGATTCTACATATATACCTATCAAATCCTGTATATATTTGTACAATTCTGCGAGGTTTTGTTTCAATCCTGTATATAAGTCACCCACCTTCCCAATCCGGCCTAATTCGCAGCCATCCTGCGCCAGCCCGCGCATGACTACAGATTCCAGCACCGTCGTGCTGCAGCCCGCATCGGTCGCTGGTGGGTGCAACTCCAGCCAAAACGTCCGGTCGCTGGTCGCTGGTCGCTGCAACCCCGGCTACTTCGACCGTCCGTCGATCCTGGCTACTTCGACCCTCCATCGATCCTGGCTGCCTCTCTTTACAGCCATTCGTGCAGCCGTTCGATGACGTCTCTTGCCACCTATGGATCAATATAAATACCCCTCCCCCCCGCTCCGATTCACTCGTTCCTTTTTATCCTTTCCCAACCTTATTCAATAGACTCCTATTCAGGCACACTCCTTCCCCATACTACTTAGTCCGATTATACTACTGGACTCAACTATACTACTGAACCCGATTATACTACTTAGTCCAATTATACTACTGGACCCAATACTACTTAATCCAATTATACTATTGGACTCAATTATTCTACTTAGTTCAATTATACTACTGGACTCAATTATACTACTGAACCCAATTACTGAACCCAGTACTACTAAACCTAATACAACCACAAAAAAACAGATACAATGCACGTTCTTCCGTTCCTTTTCCTCCTTCAGTGCATCCTTGCTATTCCCGTGCCCAGACTCATCACCAGAATGCACACGGCCCCCGCTGTCACCTCCACCTCCACCTACATTACTGGAACTACTACGGTGTGGTTGCCACCCATTGAGATCTTCATTTCCGATGGGGTCACCTATACTTATACGCTCACCGATGGCCAATGGGCCACCACACAGGTGATCAACACTTCTACGTACATCACGCCCACGAATGCTGGTCCATCCGAGGCAACACCTACAAATCAGGCAGATCAAGATCAGGGAAACAAGGGTCAGGCAGATCAAGATCAGGGACAAAACCAGGATCAGAACCAAAACCAGGGCCAAAAGAAAGTGGTAGCTGAGTCCACTCCTAGTCCTGCTGCTCCTATTGTTCCAGCTGCTCCTACACCTTCCACCAGTACTCCAAACAATGTTCCTGTCCCAACCACCAATGCTCCTGCCCCAACCACTCCAGCTGAAAACACTCCAGCTGAAAACACTACTGAACAGCCCAACAAGGAAACCGAGACCACTGAGACCGAGACCACTGAGACTGAGACCACTGAGACTGAGACCAATGACAATGTTCCTACTCCAGACACTGAGACTACTGAGCCAGCTCAAGAGGCTACAACTACTACTTCTGAAACTACTACTTCTGAGACAACTCCAGAGACAACTCCAGAGACAACTCCAGAAACTACTTCAGAAACTACTCCAGAAACTACTCAAGAATCGACTCAGACATCTTCCCCCGGCTTGATCGCTCCACCCGGAACAATCGTCTACTCTCCATACGCCGACGACCACTCGTGCAAGACATACGAGGCCATCCAAACAGATCTCCAGCTCATCAAGTCCAAAGGCATCCATAAGATCCGTTTATACAGCACCGATTGTCTTTCGCTCACGGCCGTGCTTCCTCTCTGTAAGCAAATGGGCATCACGGTCAACCAAGGTTTCTGGATTTCGGGTGCAGGAGTCGACTCCATCGATGGCAGTGTTTCTGATTTGGTCAACTGGGCCAATACCAATGGCTGGGACCTCTTTGATTTCATCACTATTGGTAATGAGGCCATCAACTCCGGTTTCTGTCTGGTATCCGATTTGATCTCCAAGATCTCCAGTGTCAAGAGTATCTTAAAGAGTGCAGGCTACTCAGGCCAAGTGACCACGGCTGAACCTCCAGTGACGTTTATCAACTCGCCAGAATTGTGTACACACTCGGAAATCGACTTCGTCGCCGTCCAGCCCCACAGTTACTTCAATGCAAACTTATACGCCAACCAGGCCGGAGAATACGTGGTGCTGCAGAGAGACGAGGTGGCCCGGGTGTGCTCCAAATCAGCATATATCAGTGAAACTGGCTACCCACACAAGGGTGACACCTACGGCAATAACGTGCCCAGCGAAGCTAACCAATTGGCAGCTCTCAAGTCCATTATGGACCATACCGGAGGAGATGTGACCATCTTGACCACTTATGACGATATGTGGAAGGACCCAGGACCTCACAACATCGAGCAATCCTTTGGCATGATCTCCATTGTTCAATAGACGAGTCTTTCCGGATACCAAGTTCTTTTTCCGGACAAAAACCTGAGTTCTCTTTCCAGACAAAAACCTGAGTTCTCTTTCCGGACAAAAACACGGATAAAAACCCTCTTGCATATAGCTTCTATTTCTCTTTCGACTTTGATATCGTTTTTTAATATAATCTTCATTACTTTTCATTTTTTGAGTAGAAAACAATGAAGTGTGTTTTTGTTTCAGTGGAGTAGAAAACAATGTGGTGTGTTTCAGCAAGAAGTGAACCTCCGTAGCAGAACTTCAACAAGCACCTCACCGCACACCTCTTGGAGGGACTCCGCAAGATCAGCAAGGAGCAGCCAGAGAATCCGCTCAGGGAGTTGGGCGAGTACTTGATCAAGGTATCAAGCGAGGAGTCCAAAGTCAAGAGTAAGAGTGAGGAAGACTAAGGATTAGTGAGGAAGACTAAGGACTAGTGAACAAGAGGAAGAGGACTAGTGAAGAAGAGGACTGGAGAGGAAGAGCTATACTTCTAGATGGCACAGTATGGTCTAGTCTATTCAAAATCCGGTCAGTACTGCTCAAAATCCGGTCAGTAGTCCTCAAAATCCGGTCAGTACTGCTCAAGTGATGATCACTAGATGCAGTGTGCTTTGATGATTACAGGAATATCAATAGCCAGTGATCTCGGTGTGATCTAATACTAATACTGAGTCCTGGTGATGTTATCACTATACTAACTTATGGCCATGGACCTCAGCTTACGCAAATGGCAGACATGCTTCCTTCTAAGATCAAGAACATTGACACTGATTCGGCCGCATGGCTCTAAAAGTGCAAAAAAAGGTTAATATAAGCTGTAAAGCTCGTGACCATATAGTGAATGATTCTGGGATAGAAATTCCCAGTGGTGCACTTGAAGTAAAAGAATATTTTTGAGATCCTAAGTATACGACTTAGTGGGGACATGGTATTGTAAGTGGAAGAGTAGCCTTGTTGTTGCGATCCATTGAGATTTCCAATGTTCGAAGATTTGCTTTGGCCAAAAAGCGCCAGAGTCTCTTGCGGACGACGCAACTCTCGGTTTTTACTGAGAGTTTCCCAGTTTTTACTGAGAGATCTAAGGATCTCTTGGTATAGAGTACTGAGAGGTCTAAAAGATCTCTTGGTATAGAGTACTGAGAGGCCCTAAAGGAGAGGACTCTAGGGTGGGAAGGCAGGGGAGTGCCATGGTCCAAAAGCTCCCAGAGTAGGCACATACGGTTGGATCCATCCACTTCAGCAAGCTCCATTCTTGCAATCACCAACCCACCAACCCCGGATCAACTTCTCTTGTTCCCTTGACTATTGCCTCCTAAAGCAGCTCCGGTTCAACCCCAAAGAGCCCTTTTCCTATGAGAACCTCCAGAACAACTTGATCCCGTCGATCTTGCACAATCTCAATGATTTCCTCAAGTACAACGACTTCATCAAATTTGGCAAGTTCAACTGGTACATCAAGAGAATCATCCCGTTGGACTCCATCATACTCTTGTTGGTGATCATGTGTGAAGTTCAAGTACGACTTTATCGGGGTCAACGAGCTCAAGATCTACGTGCAGTTGATCAGCAAGGTGTTGTTCATCTTCAACCGCAAGTGCTTCAAGAACGAGAAGTACAAGCGAATGCTAAGCTTGACCAACTTGACATGGGAGTACATCTTGAAGAATTATAATGTGCTCAAGCGCATTGACTTTACTAACGAGTTGGCCATCGAGTTCATGGACCACCAAGTCACTGGTTTCATGAACATGAGCGAGTTGTTCAGCATCATGGATGTGCCCCAGCCGGCTTTTATCCGAAACGGTGTCAATATGGGTGCAATCCTAGGGAACGNGGCTTTTATCCGAAACGGTGTCAATATGGGTGCAATCCTAGGGAACGATGGTTTGTCTTCACAGAGGTGGCACGCTAAACTGCAACACGAAGCCCCAATCAACTTGGGTACAGATGAACAAGTCGATAAGTTGAGCTGTAGTGATAAAAATGCAGAAGATACCAAGATCGAACTCTTGCAGTTGAAGGAGAAGATATCTTATGACTTGAGAAACAACTTTGTGGATGTCAATGACTACTGCACGTTCTACTCTTCGTTGGAGTCGATCTTGAACGAGCTCATGAAATATATCAACGACTCGGGATAATGCGTGGTGGATGAGTGAATGAGCTCCCTTGTCTGGATATTAATAATGTGGGTTGGTTCCATTGTTATAGTGTCTTTACCCAGTGCAGCATGACCACGAACCAGGGTCCTCTCGGGTCCTCCCGGGTCCTCAGGAACTCTAAAAAAAGGGGTAGACGACCAACCAAACCAATGTCAATGTCAATGTCAATGTATCTGGCCAACTGTATTAACTCCACTGGTAACCCGTTTGCCAGCCATCAAGAGACTCAGTGACAATTAGCAGACTCAGCAAACCATCCTTGAATATCAGACTCAGCAAACCATCCTTGACTATCAAAAGACTCAGTAGACTCAGTGACAATCAGTAGACATCAGTAGACATCAGTAGACTCAGGAAACTCAGTAGACTTAGGAAACTCGGGAAACTCAGGAAACTCAGTAGACTCAGTAGACATCACAAGACATCACTAGACTCAGTGACTATCAGTAGACTCAATAGACTCAATAGACTCAGTGACTATCTGACTCATGACTATCTGACTGATTATAAATAACCTTTCACACAAGTACACAAGGCCTAGCAAGAGACAATTGGCCCTGAGTCCGAACGCAAGGGCTACGAAAAGCCCACTGACAATGTAGACTCCGCTGCTGCCCTGTATACTCGAGAGAGCATGGTGCGTATAAAACAAGACCCTTTTCTTTGGGTCCACCCCCAGATCAATCCCTTCACCCAGACCAATTCCCCTCCAACTCAAAAGACAATTTATGGCTCAAATCAGAATTTAATTGCAGATTTAATTCAGGATTTGGTTCAGAATTTAATTCAGGATTCGGTTCAGAATTTGGTTCAGGATTAAAATCCCTCTTTAAATCTCTCCTTGATTTTGGATCTTAATTTTTCCTTGGTGTGTCTCCTATTTTTCTCTGCCCCATGGTCCTCATGGCAATCGGATCTTATAGAAGGTGGATCGTATAGAAGGTGGATGACCAACATGGTGAGTTTTTGAAGGTTTCAAACCCTGAGTATTTCGGAGCCAGTAACATGTCCTCATCATAATAAAGGGAACTCTTCTCTTCAGCATATTTGAACCCACTCTATGATTGAGATGTAGTCCCTTTCTTCCACGCAGCCCAACGGTATTGGTTCCGTTCAGTATTGGTCCCGTTCATTGGTAACAGTAGTTGATGTTCATACTGGTACCAGGATTGTCCATAAGTACTGCCTGGTGAGTTGAACATCATACCCATCCCATTCGTAGCCACCACAATTTTGGATATAAAAATAAACCATCGTGCTGCGGAGGGACCCACTCAGAACTCCACCACCTTGTGGGGAAAAAACTCATCGATCAAGTCCAAGTAATAGGGCTTGAGCTCGTCCACATTATAGCGGTCGTCTGCCTTCGAGTACAAGTCGTACCTGTTAAAGAGCCGCACCCACGCAAGCACCTCGTGGTCCCGCTCGTCCATTAAGTACTTGTAGGCATTCTCCTGGTGCCACGGGTAGAACAGGTGGTAGCGGATCATGGCCAAGGCCTCATCTGGAAGCGTCAGGCTGGCCTTGGCCACGTGGTACATGTACTCATCGTGGCCCCACGAAAGCATCACCGACGCCAAGCCACAGTGCTTGGTGTAGATGCCGAACTTGGAGTTGTATAGCGGGCTGGACGAGTCGGGGTTCAGCGAAAACGCCTCACTGAAGATAATCCGCCGCAGAAACCGGCACCCCACGGGGAACGTATCGCCCACCACGTCCCATTGGCCCTGCAGATCAAAGAAGTAGAGGAGCTTGCCCAAATCATGGATCAAGCCCACCAACTGCATCCACCGGGGCTGGCCGTCTCGCCGGATGGCCTCTGCGGTCTGGAGCGCATGGTCAATCTGGGAAAGCTCGGTATCGGGGTCACTATCGTCGAGGAGCTTGTTGAGTTTCTCTAGGCCTTCCCAGATACTCATCTTGGCACGGGTCTTGGTCTTGAAGTTGATGCGGGCCTGGAGGTTGTAGGCCACCGTCTGTTTCTGGTGTTGCTCCTGGTAGAAGCTCTTGACCCGTTCACACGCAAGGTCATATTGCCGGAACGTCTTGGGGTCCATTCCAACGGGAAGGTTGATTTCTTCATCTTTCTTTGCAGTTCCCATACGTAGAAGTATGGCTTCATCTTTCTTTCCAGTTCCATCTCCTCTCTTTCCATCCATAGTTCCTTCTATAGTATGTCCTTCTTTCTCTCCGTCCATGGTTCCTTCTATAGTATATCCTTCTTTCTCTCCATCTCCATAATTCTCATCTCCTCTCTTACCTGTATTTCCTTCTTTCTCTCCATCCATAGTATGGAGTTCTGTCTTCCCTGAATCTCCATTTCTCTCCATACCTTCTCTCTTGATACTTCTCTTTCCATGTATAGTATTTTCGTCTCCATCTGGATTTTCTCCAATGTCTTTTCTCTTTCCTCCAATGTCTTCTCTCTCACTACCTCCTTCTCTTCCTCCTGTAGTATCTCCTCTCTCTCCATTCCTCTTTCCTTCTCTCTTATCTGTGTTTGTCTCTCTTCTTAGGATATCTCCTTCCTTTCCATCTATAGTACTTCCATCTCTCTTATCATCCCTCATGTCATCTATAGTACTTCCATCTCTGGTACTTCCTCCTATAGTACTTCCTTCCCTCTCTCCTCCTGTCTTGTCTCCTGTCTCTTCTGTCACTCTTCCTATAGTACCTCCTGTCTTTCCTTCTCTCTTATCATCTCTGGTTCTTCCTCCTTCTTCCTCTCCTTCTGTCACTCTTCCTATACTATCTCCCTCTATAGTACCTCTATCTATAGTACTTCCTTCTCTGGTACTTCCATCTATAGTGCTTCCTTCTCTGATACCTCCTTCTATAGTATCATCCTCCTTTCCTTCTTTCGTTCCATCTCTCTTATCATCTTTGGCACTCTCATCAATAGTACTTCCTTCTCTTATATCACTCTCTCCTTCTCCTCCTATAGTACCTCCTTCTATAGTACTTCCTTCTCTTTCTATAGTACTTCCTTCTATAGTACCTCCTTCTCCTTCTTCTATAGTATCTCCTTCCCTTCCATTACTCTCTCCTTCTCCTTCACTTCCATCACCCTCTCCTTTTCCTTTACTTGCGTCTTCTTCTCCTTTTACAGCACCTTCGTCTCCGTCCTTTCTCCGTCTCAGCTTCTCGCACTCGCTTGCCTCGCGCGACTGACGCTCTGCGGCGAGGGGCTGGTGCGCACTGCGTTTTTCTGAAGACGCACGCTTGAGAATTGGCTGCTTTTTTCGTGCTTGTGTGCGAACTAGTGGTTTCACACCTTGGTGATTTTCTGAAGTGGTGATTTTTGGTGTTTTGGGTGTTTCGTCTCGCACTGCACCAACCAAATTTTGCCCTCCCTTTTTTCCAAATTGATCTTCATTTTGGGTGACATTTCGGGTGACATTTTGGGTGACATTTTTTCTATTTTGGCCTCCATTTTGGGTTCCATTTTGTGTTCCATCTTCTCTGTTTTGGCCTCCATTTTCGATTCCATTTTGGACCCCTTGGGCACTGTGGGCTTGGCCAGGGTGGTCGCCTTTGAGAATTTCCGACCGTAGCTTGTTCACATACTGCACAGAATCATCTATACTCTCCAACACCCAGCCGTTGAGCTTCCTACGCTTATACTCGTCTTCTTGCGTGGAGGAGTCCATGGGGTGGAGTGAGATGATGCCTCGTTGATATTATGTAGTCACGTGTTGAAGTGTCACGTGGTTTGCGGTCACGTGATATAACCTCTCATCATAAATCTCCCATCAATAGCTTGTTCTAATTCTCTACACTTCCAACCCTGGCTCTTGTCTCGTTATCTTGTATTATGCAAATCTATGTCTCAGTGGTGGCCTGCAGGCATGGGGTTTTTCACTACCACTCCGTCCTTCACATTGCCCTCCTTCACCCAGCCTCCAGGCGAGATAGGCTCGTGGTCTCTTCTAAACTGTTCGATTCTTTCGAGCATCACCGGCTTGAACGACTTGATCAAGCCCTGCACGGGCCATGCGGCGGCATCTCCCAATGCACAGATCGTGTGTCCTTCGATCTCCTTGGTCAACTCGAAGATCATGTCGATTTCCTTCTCCGTGGCCTGGCCCTTGACAAATCTTTGCATCATATTCTGCAACCACGTGGTTCCTTCTCTGCACGGCGTACACTGTCCACACGACTCGTGCTTGTAGAATGCAGAGAATCTCTGGATGGCGCGGATGATATCCGTTTGCTTGTTCATGACAATCACGGCGGCCGTTCCCAATCCGGATCCCTCATCTTTCAATGCATCGTAGTCCATCAACACATGGTCACACACCTCCTTGGGCATCACGGGGACGGAACATCCTCCGGGGATAACTCCGAGCAAGTTGTCCCAACCACCTTTGACTCCACCACAGTGCTTTTCCAACAATTCCTTCAATGGAATAGACATTTCCTCCTCCACGGTACATGGCTCGTTGACGTGACCAGAGATACAGAACAACTTGGTACCTGCATTTCTCTCTCTTCCAAAACCAGCAAACCAGTCTCCTCCTCTTCTCAAGATAGTAGGAGCAACCGCCACGGTTTCAACGTTGGCCACGGTGGTGGGACGGCCGAAAAGTCCCACGCCTGCAGGGAAGGGAGGCTTCAATCTGGGCTTACCGGCCTTTCCTTCAATGGACTCGATCAATGCGGTTTCTTCTCCACAAATGTACGCGCCCATACCACGGTGGATGTAGATATCAAAGTCGTAGCCCGAGCCACAGGCGTTCTTTCCCAAAAGTCCATCCTTGTAGGCCTCATTGATGGCCTGCTGCAAGATCACGGTCTCGTTGTAGAACTCACCTCTGATGTAAATGTACGCAGCAGTGGCGTTCATACCTCTTCCGGCTAATAAACAGCCCTCCACCAACTTGTGGGGGTCTTTCCGGATGATCTCTCTGTCTTTACAGGTACCAGGCTCACCCTCATCGGCATTGACCACCAAGTATCTGGGCCCAGGGTTCTTTTCCCATCCTGGAGGGTTCATGAACGACCACTTGAGCCCCGAGGGGAATCCGGCACCTCCACGGCCTCTCAAGCCGGATTTCTTCATCTCGTCAATGATCCACTTATCTCCTTTGTTGATAATCTCCTTGGTTTTGTGCCAATCACCCATTTTTTTGGCAGACTTCAAGTCGTGGCCATAGTTTCCATAGACATTCTGGAAGATTCTGTCCTGGTCTTTCAAGCCGCCATGAACACGGTTGGGGTTAGCGGCGGGGTCAGCAATGGTGGCCAAACGCCTGAGGGTCCTGGCCGGGGAAGACAATTTGCGGAGCATGGCCAGGGAGTGTTTCAGGGGTGTTTCAGGGGTGTTTCAGATGGGCGTTTGAAGAGAAGCACACTTGGAGACGGAATGCTGGCGTAGGAGCTTAGTGACGAGAAAAGGCTTTTTTTGGTGCTGCTTACGGTGCGCGGTAATTGGTATTGACCCGCTCCTATTGGCTGCGCATGGTTGTGTGTAGGAACCAGTACATCCCATACATAGATCCCATAATCACTGTCTACTGAGTTATTTCAGAATATATAATTTAAAAGGTAATGTGTACTGGTTCAAGGTGCTGGATTTACTGTATGTCTGGGCTGTATGGATTTACTGCATATATGTAGTATCCTGGTCCTACGTAGTGTTATGTAAAGTGTTCATTTTCAGTGCTCATATAGTACTAGTAGCGCATTATATTGTACTCCAGTTCCACTGACCTACTTCGCACCCTTGCATCCATTACATAGAACCGGCTTCTTTCTAGACCACCCCGTATTAATCTATACCCACCATTTACACTGTAATACGCGGGTATACTAAGATGTACTAATCAATGTTACCTATGTTACCTATGTTACCTATATTACCTATATTACCTATACTAATTTATATTTCCTTTACTACCTATAGTACCTATGTTACCTATATTGACCTATGTTAGCTATATTACCTATACTAGCCTATAATATCTATACCACCACCATCTTATTCTATACTAACCTTCATTGACTTATATTAACCTATACTAACCTATACTGACCTATACTGACCTATACTGACCTCTTTTAACCTATTAAGCTATAGTACCTATGTTACCTATAAGCTACACTGATCTATACTTATATATAAGAACCTATATTAATCTATAAACCACCATAATCTATACTAGTCTATATTACCTAAATTACATATTTTACCTATACTAACCTATATACTTCATTAACACAATTCTAATCTATACTAATTCCTCTCGAAAGTAGTCACAGTAAGTGGTGAAATTATACTAATCTATACTAACCTATACTAACCTATACTAACGTCGATTAACACTATATTGACACTATATTGATACTATATTGACACTATTTGACACTATTTGACACTATGCTAATCTATATGAACCTATACTAATCTATATGAACCTATATCAATCTACACTAAGACTACACTAAGACTCTAGCCTATTTACTTAACACGGATTAAACTATACTAATTCCACCACTAATGGCTATACTATACTAACACTATTAACACTATTAAAACTATAAACACTATAAATACTATTAACGTTATACTTGTTAGATCGTGGTTACGTCTGGTACTTGAGTTATCTTCATTCGTTAATGGATTCCACTAGCCTATACTAGTCTATACTAATCTACTAATCTATACTAACCTATACCAATCTGTTGGATTCTCGAGTCACCGAATGAACATAGTAAACAGAGTACCTGACAACAAGAATCTAACGTACTCTGTACTATACTCTGTATTATACTCTGTACTATAGTCCACTAATACTATCCTCCACTATGTACTCTACTCTACTCTACTATGTACTATAATATGTACTATAATATGTACTCTATTATACTCTGCACTATACTCTGTACTCAATTCTTTACTCCACACTATACACTGTACTACTATACTCGTCTTTACTCTACTATGATCTGTAGTCCATGTGTACTGTGTATTATACTATACTATACTGTGTACTCTATACTATACTCTATACTCTATAAGAGGTACTGTAATATGTACTACACTCTCATATGTAGTGTCTTATACTCTATTTTACTCTGCTAAACTACACTATACTATACTATACTAATACTCCAATTAGCTTACTCCAGTAATACTATACCCTTCATTATATTGGTCCATATATCTATACTGTCTAAATTACTTTATACTATACTCCATACTATGTACTATGGACTATACTATAGTTTCCTCTACTCTCTCTACTCTACTATGTACTATACTCAATACTATGTTTTATACTCCATACTATGTACTATGGACTATGCACTATACTATACTGTATACCCATTATTATGTACTTTACTCCACTGATACTCTCCTCTTATCTACGATATTACACTATACTATACTACCACACTATACTCTATACTACGTACTATGGACTATACTCTATACTGTATACTTTCCACCAAAAATACTGTACCGAACTATACTATACTATGTACTATGGTCCACTCTACTCTATAATATGATTTATACTCTCATGTGTACTATAGTCCGTACTATGCTCTATACTCTCATAACAAGTGTATTGTACTCTACTCTACAAAACTATACTATACTAAACTATACTATACTAAACTATACTCTACTATACTCTACTATACTCTATACTATGGACTATACTATGGACTATACTATGGACTATACTATGGACTATACTATACTCTATACTATGGACTATACTATGGACTATACTATACTCTATACTATGGACTATACTTCAGTATACTATACTCTACTATATTATACTCTATACTATGGACTATACTATGCTTTATACCATGTACTCTATACTACGTACTACACTCTCATATGAAGTGTATTATACTCTACTCCACTCTACTATACTATACTCTACTATACTATACTCTACTCTACTAAAGGTCTAATTAACTTTAATCCACTAACCTACACCCTATACTCCTTTCTACTATACAATACTCTACTACACTACACTCCACTCCACTCTACTTTATACTATGTACTATACTCTACTGTACCCTACTCCACCGATACTCCACCGATACTCTCCTATACTATATTATACTCAAATACTGCTCTCCTCTCCTCTCCTCTATACTCCATAGTCCATAAATACTACCTCACTGTCTCACTCCTACCCAAACCCAACCCCAGAACTAAAAAGCATACCCCTAAAATTCCATAAAACCCAACCACCTAACTCCAAACCAGCACCTCTAACTCCAACCCCAAACCTGCATCTTATAAAGCTCCAATCTCTTCCTTTTAACTTCCTCTTCCTCTTCCTCTTCCTCTCTTCTTCTTCTCCAGTGCCTCACGTGACCCGCGCGGTGTGTTCATGGCTCTACCCACTTCTCCAAACCCCATGTTCCTCCGCCCCGCCATTTCCATAGCACTAGTGGTGCTAGCGTTTTTGTATACCGATGGGGCCTCTCTGTATACCTTCCAGAGTGAAGCACTCAAGGGGCTCTCTCCTCCAGTCTCCCAAGTGGCTGGGCTATGGAGTATACTACTGAGTCTATATACGAGTTCCAGATCAGTGCAAATGGACCAACATTGGGGGCTGAAAGTGCTGGAAATGGAAAAGGAGGGGGGAAATGTGGAAATGGAAAAGAATGATTTTTTTGGGGTTCGGAGGAAAGGAGGTTTGGAGGATGTGGAGGAAGTTGACCCTATTGTGGCCCGGTATGGGTATAATCCTGCATCCAGCGGGCAGCAGAAGCTCAGCTCCAA
The DNA here is from genome assembly GCA_002370145.1 of [Candida] ipomoeae. Classification (NCBI taxonomy): domain Eukaryota; kingdom Fungi; phylum Ascomycota; class Pichiomycetes; order Serinales; family Metschnikowiaceae; genus Metschnikowia; species [Candida] ipomoeae. The sequence continues at coordinate 21,470 of NKZK01000665.1, forward strand.
CTCATACTTTGAAGAACTCTATTCGGGTCGGAACAGGCTGCAAATCGGAAAAGAAAATGCCACCATTGTTATGTTGGTACGCAACTCCGAGTTGCCCGGAGCTCTCCTGTCCATGAGGTCCTTGGAGGACCGCTTCAATAAGCAGTACCGGTACCCATGGGTGTTTTTGAACGACGTGCCATTTGACGAGGACTTTATCCAGCAAACCACGGCCATGGCCAGCGGAAAGACTTTTTACGAGCTCATTCCGGAACAAGACTGGAACCCTCCTCCCCATATTGACTTGAACAAATTGGAACACAACATCCAACAGTCCAGTCACGTGATCTACGGCATCCTGAAGCTGTACCGTAACATGTGCCACTTCAACCTGGGCTATTTCTACCGGCAGAAACGGCTCTTGGACTATGAATGGTACTTCCGTGTGGAGCCTGATGTCGAGTACATGTGTGACTTCATGTACGACCCGTTCCTGCTTCTCCGCTCCACCAACAAGACCTATGGCTTCACCATCACCATCCCGGAATACGAGGATACCATCCCCACGCTCTGGCAAACGGTGGAGGAGTTCATGGCCAAGCACCCCGAGCATCTCCACCCAAACAACGCCCTCGACTTCATCACCACCAACGACACAGACGTGTTCCACAATGTGCAGGTGGAGTCCAAGACCAACTACAACCTCTGCCACTTCTGGAGTAATTTTGAGATCGGCAACTTGGATTTCTTCCGTGGCCAGGCCTACTCCGACTACTTCGACCACTTGGACGCTGCCGGTGGGTTCTACTATGAGCGTTGGGGAGATGCACCCGTACACTCCATTGGGCTAGCTCTTCTTCTTGATCGGGATGCCATCCATCATTTCGAAGATATCGGCTACTACCACCCACCGTACATGTCGTGCCCGGGGTCGTTTGAGGTGAAGAGCATGAAGCGGTGTATATGCAGGCATTTCGATGAACAGGGCCAACATGAAGGCGTGGATGTGAAGATGCCCAGTTGTTTGGCGCGGTGGTGGAGACACGGCGCAGGAAAGAAGTTTTTGAATGAGGTGGACTATCTTTTTTGAATTCTTTTGAGACCGTTTTCCAGACTCTACTTGAGAAAAGTCTTTTTCCCACTTTGGACTTTATGGGCCGCGCACGCCGGCACTCATCGCACTTGTCAGGAATATTTTTCTACTCATTTCCACACCAATGAGTAAAGGCAAGTTAAATATAGCACTCAAAAACCACCAGGTCCAGGAGTCGCTCAAGAAAGATGCGGTCAAGAAGAAGCCCGTGAAGCCTGTTCTCGAAGACCCCGAGGGTAACATGGACTCGTCCTCGGAAGACGAAGCAAAAGTGGCTGCCAACTCCAAGATCCCTCCACAAGACAAGCCGTTGTCCAGAAAAGAAAGGCGTCAAATGAAGAAGTTGGTGGCACAAATGGAGAATGCCGAAGAGAGCAGCAGCAGTGAGGGCAGTGATGATGATGATGATGATGATGCCAGTGATGAGGAGTTGGATTTGGAGAAGTTGGCTGCAAGTGAGAGCGAGTCGGACATACAAAGTGAGGGTGAAAGTGATAGTGAAGGTGAGTGTGAGGATGGAAGTGAGGGTGAAAGTGAGGGCGAAGAACAAGAAGGCGAGGGTGACGAGGAAGATGTGCCTCTCTCAGATGCCGAGTTCGATTCCGACGCAGACGTGGTTCCCCACAGCAAACTCACCATCAACAACATCGTGGCGTTGAAAGACTCGCTTGCCAGAATACAATTGCCGTGGGCCAAGCACTCGTTTGTGGAGCACCAATCGGTGTTGAGTGCAGCCAAGGCCGAGGAAGGCATCAAAGACCTCTATGACGATACCGAGAGGGAGTTGGTGTTCTATAAGCAGGGCTTGTATGCAGTCAAGCAGGGCCGCAAGACGCTCTTAAAGTTGAAGGTGCCGTTCTCGCGGCCGCTAGATTACTTTGCCGAGATGGTCAAGTCGGACGAGCACATGGACAAGTTGAAGAGCAAGTTGATGAAGGAGGCTGCAGACAAGAAGGCCAGCGAGGAAGCCAAGAAGCAGCGCCAGTTGAAGAAGTTTGGAAAGAAGGTGCAGCACGAGACCTTACAGCAGAGGTCCAAGCAGAAGAAGGAGATGTTGGAGAAGATCAAGTCGTTGAAGAAGAAGAGAGGCGCCAACGACATGGAGAACGACGCCGAGTTCCAGATTGCCTTGGAGGAGGCCACGGCCGAGGACAGGCCGCAGAAGAGACAAAAGCCCAACGGCAAGCGTATGGCCAAGGACGCCAAGTACGGCTTTGGCGGAAAGAAGAGAGGCATGCGCAAGAACGACTCCAACTCTGCTGCTGACATATACGACCAGCGTGGCAAGGGCAAGGGCAAGGGCAAGTCTCATAGACCGGGCAAGAGCAAGCGGACCCACAAGTGAACCAACTCAGCTATTATACTAACAGACTGAAGGGCCTTTCCATTGACAGGTACTGAAGCCTTTCGATTGACAGGTACTGAAGTGACTCACTTTTCGAATCTGATGATTTATTGGCCTCATGCAATTGCAGATTCTACTGGGTACTACTACTGAACCGAAGTGTACTAACCTAACACCCAATGGTTAATACTATAAATAGGCCAATCACTGTCCACTGGTCATCCATATAGCCAACACGAAGAATTTATATGAAGAGTACTCAATACTCGATACTCAAAGGTAGTTGGACTACAGTAGAGTAGTCTGAATAGTAGTCGAAAATAAGCCACAGCATGAGTATCCAGAAGCACTGACCTTCTCGACTCCATACACTCTCAGTTAGTGTGGTTAAAATGTATGAGTCTCAGATATTCAACCATTCAGTATTGAACTGTATAAATATTGTATTCAGTATTGAACTGTACTAACTATTGTACTACTACTGCGAGTATCCATATCCTTCTATGGCTCAGTTCGGTTATTTTCCTCTGGATGTGATTATTCAGATCTCAGGCCAAGTACTGAGAATTGGAGAATAGAGATCTGAGAATTGGAGAATTAGAGATCTGAGAATTAGAGAGTCTGAGAATAAGAGAGTCTGAAAATAAGAGGGTCTAAGATCTGAGGGTCTGAGATTAAAGAGACTAGATCTCAGTTTCGACTTTGAAAATGATGGTCAAGCCAATGTTCCAGTGCTCCACGAGCCAATATAAACCGGCCATTCCAGTGAGTAGTTCATATAGACTGAATAATCCAGATACAGGACTCTAGGGTACTTTATTATTGCTTCTTCAATAAATCTTTCAAAAATTAAATAAATTTGATCTTAAGAGAATAATCCACATAAGTAAATGTTGTTGCATCTATAAATTTAATAATATAGAGGGATTAATAGACATGGCCGAATAGTTTCTTAGAGATACAGAATAATTCGTCAATGTGGAAGACTTACTCGAGGTACCAGGAATTAAAGTGAAGAGTCTTCCAGCAAGCACCTAGCAACGACCGGTAGACTAGCCGACCCCGTTGTCAGAATCAACAGTACTGACTAACAGTAGAGTAACAGTAGAGTAACAGCTAGAAATGGCAGATATCCAACCAGCTACTGACACTGGCCAACAGCAGACTAGCGTGTAGTACAGACTAGCACGTAATAGTAGTAACAGTAGACCCAAAGTATTACTGACCAACTATTGTACCTAGACAGCACTGAGTAACAGTAGACTAACAGTTGACTAACAGTAGTGGTTTATAGCACTGACTAGCAGACATCACTGAGTCATTAAGTAACCCGATTCCTCCCTCTGAGGAACCATCGGCGAAGGAACATAGTAAACAGAGTCCTAACGTAACAACACAACTCGTGCATAATAGTACTATATTATTCTCCTAACCCTTTTTTTAGAAAGTAATGCTTTTATCTCTTTACCCCAAATTCTATTTCAGTAACTGTCGGTAGCCTTGGGAAACTGCATGTACTATGGAGCCCTCTGAGTTTCTGCTTGCCCTGAGTTCTTTGAATAACCAATTGGATACCCATTGAGGGAGTTATACCAATATGCTCCAATAACGATGCCCTCTTCTCGTACCCAAATACTACTCTGGAAAATTGTACGTCCTCAGATGCTTATTATTGTTCTGAGTCTAGCTACACACACATTACGCTCTACTGAAACTCGGGGTATCCCCTAAAAACAAAGGAACAGGCTTTACTTGTTTCAAGAAATAGACGTAAATGGAAAAGACAAGGCTCTTCACATTTTATAAAGTCCTTCATGGACATCTGGGGTACTGATGGTAGGCAAGCAGAGACCTAGTAAACTGGTGGAGAGTAGTATAATCCATAGCAGTGGAAACATATAGTGTAAATGTACTAGAGCACTAGTGGGGAATAGTCCCAATATGAGCACGTGACTCCTCGAGTATATATACCCAGCCCAACGGATTTTAAAGAAGAAAAGCCGATGGGAGTAAGATCCCCTCAGCTAAAAAATGCCATGAGTGCAGCAGCCGGTGCATGGTCCTCAGAGAAGAATAGAAGATTTTTTCTCTCCTTATATAGACTGTGAGGTCGTGCAATTTCTAATTAATTATTGGGCAAGTGAAGTAGCAACTTTATTGATCGTATGGCCAACATAGTGAAACATGGGCAAATGCCCTGGCTGGTATACTGCATAGAGCACACTTCTCTTTGAAGGTCTACATATCTTGATGAGACTAGAGATTTATTATGACTATCCACTGGATGTAATACCATACATAAGTCTCCTTATTCTGTGAAATCTGTGAAAAAATGAGCTTTGCTGAAATTTTGGTGAAGAAGAATGACCTACTTGGCCATGTTTAATAGCTGTGCCTGCATATAAGCCCCCTCCAAGTATTCCCCAATTTCCCTATCCAATTTCCCATATAAGACTACCAATGTATACTTTGCTCTCCAACTCCTTTATTCAAACCGTAATTTTTTTGAAACAGGTGTGGTTGGATTTTTGGCGTTCCATAGTATTTGCACCCAATGTCATTACTGCGAAAAACCATGAACCATACTCTCTTCCATAGCCAAACAGTCCACCAATACAGCCCACCAAATAAAACCAATAAAACCAATATACTAGATTTTGCACAATTAGTACTGTCCCTGTCCACACTATCAACCATACACTCTCTACTACAATATTACACAAGTACTTCCCAGTAAGACCACTGCCCAGTATAAGCCAGGGCTCATACCCAGTACTAAAAAACCAGGGCTCATAACCCCATAGACTAAACTCATACCGGTCTCCAATTCCACTCCACCAAAAAAAGTTTCACTATCATCAGATCCAAAGATACAAGTCTTCCTTTTATATGAATCAGTATTACCAATTCTTTTTCTCTGATTCCTGCCAACTGGTATAAGTACCGGTGTTCTCACCATCTACTGTATTGAGTTATTCAAGTGCCAATGAAAAAAAGGTTATAAGTACATACTATAAGGTACATATTGCATTGTATAGAGCATAGAGTATAGTATAGTTTAGTAGAGTATAGTATAGTTTAGTAGAGTATAGTATAGTTTAGTAGAGTATAGTATAGTTTA
>NKZK01000666.1:0-11271 GCA_002370145.1 [Candida] ipomoeae
CCGACTAGGGATCGGATGTTGATCAAAATTTTGACACATTCGGCACCTTACGAGAAATCAAAGTTTTTGGGTTCTGGGGAGATTATGGTCGCAAGGCTGAAACTTAAAGGAATTGATGGAAGGGCACCACCAGGAGTGGAGCCTGCGGCTTAATTTGACTCAACACGGGAAATCTCACCAGGTCCAGACACAATAAGGATTGACAGATTGAGAGCTCTTTCTTGATTTTGTGGGTGGTGGTGCATGGCCGTTCTTAGTTGGTGGAGTGATTTGTNACACGGGAAATAAACACTTCAGGAGAAGTGTTTACATATCTTGAAGAGACTATGAGGACAGCATCCTTCTGTACTAATAGGCCACTGGATATTTCACCATGGTTAATCTATGGTCCACATGGTGCCCCAAGTATCGTTGCGGATCATGTGTTGCTGAATCTACATGATCTGTTGAGAAACAGGAACTGCGGCTCCGTGTTTCCCTGAGACCGCGGTCACTCACGTGACTGTGGTCGTGTGAAGGCTCACCCCAATATAAAAGGACAAGCTCCCGCTATTCTATAAGAGTATCCGAAATATATATCAACTGAGGGAGGACATACCAAGATGTCTCCCAACACCAGACCCACCAATATTAACTACTGTAGAGGTACTGATGTCTACTGAGGACCTGGACTGATTTTTAACATGATCTGGTGCTACACATAGCAGCATACTGAAATCTCTAATGCTTCACACTAGAAGATAACAAAAGGAAGATGTGGTTTTGTGCAGGCCCAAATCGTACAGATCACAAAAAATCGTACAGATCACACAAAAAAATGTACATACCAAAATCTCAAAAGTAGTATGTGCCGACCAAAAACGTAGATTGGGTGCATACCAGAAAGTGACCATACCAGATTTCGCAGCCATTCTGTGACAAACTGCGAACTATATAAACCCAGGCTCCCCCCATAATTTCCCATTCCCTACAACCACTTCTTCACACAAAAAACAGAGAAAACACAGATCTAAAAACAAAAAAAAAAAACATCAAAAAGACCTAAAAAAAGACCTAAAAAAAGACCTAGAGAAAACATCAAAAAGACGTAAAACTCTTCCTTCACCTAAAATGCATCTCCTCTTTCTATTCCTCCTCTTACTTATTCTTCGTGGAATTACTGGACTCGGGGTCACAATCTCGCTTCTCATAGCTTCCCTAGACCCAGGAAACTCCTCCCAAAAGAACGAAGTAAAGGAAAACATGGAGAACGAGGAAATAAAGAAGCAGAAAAAGAGAACGAAGAAGAGGCAGAAACAAAATTTCTTACTGACCACTCCAAAACAGACTCGCGGACAACGGGGCCTAACATTTCAAGGATGTTTACAGGCTCCCCGGCACTTCGGGTCACAGAAAGTCAGCAAGGCAAGATAGAAATACTTCTAGTATACCTCTTGCATCCAGGAGTACTCATATGAAATATGAACCCTGAAAGACAACAACACTCGGACTCATTGAGACGATTGATAAATAGCTAAGTAATAAAAAAGAATTGCAGATAGTAATTGGTAGATCCACTATACCAAGGGCACTATACCCATGGCATTATGAAGCCTATGTCGTCTGATCCACAATGGACATAAAACCCTATGATTAACACCAATATATACTAGACCACTATACACTACACACTACACATTACACCCATTGTACCCATTATTGGAATGCACAGAACGGGTCTCTTGGGTAAGACTCGTGTACCAATACGCAGGGCTCTCCAGATCATTAGTAACACCCTCCTCCACTATACTGTACTACTACTACAGTACTACAGTATTACACACTACACTACTACAGTATTACACACTACACTACTATAGGATACTAGACTATATACTTCACTACTACTACTACAGTACTACAGTACTACACACTACACTACTACAGTATTACACACTACACTACTATAGGACACTAGACTATACTACTGTACTGTACTACTCACCATACTCTAATATACTCTAACATACCCTAACATACTTACTGTACTAGCTACACTGATTACTGACTACTGACTGCTGACCGACTACCAACTGCTGACTCTACTAGTGGGACACATTAGAGTATTGATTTGGTACACCTGTACAGCAAAATGGTATAGTAAATAAACTGGCAATAGACTGACAATATAATTTGGCTTTTCTAGACCTTTTCTTATAGCCTCACCAAGCAGTACCACCCCTACTATCTTCATTCCTTAGTCTTAGTCCCGGCTAATCTTCCCAATTGCAATGCACTTGGTACCATAATGTTATATACAAGCTGATGATTAAATCAATCCCTTACATGAAAACATAATCAGTTTAGTAGTACAGCACAGATGTGTTGTAGTTGTAGTAATATTTAAATGACCATAGCATGAAAAAAGCTCAAGCATTGATACTGATGTTCTTTGGATGCTAAACCAAATCAACTAAAATGAAAGTACTTAGTTGCCTTTCAATTGGTACACCTGTACAGTAAAGTGGTATATTAGAAGACTAGAAAAAAACACACTACACACTACACACTACACACTACACACTACACACTACACACCACTATAGTCCTATTAAGGTGTTTTGGGCCTTTACTGTCTAATCCTAGCAATGGCCATTCCGTGTCGTATGAACCACCATTGCTATTTTTAGCGTGCTGAATTTGAACCCTCATCTTTCGAAAGTTTTTAAGTAGCTTATATTCCTCTCTTTGGGGAATCATCAACAAATACAAGTAAACGAGTACCAGACGTTATAACACTACACGTATCAATGGATTCTAATTTTAACGTAGTGGTACAGTAGTTCAGTACAATATAGTGCAATGGTAGTTAGAATTATAGAGTAGTATAATTTGATCAGCCGACCCTTTCTGCTTCCTCATCGCTCTAACTCTAATCATTATACTATGTTCTAGACCACTATATACTACACTACATACTACACACTATACTACACACTACACACTACACACTACACACTACACCACTATAGGACACTAAAATATACTATAGGACACTAAAATATACTATAGGACACTAAAATATACTATGATAAAACGAGACTGACGAGGGATCACAGTAGATTAGAATAAACATATCAATGAGTTCCAATTTTAACTCAGTGGTACAATAGAGCCAGTCCAATATAGTATAGTGTATACTAGACCACTCTATACTACTATACCACCATAGCACTATACAATATACTATATACTATCTTTTATAGTCTAAATCTAATATTAGTGTACTACATCAGTATATCGGTCTACTCAATTCCTGAGTCAAAGAATGTCTTCCAGTCTAGTATACTAGTACTATTCCAGAATCTACTATACCAGTTACCATAACATTTTACACCGCTATAAACCTAGTCACTATACATTATACCTATTATATACTACAATACACACTATATACTACACTATACACTATATACTACACTATACACTATATACTACACTATACACTATATACTACACTATACACTATATACTACACTATGCACTATATACTACAATACACACTATCTACTACAATATACACTATATACTACACTATACACTATACACTATACACATACTGTACTATTCTTCTGTCAGATCCATTAACTCTATCTGTGTCTCTATCTCTATCTCTATCTCTATCTCTATCTCTCTCTCTATCTCTATCTCTATCTCTATCTCTATCTCTATCTGTATCTGTATCTGTATCTGTATCTGTATCCGAATTTATCTCTACTGTTGTCTATGCCACTACCTTCTCTGTCCACCTATTCCATACACACTCTCTACCTTTCTTCCTCTATCATATCACCCTTCCCCTATCTATATAACTGTCTATCTATTACACTCTTGGCCATTAAACTCGCATTACCACTTTTGTTATAGATTACCACTATAATACTAATACAGCTCTACACACTACACTATACAGTATATAGTACTATATGTTATGTTCATTGATATATTTATGTCTAACTGATACTATGTTCGTTGATTGTTCCTCAAAGAGAGGAATCGGAGCGGCATATATAACTTTGAGAGAAACGTGGCATTCGAAAAACTCTCTACTAGAACAATAGTAAAGAATGTTCTAAAATATTGACACGGCGTTTGCAATGGCCATTATTACGATCGGAAAGAGTAGGCTTCATGATACCTCTATAGGCAGGGCCCTGCCTATGGTGGATCTAACACTATACACTATACCTGTCAACAAGCACCTAGCATGTACGGAGTCAAGGTACTTCGTAGTGTGTTGTATGCAGACCAGTGAAGCACTATGTGCAGGTTACTGGCGGGTGAAGGGTTTTTACCCGCCTCACACCTCATATAGAACTTCGGTCTCGTAAGGTACAACTTACATATCCCTATATATTAATATATACTAAAACATATGTTGAAAAGTGCGGAATCAGTCTGTAGTACATTCAGCTGGTGGACCAGAACCGACTTCAACTCACTATTAAGCGTAATTTCTTAGACCGGTTGAAGTAGCTTAAAGTAAATTAAGTTTTTTCTTTCTTTTTGAGATTTTGAAACTTTGAGATTCCCAGATTTTAGTACTGTTCTCACTGTCTCACTCTCATAGTCTATCCACGCACCACACCGCACTTACTACATCTACTATAGTCACCTACCATAGTCGTAGATATATACGAGAATAAAAAGAATTGGAGTAGCTGGCATGGCTCAAACTTCCGCCGTGGTACTGATTTGTACCGATTTGTACCGGTTTGTAGTACTGATCCGTAGTGATCAATTGTACCATACATTGGAATATCTTTTGAGAGTTGTGACTTGGTGATTAAGGTGATCTCTCCTTATACACTAGTTCTGTATGGACCAGTCCTGTATTTACTAGTTCTGTATTTACTAGTTCTGTATACACTGCTTCTGTATAGACTAGTTCTGTATAGAATAGTTCTGTATACACGACTTCTAGTTATAGAGTGTTCTATACTTCACTTTGGTGATTCTTGGTGAAGGTTCAGCTCCAGCATAATATCTCTATGTTGAAAGTTTAACAGAGTTCAGACTATATAAGGTAGAGCTCTGACCCCAATCCTAGTGTTAGTTAATTAATCAGAATATTGTCTGTGAGGAACATATCAAAATTTCCTCTACTCCCAGACCCCCAGAAACAGCCAGAAGCAGTCAGACCCCCAAAACCAGCCAGAAATAGCTCACGTGTAACTCCTCAAGTATATCTACAGTATCTTTACAGTATCTTTACGGTACTTCCAAGCTTCCCACTATAAATTACTACCTAGTCTATTTCTAGTATCTTCTCCTTATTAAACTAACCATTCTATCTCAATATTATTGCTACTGTCTACTACTGTCTGCTACTACTACTACACTACTACTACTATACTACTACTACTACTACTACTACTACTACTACTACTACTAATACTCCCAGACCCACCAGAAACAGCTCACGTGTAACTACTCAAGTATTTACCTATCTTGAGATTATGTATTTATAAGACTGACTCATGAGATTGACTTTTGAGACTAAATTTATGACTGACCTTGAGACTGGCCTTGAGACTGACTTTATGTCTAACAACCAATATGTTACATTGGACCGTACTCCTTGGCTATTGAAAGGACCACCTGATGTACTCGTGAACAGGGTACGTGTGGAGTTAAGTAATCTACACTAGTGCAATGGTAGGTGTGAATAAACAATGGGAGGAGATGGTTTCTTTAGAGTTACGAGCCCTGAGCACTGGTGATGGAAATTCTCAGGGTTGGTAACCCTTTTCATACTGTACAGTTTTGGACTCAGTTATCAATATCGTTTTCAATATCAAATATACCATAGCAGAGTAGTGATAGTCATAGAAGTCTCATACTAAGGTGTTATGATGTCATAGGCTCAGATTACTTTCATAACAAACTCATACCTGCATTTTCAATTCTACTATAGGTAGTGCTCTACTTATTTAGGTATTATGAAGCCTCTCTGCCTGATACTAACAATGTCCATTGCATAAGGCCTTCTACCAGCCATCTATCAGCCAGCTACCACCGCGCCCCTTTTTTTGAATAGTTATATAAGCAGCTCAGATTCCTCCTTTTGGGGAATCATCAACGAGTAAAGATAACTTAGTACTTAACGTTACAACAAGAATCTAACATGCATCCTAAATGATCCATAATAGTTTCTACTGTTCCATCTGTTCCCTCTGTTTCTACTGTTTCTACTGTTTCTACAGTTTCTCTGTTCCATCTGTTTCTACAGTTTCTACAGTTCCATCTGTTTGTCTGTTCCATCTGTTTGTCTGTTTTATTTGTCTACTAGTTCATTTCTGTCCGCTGGATTTATATCTGTCTCACCTCACACCATGTTTAACTAGTTCTAAAGAACTACTTTTTTTTAGACTGAAAGGGTTACCGTCGAGATCTATCATTCACAACCTGTCTATTAGTTGTGGTTCTGTGGGTCGAGGAATGGTTGCCGAATGAACATTGTCAGTGAGTATCCCATGAATTGCTACAACTACGTCAATTAAACTATGATAGATACAGGTAGGAGACTGTGATCAGTCTCACACTCTAAGACTTCTTATCCACACAATTCTTTTTTTTACACTATATAATTTCATACTTATGCTAGACTCGTGCCTACATTACTTAGGTCTATTACATTGTAGTCTATAACATTGTAGTCTATCGCTTTGTAGTATAGTATAGTGTGTTTTGATTACTACTGGTGTTTTCTGGTTATGAGCCCTTGTCCCACAGGCCTACATAGCTCTACATCGGTTAGGCCAAAGTCACTAGGGACAGATAATTCTGAGATAGATAATTAGGCTAATTCTGGCTGCATTACTTAGCTTTTTATGTTCATTTGCCGATTCGAAGAAGGGAAAAAAATGTACATTATTTCGAAAGATCCTGCATATAAAACAACCCTGGTCGTAATGAGACCCAAGGTACCTTCACTTCTGATCGACTAGTCAACCAAGATTTGCTTGGTAAACCACGAACAATGGGACCAATAGCTTTATCATAGTTTCATACATGTTTCATACATGTTTCAGTAGAGTCTCAGTAAAATCTTAGTAAGGCTTATCAGGTCTTAGACGTTTCATAGACGTTTCATAGTGGATTTCCAGTAGTTTCAAAGTCATGTTACAGTCTTTTCACCAGTTTTACGCCTTGCTTAATCTCATAGAAAAATCATAGTGATTACATGAAATATGAAAACCTATCTTAGACTTTTCACACCCTTTTCATACCCGTTTCATATCCGTTTCACATTTTTTCCATAGTAGTTTCACATCCGTTTCATATTCGTTTCATATCCGTTTCATAGTGTTATTGTCTATGTAAGGAGTTCCATATCTAATTTCTATCTCTTTGGTTTCATATTTGTTTCGGTTTCATTTTTGTCTCACTCTCATCTTCTCTACTCTCTCCACACCCTACTTTCACTACTACCACACATTAATTAATTATATTAGCAAATCATAGTAAATAAATAATAGCAATACGGGGCCCGGACGAGCGAACGACGAGCGAACGGTTCATACCAGTATAAAAAAAATGATAATCCTATAGTACACCTGCATATAGCGCCTCATGCTACAGGTGCAGGAGTTCTGGGTTTACTCAACCTGGGCCCAATAATCTTGGGGAACTTTTCCGGCTGCATTTCATTGGCTTTACGAGAAAAAGCCATCAACGTCACAACAACCTGGTATGGGTCTTTGCCCTCGAACAAATCGATGGTCTGGAATATCTCGTCATGCGCCATGCCTATCTTATCGCACAACTGTAGGAAGAACATGACATTTTCCATCTGCTTGAAAGGCATGGCGGTCTTTTTGGCTTTCTTGGTGGGGGAGCCTTCAACCTCCAACAAGTCGCCCAAGCGGCAAAGCAACAAGCCGTCTTTTAAGATTTGGACCATGCTGAGGTTGCGGTAAGACGATCTTTCCGCTTCCGGCAACGAGAGCGTGTCGTATAGCCAGTTTAAGGCTTCGGTCTCTGAGTTCTTGAACTTGGCGTCACGTGACTTGCGGAGGTCCTGGTCCATGGTGGTGTGGAAACTTGGGGGCATAGCTGAAAGAAGTTGAGGAGGGGATAAAACGGGGGGAGTTGGAGATCAAAGGGGCACGGGGCCCTTTATAGGCGGTGCGTGGCAGAATACCGTTTGCATGCTATGCGCGGCATGTCATGCGCAATGTAGGGGGCGCCGAGTAGGTATGCCTGGTTTTGCGCCTGGCGTGCGCCTGGAGTGCGTGCGCCGAGAGATTATTCTATGCGCGCTAAAGCCGCGTTTAAGCATTAAACCTTCCTAAATCCAGACTACTACTCCAAACCAGCTTTTCTGTTTGGTAGCATTGACAAGTCATAACTATGTACTTGACTTAGTTGTGCAACTTCTTCTCGTACGAGTGCAAGCCGCTGATTCCACCCTCCAATTGGGCAGAAGCAGTTCTGAACTCAAACCGCACGTCTCCACTGATCACCTTCTCCCTGAATTCGTCAATCGATTGCACACCAATGTCCTGCAACGAGTGCTGCAAACCGCTGTACAAGTATGGGATGAACTTGGTGATCGAACCCTTGTCCACCACGGATCCCGAAACTCCTTGTGCAACCAACACATTGTCGCCTTCAGAGAAGTATCTGGAAGTAGACGCATTGGCATTGGTAGAGGTCTGTTGCATGGCATCAATGGACCCCATACCTCTATAGCTCTTCAATCTCTTTCCGTCACGGTAGAAGTAGTCTCCTGGAGTCTCCGACGTACCGGCCAACAAACCGCCCATCATCACCGTGGATGCACCCAAAGCAATGGCCTTGGTGATGTGTCCAATGTTGCTGATACCTCCATCGGCCATACATGGAACGCCAAACTTAGCAGCAAACTCACACACATTGTAAACGGCCGTTCCTTGCGGTCTGCCACAGGCCATGACCTCTTGCGTGATACAGATGGAACCGGAACCCATACCGATTCTCAAACCATCGGCACCAGCATCAATCAACAAAGCAGCCTGTTCCCGCGTCACCACGTTACCTGCAATGACTTGCAAATCAGGGTACTTTTCCTTGATCCACTTGAGCATGTCGATTTGGAAAGTAGACGAACCGTTGGACGAGTCAATAACCACCACGTCCAATCCTGCAGCCACCAACTTGTCCAACCGGGCTCTGTCTGCAGGAAGCGTACCAATGGCAGCTCCACACAACAATTGCTTAGAGGCAAACGACTTGGAGGCATCTGGGTAACTCTGGTTTTTTTGCAAGTCAGTCAAAGAAATCATCGATACCAAGTTTCCGTTGGAGTCCACAATAGGCAACTTTCCCTTTTTGGAAGAACGCAAAAGAGCGTTTCCCTCGGCCAAGGTGATACCCTGTTTACCAGTCACAACATCCTTGGTCATGACCTTCTCCACGGTATCGGAATCGTCTTCGTGGAACTGGACGTCACGTGACGTGACAATACCCACGAGTTTTCCTCCGTTTTTTCCGTTTTCTAAAAGTTAGTATTCGCTCTAATAGCTCAATCAGGCAATTTTATCCACATCATCGTTTGATGGTTCGGTAGAACGAAAGTTATTAAATTGGTTAGTTCATCATAAAGCTGAATAAAATTCACATACCAGTCACGGGGAAAGACGAAAAGCCAATCTGGTCCTTCAAAGCACGGATCTGCGCCACGGTGGTCTTGGGGCCCACCACGAACGGGTCGGAAATAAAACCATTCTCGAACTTCTTGACCTTGTTGACCATCTCGGCCTGCTCCTCTGCAGTACAGTTGTGGTGGAGAATACCAATGCCTCCCAACAACGACATGTGGATGGCCATGTTCTCCTCGGTCACGGTGTCCATGGGCGACGACACGAACGGCGTCTTGAGGGTGATTTTCTTGGTCAACCGAGTCTCCAACTTCACTGCATGTGAAGGAAACTGGATCAAGCCTGGGAGAATCAAGAAATCGTTGTAGGTCAACCCACCGAAGTTGGTGGAGTCGATCAAGGTTTGCACATCCAAACCGTCTTTTTTGGGGTACTCTTGCAAGTGCTGAATGGCGGCCGAACAATCCAAAACCATTTTGGGGCTGAGATGTCCAAAAAAAAAGCTTTCCAAGCGTGCGATGCCGCGCACTTTATATATCGTAGGCGAGGGTGCACGGATGTGCGCTATATGCAGGTCCTGCTTACAAAGTTAATCATCAATAACCGCACACGTCACGTGTCATTGCCACTCACCCTCCGCTTCTTTCAACATGTGTTTTAGTATATATTAATATACAGGGATATGTAAGTTGTACCTTACAAGACCAAGGTACGTAAACGTGGCGCGTAGGCAGGTGAAACCCCTTCCCCTGCCGGGGACCTGCACACAGTGCATCACTGGCCTATATGCAACACATCTACGAAGTACCGTGACTCCGTACACGCTAGGTACTCGTTGACAGCTTCACCATTAAGCCAGATGACTAATACGATTTATTGTTATCTCCTGTACTCCTATACATTGTACTGTACTGTACTGTTTACTTTATACTTTCCTACTTTTTATACAGATAGTGTATCACTGCACTCATTATGGGTCGCGCACTACCCAAGTAGAGTAACCACCCCAATCTGTTGTGCTTTACCATTCTTAGGTCCATGAATTGGAGTGGTTATGTCATTGGTTCCCAATGACATCCTATAGTTGTGGAACTTAAGTATTCATCTCAGTCATTTCTATTCTTATCTGTATCTATACTATACTAAGAATCTCTTGAACACACTGTTCTCAGACTGACCTGGCTCTATGATTCATAAGAGTAACTTACTCTTTTCTTCGCTTAGTCCTTATCCGTTGCCACCCACCCCTTTTTCTGCGGGGCGTCGACTACCATTAGACTATTCCTGCATATTATAAACCATTCACTGTTTCATCTGTCCTGCTTACATGCAGTCACATGGAACAAACACGATCTACTGATTTACCGTAATACTGTATTATTAGACTATCTATGGGACTGTATAGTATCTAGAGACTGTGTAATATCTACTACTTTCTTTTGCGCTGTGTACTACTTTGTGTACTGTATATTGGATCTTCTGATTTTTTAAATATATAAGTATTTGAATTAGGGTCAATATCCATAAATAAACGTTTAAAATTATGAAAGAATGCTCTAGAATATTTATTAAAGATTCAACATTTTAAACATTTTTTAATATATAAATCTAAATTTCTACCTAAATTATTCACATCACCACCAGTAGA